>JAOTIZ010000003.1:30251594-30270596 GCA_027123425.1 Erythroxylum panamense | reverse complement strand
TTTACCTTTACATTATACTTAGAACTTAGAAGACAAAATTGAGAAATTTTTTGTTGCTAATTTTTGAATTGAAATACCTTAAATATATATATTAATGAAAATAAAAAAAGTTAAAAGATAAAAATACACCAAAATATTTCAAAATTATTTATAATTATAAAAAATTAACGTTTAATCTTGGAAGTTGCCTCACCAACGATTTCCACCAACATTATCTATACTTTTATTTTTATTTTTTTTGAAGAAAAGTCAATACAAATGCATTATAAAATGCCAGATTACTATAGCCAGGTAAAAGATTACAGGGAAAGTAATCCATATGTGATGTAAAATACTAAAGATTGCAGGGAAAGTAATACTAAAGATTGGGGCCCTTTATTACAAGATGGGAGCCATAGGGCCCACCGTAGACCGCATATATCTACACTAATCATCCACATTACATCTGCACCATAAAGGATGTGATCTTTTGTCCTATTACTTCTGTCCCAACTCATCTCAACCATTTATATCATTACCTTTGTCCCAACCATCCATAGATGAGTTGAGACAGGGGTAATGAGATAGAGGATTTGAGAGGCACCATAGATCGCATAAACATTACCTATACTGCACTCGTAACGCACTTGCTAACCACACCATTATACCACATTCCACATGTAAACCCATTGACTCGATGACCCGACTCACACAAATCAATTGAATTGCTAAATTATACTGACTTGCACAGTTGCACTGTTCCAATTTACAAAATACAAATATTATAGACAGGCAGTAATGCTTCGACACAGGGATTTAATGTTGTAAAAGTTGCAACAAAATTTGTGGAGCTGTGGATTATTGAATTATGGAATATAGATATTGAAATATTGAATTGTGTTAACTGTTGATTTGAATACTGAATTATGTATTTGTGTTCTGCATAATATTGAATACAGATAAATAAATATTAAATTATGAATTTATAATAAATTGTATATTTGTCTTGTGACTTTGTGATGTGTAGTATCTGTGTAATTGTGTATGTTGAATTATCAATTCTTGATGAATTGTGTTGGATAAAATTGAATTGCGTAATATATGATAACTCCTAACTGTGTACCTAATTCGAGTAGGAAACTAAAAATGTCAATTAATATTGGTGAATGAAATATTGTTAAATTAAAGTTAGAAATTAGGATTTCCGTAACAATATTAATTAAAATTATTTAATAAAATAAAATAATGATAAGCATTACAAATTGAATAGTGTAAACAAACAAAACATATTAGTTTATAGTTAAATTATGTGATTACATAAAATAGGTTTTAAACTTATAGTTATGAGTTACGGTTGAATAGGTTAGAGTTGTGAGTGTATGTCTTTATGATTGAATTATGTAATCATATAAAATAAGTTATGAAAGATATATGTGCTTTTGTGTTATTTTTTAGTTAAACAATACATATTTTGTGATAGTAGTTGATAATAAAATTAAGTATTCTTTATTTTGATGTAAAGTTATTAATTTAATTTTGACTTATGTCCTTATTTATTTGCAGATAAATGGAGGAAAATTCAAAAACTCCTGATAATCCAACTTAGGCTCATGCTAGATTAATTTTTGGAATGAAAAAAATCATACTATTTGTTTGTATTGTAACAAGCATTTGAAAGGTGAAGTAATCACTAAATTAAATAAGCATTTAGATGAAGTTCAATGTGATGTGGAACCTTGTAAGAAAGGGAGTCATGATGTGAAATGACAAATGAATTGAATTTGCTTAAATAGTATCAACATGGAAAAGATAAAAGGCAAAGATTAAACTATGCAATTGGCAATGGAATTTCTTTTTGAAGGTGGCAATATTCATACCCAACAAGAAGAAAATGTTGCACCTGATGTTAGGAAAAGAATAAAATATGTATCTAATTTTTTTACACCACAAACAACTCTTGAAGCTCAACCTTCAATCAATAGTACCTTACAATTTAAAGAAGCAGCTTATAATGTGGATATGATAATAGCTAGATAGCAGTATGATTCAAGTATAACATTCAATGTTGCCTAATCTTATTATTATCAGCCTGTAATGGATGTTATTATCTCATACTGTTCAGGATACAAAGTTCCTTTAATTGATGACTACATAAGTAAATTTTTAAACAGATTTGTTTATGAAATAAAAAGTTTGGATGAAAGAAGAGTGACTTAGGCTACTTATGGGTATTCAATCATGTATGACGGTTGGATAAATAGAAGACATTAACCTATTATTAATTTTTTGGTTCTTCTATAAATGGGACAATATTTTTGAAGTCTGTTAATGTATCTAGCCTTGTTTGGAATGTTAATACTCTATTTAATATATTAAATGAAGTTGTGAATGAAGTTAGGCTAAAAAATATTGTTCAGTTCATTACTGACAATGATTCTACTTATAAAGCAGCTTGAAGAACATTGCAAAGCAAGTATAATTCTTTTTATTGAACTCCTTTTATTACACATTGCATTGACCTAATATTGAAAAATACAGGAGATGCTAGATATTTTCCTATTATTGATGAGACTGTGCAGAAAGCAAAAAAGGTTACTAAGTTCAACTACAATCGTGCATGAGTCCTAAATTTAATGAAAAAAGATGACACTAACGGTAAGAATTTATATTGTCTTACTATTACAAGATTTGCAACTAATTCCTTATCACTTTAGTGTTTTATTCTCATGAAGAAAGAATTGAGGCAACTGTTTACAAGTGATAAGTGAATTGCATCTCAACATGTTAGGTTTAATGTTGAATTTGAAGTTTATAAAATTATACTTGAAGATCATTAATTTTGGTCCCAATGTTAATTTATCATATGAGTTTTTGAGCATTTGGTGATGGTACGTTGTCTTGTTGATAATGATGGGAAGACAACAATGAGTTATTTTTATAATGTTATAGAGAGGGCGAAAGAAACTATTAAAGTTAATATGAAAAAAATGTCTTCTTTTTACGTACCATATCTTATAGTCATCAATAAAAGATAAGAAAGATAATTTTACTCTCCATTGTTTACAGCTAAGACATTTTTGAAATCAAGTGTTTACTTTAAACTAAAATTTACAAAGAAACCTGAAGTTAATAAGGGAATGCTATTAACTATTACAATAATTATTGCCTATGAGATGATACAAGATCTCCTAAGCTCATAAAAGAGATTTATAATGATGCTTAATATTTTGGGATGTCAATTGCTACGTCAAAGAGATAAACTTAAGTTAGGTATATATTTTTTCACTTTTCTTACTTAATGAAAATTTATTTTCCTACTTTTGTTGTCTTACAATTGCTTGACGAGACCAATTCGAAAGTGGTATTCCAGAATTGCAAAGGTTTGCAATTCAAAATTTGAGTCAATGTGTGAGTACAATAGGATATGAAAGGAATTAAAGCATATTTGAATTCATCCATTCTAAGAAAAGGAATTGATTGAAGCACAAAATATTAAAAAAAGGTCTTTATTTAATACAATTTAAAGTTTCGAGAAATGTATGTTATTATCATTATTAAGTTAGATACAATTATTGTACTTTCTTAATAATTTTATTTTATTTATTTATTAGGACTTTTAATAGAACAAGTAGTTCTATAGATCTAATTTGCGATTGATCTTTTGGTAGATTGAGTTTTTGAAGAATAGAGTTTGGTAGATGAGAGTGATTTGGAAGATAATTTTAGATAAGAAAATATTGACATATTATTTAGTGCAACAAATTTGAGTAATGATTATGATGAGAATTCTCTTAATGATGAAGATTTTGTACTAAATGAGAATTTAGATAAATGTGATTTGAGCAGATATTTGATTGAATGAAGTTTTAGGTTTTCATTTTTCTTTTTTTTTTAAATTTCACCTATATTTGATGTAGAAGTTAAATTCTAAACATGCAATAAAAATATAATTATAAATACTTTTGTTTCAAGTTTTAATTTTTGTTGGTTATTTCCTTGACATGAACTCTTATTGTAAATTGCAATAGTTAGAGAGCCATGGATTTTTATTATTCTTTTTATTTGAGGTTTTGATGAAATTATTATTTATTATATAATGAAATTATAATATTTTGAGTACTTTGTATTGTTCTTAATTTTATATTTGCATAATGATTAAATGATTTTTCATATTAATTATGTTTATTATTTATATGTAAAATATATGAAAGGTAATTTAATAAATATAAATAGATTATTGTTATTTCAAATATTATTATTATAGTTTAATGTAAAATTCTAAATTATATAGTGAAATGTATTAAAGAACTATTTCGCAATTTTAAAAGATTTAAAAATTATTTTATAAATTTAAAAAATTATTCAAAATGATAACCAATATTAACTAATATCAATATAATACTATACCAAAAATAAATCCGTTGGGGGTATCTGGTACCAAACTAGCAAAGTATTTATAACATTAAGTTGTACAAGGTCCTGCTAATGCTTCTGCTATCCTCACACCATAACTCATTTGAACCCAAAGTTATCTCAGATGAGAATTGTACTTTCTTCATTTTCAACAGGCGAAAAGTTCCGAGCTTTTCTATCATATTAGCGATTTTCTAAACTAGATTTTCAGGTTAAGGTTGCTAATTTAAATTTCATCTTTTTTAAGGTATTCATGTTTTGTAGCTTAAGGTTATCATTTTCAATGGATTAGGAAGTACTGTTGTTTGAAAAAGTGATTCTTGTTCAATAAAACATAAAATTTGCAGTCACTTTTAAGAACTAAGAGAATTAAGATGTAAAAAATTGGTGATTATGCTAGTGAAATCATTAATTCACCAAAAGTGTACCAAAGTTTAACCTTCCCTCACCCGCTCCACCATTAAATGCATACTTTCTTTACATGAATTTGTGTAGTTTCCTCTGGTAAAGTCAACCACATTTCAAGTTCTAACTAATGATCTAAACCAATTTCTGACATCAAGCACCCAGTTTTTTAGATCATGTAATCAATCAAAAACTATCTAGATGCATTAAAAATCAATGAAACTCATATAATATCACCACCAAAATTATCCAAGAGTCAAATATTTTAGGTTGTCTTAGTAATTCTAGCTATGCTTTATCAAAATCTAATCATCAATTCATCTAAGAATTTCATACATGTATCAACTAAAGATTCATGTTTTGAGTTCCTTTAATGAACAACTTGCATAAAAATCAAAGAAGTAATAAAAAAATAAAGCATAAATTCATTTATTGAAAGATAATAATTAAACAATCAAATCATGATAGAATAGGGGTTGGTTCAACCTCCCTTTAGCACTAAAATGAAATTAAGTTTGCATGTTTGTAAACAAACAATACAGCTAGTAAAAAATTCAGAAAAAACATGATGGAAATAATATAAAGAAAAACTCGTCGCTAGGATAATCCCCTCCTCCTATCCTTCTCTCTTGAGTGCAAGTCGTGCAGGTTGTTCTCTCTGATACGTGATAGCCCCTTTTTACATAGCAAAATTTGTAACATCCTTGCCTTATTTTGATTAGGAAGATTTTTTTTCTTGATTTAAAAGACTTTTGTATGCCTATTTCAGAGTTCTTTTGCATTTAGAATTAGTTTCTGACCATATATCTTCAATCCTTCGCATTTTAGCTCCAAATTCCTAAATTTTAGCACGACTTCTGTGAAATAAAATAAAGCTAATTAAAAACGAATTGGAAGCCTAAATTAACAAAATAGGGCACAAATTCATGCTAGAATAGAGAAAACATACTAAATATTACTGTAGAATTTTTAGGCATCATTGAAAAATATGACTTATATACCTTGTTGCATAAGATCACCCTTTCATTTATTTTTTTATTTTTACTTTTAACTTGATCATTTATGAATTTAGCCATTTAAATGGTTATTGTTCCTAGCCAAACTTAATGAAGAAAGTGGTGGCATGTGTAAGTTAATTCTTGTAAGCTATTTCACTTAGAATTACCTTTTCAATTGATTGGTGTCCATTTTGGCTCATCTTGTATAATGGAATCATAATCCCCAATCCTATGTCTAACAAATGAAATTTGGCTGCCATTTCTCATATGGCAAATAAATTGTACTTGAGTTGTGTCAGAATGGCATAACAATTGGGGAATTACAAAGATCCGTCTGTTGTTGAGTTGTTGGTTTTCATATGGAACACTTTATTGAGTTAAATAAATATTTACCATGCATTTGATACCTAGTCCTTGTAGGTCTAGTGGTACTCATATTTTGTAGCTCAAGGATATCTTTCAATGGATTAGGAAATATTCTTGCTTGGAAAAGTGATTCTTGTTCAATAAAACATAAAATTTGCAGTCACTTTTAAAAACTAAGAGAATTATGATGTGAGAAATTGGTGATTACATAACTAATTTACATTGTTGCTTATTTATATGGGGAAATATTTTTCTTTCTATTTTATTTATTTGAGAGCTAACATTTGTGTAACATCCCATGCACGTTGTTTCCTTTTTGTATTTCAGGGAGAAATTGTCTTACATAGTGGAATCTAGATAATGTGTCAGATTTTGCACTAGTGTTAATATGATATTCTTTTCTTCCATAAATTATTTGTCAAAGTGAGCAAGTTTTTAAGTGATATCAGAAAGTAGTGTAAGTAATGGCTTTTGCTTAAAAAGTAGGTTCAGAAATGTATGTGCCACCTTATTTAATATATTTGAGAGTAGTATCTAGAATCAAGATGCAAATAATGATCCTAGTGCTCAAGATAGAATGAAGTTACAAACTTTCTTAAACAACATAAATCTTGCTGGAACGTGAGGTGTAGGAAAGTCTTGTAGTACACAATTTTACCCCTAATTAAAAGAAATGGTGTTTCTAAATGACCCAGATGTATGAATGAAAAAAATAATACAAATAATAAAAAAGAATACAAATAAATAAACAACAATAAAATTAGGAAAGATAGAGAACACATAAATAAATAATAAATAATAAAATAAATGAAAACAAAAATGCTTAGGAATAAATAGATAAAAACAACTATAAATAATATATATAATAAAAGAGATAAAATAAAATAAAAATATTATTAAAAGTAAAAATCATAGTAACACTAATAATCATAGACATGATGATATTAATACCACTAAAGAGAATAACAAATATTCTAAATATTTTAAGAATAATACTAGTAATACGAGTAATAAGTAAATACTACTTAGGCTAACTACAATTGACAATATGTAAAAGATATACTAGAGTTACCAGGATCTCTTTATGAGGGATCCTTTACTTGAATTCTAGCATACCAAAGTTTTCTATTATAAGTCATGTCCTCAGTAAGTTTCAATATTAACAAATCATTCTTGATCACCTCCCTCCTCAAGCCTTTATAAATTTCTCTTACAATCTCTAAGTACGATCCTCTCGCATCTTCTTACTAGAGCATTTAGGCGTCTTCTCTTAATATTTCTAAACCAGAAGCCTTATCTCTCTTAATTTGTCTCTCTTAAGAACTTTCTATGGCCAAAAAAGAAATAAAATAAAAAGTTTTCATGTTTGTATAATGGTGCCATGATAGTAGATTTACCTTATAGTAGTTAGCTTTCTAGACCTCAGAAATTTCATGTCTTTGATTTATGTGAGATATTAACTGAAGAGCATGAGAAAGTCTCCAAGGTAGCAATTCCATGCCATGCTTCCTCATAGAAGGATAAGAACCAATGTTCTGCAAAAGAAGCTGCTGCAGCTTAAGTTTGTAATGCCAATGAGGAGGTGGAAAACCATGTTGAAAAGAAGAATTAGAGTTGTGAAGAGGTGTTATTGATCATTCGATGTGCTATTTGTTTTTATTTTGATGGAATTTTTCGTAGTGAGTTAACTTAAATTTGTGATGCATCCTTAAGGGAAAATGGTATTGCAAATTTTGCTTCAACACCAATGCAGCTGCAGTGTGTGGAGTTGCAGGAACTGATCACGAACTAAATAGACAATGCAAACCGAAGGTGAAAAAATCTTCAAAAGATGGAGAGAAGGAAAAGAAATGGAAATAGATATTTCTTTCCATAGAAAACAAACTTATATAAAAGGAAACAAAATCAAGAAATGGAAATAGAACTATGATAAAAGATAAAGTAAAATACAGAGGGGTCTATAGATGGAAAGTCACAATTTTTTCCTCAAAGAAAGCCCTAAAAGCAACTTAGGTTAGGTATGTGATGTGTTTATATGTATGTGTGTGGCATATGTGAAGAGTACACGCCACCAATTAGTAAGTACACTTATTGCGGAGATTGTTGAAGATGAAGAAGCGTGAGCAAGAACGCAAAAGATCTAGAATATTAACTAGTATTATACGCAGCATTTAGAATATGACCATAGGGTGACGTCTGTACTTGAGTATAGTGGATAACTCGCGAATGTATTAAAGCATGTCTCAACACAGTATACGATGTTTTGTTACAATGAATGAAATCCTTCTCTTTCTGTATCTTTCTTTGTAACTCTCTTTCTCTTTCTCTCTTTATAACGAATTTCTATTATTCGAACGACCTCGTGTGTGATTGTGGTTGTGTGGTAGAAACTTTATCAACAATTGGTATCAGAGCAGATGATTTGGGACAGACAATGGCAGAAGGGACTAGAGGAGCAAAGTTTCGAAGGTTGGAAGATAACTTGAGGGGACTCATGGAAGCACAGGGTTGGAGTGAGAAGATGTTCACAGAAGCACATAGTTGGCATGAACGATTGCTTCTGGAAATGCAGGATAAGAGTGAGCGTTTGCTATCGAAGGTGCAAAATAAAACGGAAAAATTAGAAAAGGAAATGTGCGAGTTACAAACAAGGCTTTCATCAGGACTGTCAAAATAGGGGAAGTAAGCAATACAGCAGATCATAAACCTCAAAATAGTCAGACATAACATGAAAGGGAAGGGAACGCCACATCAACGAGGTTGAACATAAGTGAATTTCCTTCATTTGATGGAGAAAACGTTAAGTTGTGGTTGTATTGTTGTGAACAATTCCTTCAGTTAGACTAGACTCTGGAGAAAATGAATGTGAACATAGTCATTCTGCATATGGATGAATGTGCACAGCATTGGTATCGTTTATTCATTAGAAATCATAATAAAAAAGAGGTGGTGGAGTGGGCAGAATTCATAAGGGCTCTTAAACAGAGGTTTGATGTAGAAATTTTTTATGATCCTGTGGGGTATTTTAAGGAGTTGAAACAAAATGGGAGAGTACTAGAATATTGTGTTCAATTTGATCATCACTCTAATAGGCTTTCTCTTTCAGAGGAATACTTAGTCAGGTTTTTTTTTGTTAAATGTCGTAAACCAGAGATTGGTGTGTCAATGAAATTACACAAACCTCACTCATTGCATCAGGCCTATATATTAGCTCGAAAACAGGAAGCAATACTGATGTCGATAGGGAACTCTATGTTGAATAGAACCCATTCCACAAGGAACGTGACTAATGGTAATAATTTCAATTAACCTTTAAAGCACCTCACTCAATAATAATTAATCACTGTCTGAGCACAGAAGGTATATTACCTACACCGCCTTCAACACTATGATCACCATCAGTGCAATCTTACAAATCTTCAAAACCCATTAGTAGTAGAGATTTTAATGAAAAAAATGGAGAAGGGGCTTTGTTTTTTGGTGCGACGAGAAGTACATGTTGGACCATAAATGTAAAAAGAGGCAGCTACAGTTTTACATAGTTTCTGAAGTAAATGACAGTGGGAAAGTATCACTCGACCAGGAGGAGGAGGATTTGGAGGAAGGGTGCGTAGATAAAGATTGTCCCATAGTTTCCATGCAAGCAATGTTAGGATCCTCAAGGGAGACAGAATTTAAGCAAATGCTATTAATGGGAATGCATCAACGATGACAAATTCACATACTTGTTGATAATGGTAGTACACACAATTTTGTGGACATTGTGGTGGCAAGGAAAGGGAAGTGTGACTTCAAAGAGATTGATCCCATTTCAATTATGGTGGGTGGAGGTTTACAATTGGAATGTCGACAGTGTTGCAAGAACTTTGCATGCTCCATGCAAGGCGTGCAATTCAGTATGGACGCTATGGTATTATCGTTAGGAGGTTGTGACATCGTTTTAACTGTTCAATGGTTGCTGGGACTAAACAACATCTTATGCAACTTTAGGAATCGAACAATGACATTTAGTTGGGAGGGGGGATTGGTAACCTTGCAGCGAAATCCAGAAGGCAAATCAAGAGTCGTTTGAAGCAAAGGGTTCCAGAAGGTTCTACAGTGTTCTTCGAGTGGCCAGTTGCTCATGATACAACTTTCCACTCAAATTGAATATCATATCTAGCAAATGCGAATGACGGAGGAGTAAGGTGTTTGACGAGATTAATACAGTGTTGTCTGATTATGCAGAGGTGTTCCAGGAATCGTCTCATCTCCCTCCAAATCGGAAATACAACCATATGTGTCACTAATAGTTCTCGTCAAGAATAATGACAACTCGTGGAGAATGTGCATGGACTATTAGGAGTTGAACAAATATATGGTGAAAGACAAATTTCCAATACCCCTCATCGAAGAATTGTTGGATGAACTGTATGGAGCCAGCTGGTTTTCTAAGCTGGATCTGTATTCGGGTCACCACCAAATCCAAATGCAACCGGAAGATATTCCAAAGCCTGCTTTCAAAACACATGAGGGACATTACGAGTTCTTAGTGATGCCTTTCGGGCTGACGAATGCACCATCGACATTCCAATGATTAATGAACGAAAGTTTAAGCCATTCTGCGTCATTTCATCTTAGTTTTTTTTTAATGATATACTAATATGCAGTTCATCGTTGACGTTACATGTAGAACATATTTGATTAGCTCTTTAGAAATTATTGGACAATCAATTATTTCTATGAGGAAGTAAATGTGTTTTCGAAGCTTAACAGATGGATTACTTGGGTTATGCTATCTTATGGATTACTTGGGTTATACTATCTCAAAAGAAGGGGTGGCAACTGATTTTTGGAAGGTAAGAACAATCGAAGAGTGGCCTGTACCGAAGTGTGTTAAGAAGTTGTAGGGATTTTTGGGAATTATTGGGTATTATAGAAGGTTCAACAAAGGATACAGGGTGTTGACAAAACCACTAACAGAATTGCTTACGAAGGAAAAATTATCCAGTTGGAATTGGTAACAAGAGGAACAAATGGCTTCTGGGAGATTGAAGAAAGCAATTATATTAGCCCTGGTGTTAGCATTACCGAACTTCTCCAAAACATTTGCGATCGAAGCTGATGCAAGTGAGCAAGGAATACGTGCAATAGATCAACAGGGCGGTCATCCCATCACCTTCTTAAGTAAGTCATTGGCGAGGAGGCATCATGGGTTATTCACTTATGAAAAAAGAATTTCTAGAGGTAATTAAGGCCATCAAGCATTGGCATCACTACCTGAGTCCTAGATCTTTTATTGTCAAAACTGATCATCGGAGCCTAAAATATTTGTTGGAACAACATCGGTCGACTTCATTTTAACAATCATGGCTATCGAAGTTTTTGGGCTATAACTTTGAAGTGCAATACCGAAGTGGTAAGAAGAATGTCGCTGCGGACTCCCTTTTAAGAATCACAAGTGTAGAAATGTTAATGATATCAGTAACACAGATGCAAAGTGAGTTGCTAGAAGAAATAAAAAAGAGTTAGCAGGAAGATGGAGTAATTCAGGACTTAATCAAGACATTGGAATCTGACAATACTAAACCCTGTGCTTACGAATGGAAGGATGGGTTATTAAGATGGAAGGGACGCTTAGTAATGGGCGCCAACTCGAGAATCCGTCAACAGATCATTGACATTAGTCATGACGATGCCATAGGAGGGCATGCAGGTGCAATAGCCACTACGGAGAAGCTACAGAAAATGTTCCTCTGGAAGGGCATGACTCGAGATGTGAGGGTTTACGTTCAAAATTGTATGAGTTGCCAGAGAAATAAACATGATAATTCTGCTTACCCAGGATTACTGCAACCTCTCAAGATATTTTATGGAGGGCTTACTTGTTTCGAAGGGAAAATATGTTATATTAGTGGTGGTATATCGATTCACTAAATATTCCTACTTTATTCCTATCAATCAGACAAACACCTTTATTCTGCTTATGATATAGCTGAATTATTCCTTCGTAATGTGTTTAAATTATATGGAATGTCGAAGTCCATTGTTAGTGACAGAGACCTAGTTTTCTTGAGCAAATTTTGGCAGAACTTCTTCAGTTGCAGGGGGTTAAGTTGAAATATTCGACTGCTTACCATCCACAAATGGATGGATAGACGAAGGTAGTAGGAAAAATTCTCAAGACATATTTGCGTTGTTTCTATGGAGAAACACCTCAGAAATGGGGAGAATGGATAGCATTGGCGGAATGATGGTACAATACTACTTATCGAGTTGCCATCAACACCACTTCTTTTGAAGTTCTGTACGGTTACCCGCCACTAGTGTATACTCTTTACATAGTAGGGGATTCAAAGATCTTAGAAGTTGATCAGGTTTTATAGAGCAGAGAGGCTATGCTTAATGTCACAAAATTTCATTTACAGAGGGCCCAAAATTGAGTGAAGCAGTATATGGATTCAAAGAATTCAAGGTGAGAGACATGGTGTTGTTAAAATTACAACCGTACAAGCAATTTTCTTTACAAAGGAGGAGCAATTAGAAGCTATCTCCACTGTACTACGGGCCATATAGGGTGATTCAATGTATCAGAGAGATGGCTTATAAGTTAGACCTTCCAACCGAGACAACAATACACCTAGTATTTCTTGTATCGCAGCTTAAGAAGGCACATGAGGGGCAAGAACACACTTCTTCATTGCTACCAGAGTTTCTTACGCTTGTAGAACGAGTTCCAGTAGCAATATTAGATAGGTGAATCACCAAAAGGAATAATTGAGCAGTTACACAATGGTTGATTCAATGGTAAGATAGGGAGAACACTAGTGATACATGGGAGTATGTTTTCAACCTCCAAAATCGGTTTCCAAAAATCAACTTGATAGACAAAGACATTAAAAAGAAGGGAATTGTTGTGGAGATTATCGAAGATGAAGAAGCGTGAGCAAGAATGCGGAAGATTCGGAATATTAACTAGTATTATACGCAATGTTTAGAATAAGACTATAGGATGACGTCTGTACCCGAATATAGTGGATAACTCGAGAATGTATTAAAGCATGTCCCAAGATAATATACAGACATGTTTTGTTACAATAAATGAAATCCTTCTCTCTCTATATCTTTCTCTGTAACTCTCTTTCTCTCTATCTCTCTATAACGCATTTCTGTTATTTGATCGACTTTGTATGTAATTGTGGTTGTGTAGCGGAAACTGTATCAACAACACTCGTCTTCACTTTAATCATCTTGTCTAATCAAGTTAACTTTCGATCCGATTGAAATATTACTTGAAATTGTAGGTCAAAGTATCAACTAATCAAATAGGTTAATTGGTAAAACAAAATATTAATATATTTAACAAGTTTGGAAACTTAAATTCAAAGATATATTTAATTGATTTTTTAATGAGTTCTAAAAAGATTTCTGTTTTGAACATTTATGATATATTAATTTAATATAAATTAGGGAAAATAGTAATTTAATGCTTTTTCCTCATTTTTTCTGTGATATATCCAATTACTTAAATGATAATAAAAGAATTTAAATAATAATAAAAGTTAAGTACAATAATAGTAAAGAAGTACAAGAAAAAAGAACCCTGGTTATGGTCCTGAAAGATGAAATGTACATATAAGATAGCTTCAGTGTTCCCTAAATTTGCATTTTCAGATGCAAATTTCAGTTCAGCCCAAATTTGGTTCCGATGAGAGTCAGCTCTTCGTTTTCCGGTGGAAAATTGGATGGGTATGGCTTAGAATTAAAAAAATGAAACGAATCAGATCGGTGATTTACCAGATTGTATATGTGAGGTTGAGGTTTCTAACTTTGATTCTATTATCCCTTCTTTTTGCTGCATGATTTTAGTATGAAAAGTATGACCTTTTATTTTTTCATGGCAGAATGACTCAAGCTGACCCAGATTTTGAAGCTGTAAGGCTTCAATCGGGTTGTTCAGGCTTGTTAAATCTTCCTTTGGTGTCAGAGCGCGAGGTTTTTCTTAGTAAATTTCGTATTTTTTTTCCCTTATTCTAATGCAAATGTGTGTGTGCAAATTGTAAATCTGACGTTTTTAACGGTTTTTATGGGGCTGATGCTTGGGATTGAAAGGTCCTTTAAACCCAGTTTGGCTCGAAGAACCTGATGTAAGTTTCTTTTCCTTTGATTGTTGCATCTATTCCTTTAATTATGTGTTTTTCTTTGTTTTATTGGTCCTATAATTTTATTTATCACATTGAAAGGGGGTGAGAGGTCTGGTTTTGTGAGGGAGGAAAGGAGGGAGAGATAGGCACAAGAAAAATAGTAACAGGTTAGACAGAGAGAATGAACTTTCTCCCTTAGGAGCTTTTCTGGCTCTGGTATAGATAGTGGTCAGTGGACTATATCTGCAAATATCAGTGTTTTAACACTGATTATATTGAATAATATACTCACCTCTAGTGATATAAGCTAGAGTTTCTATCATATAGCTTGACTAACTACCACTTTTATGTGGGATATAACCCTTGCATTTATGTGTTCAGCTTCTAACTTGATCTTACTCTTGCATGCCAGTTAACACGTAATTATCATTTCAATTAATTGCTTTCCATTTTTATTCCCAAGAATACTTGAAGTCTCAATATTCTAGTGTCATAAATGAGTAGCCATGAGAGTCCAGAAATATCTCCCTTTGATCCCAACGAACAAACAAGTGATTGGCTTGACAATTGAGGAAACGACAAAGATTCATGTTTTGTCGGTGTTTAGTTTTCCTTATGCTTTGGTTAGCTTTTTTTTTCCCCCCTCCCTTTTCTCCACTTCAAGGGCAGTTAGACGTTTACCAGGGAACCCATAGTAAAAGCAAGTTCCCAATCCCCATTATTAATTGTTTGAATGTCATGGCAGTTAGATTGTCTAATGAAGGTGCCAAGCCCTTTAGGAGCTTTCAGTTCTTGGAACCATAAACAGCTTGAATGTTCCTGAAATAACTTGATTTTTCAAACCCTTCTTCAGAAAAATGTTAACTTCCATTGACAAGATGTGTGCTTCTGTTTTCATCACTTCACTACCCCTCTCAATCATGGAAGCACTGTTTGCTAAGTATGGAAAGAGGAAAGAAGGCCTATACCCCATTCAAACTTATTCCCTTCTCTGAAAGTCACTGGGTTAGATTTACCATGGTAATCTTTTTTGCTTTTGGTGTAAGATTTACCATGGTAATCACCAACCACTAAGATTATATCTTTAGTTTTCACATGTGGCAATAGTATGATGTTTTCATTAAAAAGGAGTTCTGTCAAACAGCCACCTTTGTGAATTGGCTGCAAATAGTAAGCCCAATAGCGTAAATGGGAGACAATACTTACTATTATTTGATCCCTTAATTGACACTTATAAATGATTTGAGCTTAGCTAAAATTAGCCTGTCTATATTTATTCTTACCTTTTTCTTATCAATGTTCTTGGATTTATTTAACTTTATGCAAACTTTTGATTTTGTAATTTTGGCACTTCAATCATTTAGTCTAATAAATGTAGCCAATCATGGTCTATAGATGCCGACACCATTTGACCATATGAAACAAGGCTTTCTTAATTGACTTGTGCAGAAGGCTACAATGCTGGGGGGACTACAGAGATTTATGAACTGCCCTGCTTTTATAATTCTGTTGGTTTTTGTCAGTTCATTATAGGGTGAAAACGTGGATTTAGTTTCTGGGTCACTGAGTTATTGTGAATTGGTGCTTCAAATGTTTTGCAGCTTATGGAAATTCTTGGTGTTCAAAAGAGAAGTTTATTTTTATTGTAATTAGTTAATTCTACGAAATAATAATTTTTTTCTTGTCTACTTGCTTTGGCATTTAAGAACATAATTTGTGCGAACCTTCCATGCATAATTAAATAATGCATGCAAATGTTTAAGAGACAAGTTTATATGCCGTAAAACTTTCCTCTCTCTAGATTTATTAACAATATGCTGGTGCACCCAAAGCTTGCTATGGTGTCGCGGACCATTCAGCTTTATTTGAGAAGGTTGTGATGGATCATTGATACACTCATATTTTCACGTATGTTTAGGACTTAATCCAGAGTCACATACATTCATTTTATGTTCATCTATGGTTGGTTTATCATGTTTTAGCATTATTCGGGATCCGTTGACATAAAATGCATAAATGAAACAAATAGACTTGAATTGCACAGCTTTTGAGTTTCTAGCAGACTTGACCTCTAATCATTGTGGGAATTTTATCTTGAGATTGGTTTAGTCAAAAATTCTGAAATTTCATACTTAAATTCTTAACTCACTGACGGATTTTTTGGGACCAATTGCAGATTTTTCGGAGCTGGAATTCAGGAGTAATAAATTAACGAAATTCACGTCATATTTTGGAGCGCCAGAATGACCTATCGACGATGTTTCGGCCATAACTTTTGACGCAGATGGTGAAATCCCGTGATTCAAGTTTCGTATCGAAGCTAACTCAAAAACAAATATACTGATAAAATTTGAGCTCCTAAGTCATCATCATTTAATTTTTATGCATTGTCGAAATTGGCCTTAAAAAAAACCATTCCAACCAGCCTATGTTACATGCACTCTCCGTTCACAAAAAGCCTCTATCTTTGACTTTCCAACAACAAACTAGCACCCAATCTACCGAAAGATGACTCAAACAACAGCGGCTTTCTTTTGCTTGAATTACTCCATCAACACAACTAAGGATTGATAGCTCCTCTTCACCACGCTACAGCCACTATTTTTGACTGCAGCCTCCACACATCCATCAGCCAACAAAAATAGCCACAAAATTCATTCACGTTACACTCATTTCAAGCCTCCACTTTGGACTAAAAAAGCAGCTCCACTTACTCTTCTAGCAAGCAATCACGTCATCTCTCCAACAACTCTCTCAACAACACAAAAGTCTCTATTCACAGTTATAATTCACACACAAGACAACAAGCTTCTATCCACTTTCATCCACTTTCAACGATACAGTCATTTTTTAAGCCCCTCTCTTATTACAACAAAACAAACAACATATGCACAAGACTATGACTTCATCAACGCTTAATCATTTTTCATTTAACTTTCTATCAACGCATCTAAGTCATTCTCTACACTCTTCACACCACCGAAAACAACTCTACCTTCATTTTTATTCACGCAATCCTCATTTACGCCAACCAACGCAAGTCTTCTTACTTTATTCTCTCAACTCAACAAAGCAAGCTTTCAAGCAAAATACTTCACTCACTCACGACATTTTCACTACCTTCAAGTCTTCACCAAAACAGTTAGCATTTACTCTCCAAGGAGCTTCCACTCACCAGCAACAACAACGTGGCATCTTCGCGCAAGCACTCCATGCAATGAGAAGGGAGAGCTCATTTTATTTTGCTGCATATTTGAAGCTTTGTTCTTTATTTTTAAATTGATTATGTCATGAGTTTATTTAGGTTGTATGTTTGGTGGACTAAATGATGATCATGCCAAACAATCAACAAACATACAACCTAAATAAACTCATGACAGAATCAATCTAAAAATAAAGAATAAAGTTCTAAATATGCAGCAAAATAAAATGAGTTCTCCCCTCTCCTTGCGTGGAGTGCTTGCACGAAGAGGTCACGTTGTTGTTGCTGGTGAGTGGAAGCTCCTTGGAGAGTAGATGTTGGCTGCTTTGGTGAAGACGTGAAGGTAGTGAAAATGCCGTGAGTGAATGAAGTATTTTGCTTGGAGGCTTGCTTTATTGAGTTGAGAGAATGAAGTAAGAAGACTTGCGTTGGTTGGTGTGGATGAGGATTGCGTGAATGGAGATGAAGGTAGAACTGTTTTCGGTGGAGGTGTGAAGAGTGTAGAGAATGACTTAGGTGCTTTGATGGAGAGTTAAATGGAAAATGATGAAGTCGTGGTCTTGTGCATGTGTTGTTTGTTATGTTGTAATAAGGGAGGAGCTTCAAAAATGGTTGAAAGTAGATGGAAGCTTGTTGTCTTGTGCGTGGATTATGGTTGTGAAATGGAGAATTTTGCGTTGTTCAGAGAGTTGTTGGAGAGATGTCGTGATTGCTTGCTAGAAGAGTGGGTGGGTTTGCTCTTTTAGTCCAAAATGGAGACTTGAAATGAGTGTAGCGTGAATTAATTTTGTGGCTGTTTTTATAGGTTGGTGGATGTGCGGAGGCTGCAGTCAAAAATGGTGGTGGTGGCGTGATGAAGAGGAGCTATCAATTCTTGGCTGTATTGGTAGAGTAATTCAAGCAAAAGAAAGCTGCTGTTGTGTGAGTTATCTTTCGATAGATTGGGTGCTAGTTTGTTGCTGGAAAGTCAAGGATGGAAGTTTTTGTGAATGGAGAGTGCACGTACATGGGTTGGTTGGAATGGTTTTTTTAAGGCCAATTTCGACAATGCATAAAAATTAAATGGTGATGACTTAGGAGCTCAAATATTTTATCAGTACCTTTGTCTTTGAGTTAGCTTCGATACGAGACTTGAATCATGGGATTTCACCATCTGAATCAAAAGTTATGGTCGAAACATCGTCGATAGGTCATTTTGACGCTCCAAAATATGACGTGAATTTCGTTAATTTATTTCTCCTAAATTCCAACTTCGAAAAATCTGCAATTGGTCCCAAAAAATTCGTCAAAAATTTAAGTATGAAATTTCAGAATTTTTGGCTAAACCAATCTCGAGATAAAATTCCCACAATAACTAGAGGTCAAGTCTGCTAAAAACTCAAAAGCAGTGCAATTCAAGTCTATTTATTTCATTTATGCATTTTATGTCAACGGACCCTGAATAATGCTAAAACATGATAAACCAACCATAGATGAACATAAAATGAATGTAAATGACTCTGAATTAAGTCCTAAA
>JAOTIZ010000003.1:30207947-30218385 GCA_027123425.1 Erythroxylum panamense | reverse complement strand
TCTTAAGTGTCATACCCAAATTGCCCTTAAACATATTCTTTTAACCTCACTATTTCAATTTCGAAAATTCCAACTCTAATGGACTGAATTGAAATTTCAATTCTTTCATAATCACTCACGTTATGCCTATCAATTTCCAAATCAATCGATTCATTCACTTTGATTTTCATAACTCTCTCCAAATTTCAATGGCTCATACTGAAACAAAATTCCTAAGTCATATCTATAATTTAAATACCAATTGGACAGTCATTCTCAGTACCGGAAATCTCATCGGTACCCACTTAGCAATATTATACAGAATACACTTAAATCACTCCAATTTCATTTTTCAAACACAAAAAATCCATTTTTCACTACAATGTCACTTAAAGACACAATGTCGGGAATTGTCACGAGTGCAAGTACGATCATGTGCATTTACCAAATTTACCACTCATATCCATATAGAGGCCAATTTATGCATGTATAAGACACATTCACAATCCGATCCAACTTTACCATTTTATCATTCCCATCGGTGATGGGATGTTACAATTTAAAACTCGATTTTTGTAGTATGACGTCAGTATCAATTGCTACTACCGCCTCATGTACCATTTGACTTCCTGAAAAATTGCATTCTAAATACTCTATCTTAGACCTGCTCATTCTAACATTTCTCTCTAACATTCTAACTTGACATTGACCTCCTTCTTGGTCTCATCCACCAAGAAAATATCATTAGTAAATATCATACACTAAGGTACCTCTCATTGAATATGTTTGGTAAGTTCATCTAACACTAATGTGAACAAAAAAGGGCTTAAGGCAGAGCCTTGGTGTAGTCCAACACCAATAGAAAACGCTTCCATGTTGCCTCCTATTGTCCTTATGCTAGTCAATGCTCCTTCATACATATCTCTAATTACTCTGATATAAGTCATATGAATGTCCTTTGCCTCCAAACACCTTTATAAGAGTTCTATAGGAACCTTGTCATATTCCTTCTCCAAATTAATAAAAAACTATATGCAAATCACATTTTCATTCCATGTAGCATTCCATTAGTCTATGGAGAAGATGTATTGCTTCAATCGCAGACCTACCAGGCATAAATCCAAATTGGTTGGCTGATATAGAAGCAGCTCTCCGGATTCTCTTTTTAATTACCTTCTCCACAGCTTCATAGTGTGACTTAGTAATTAGATGCCTCTATAATTATGACATTGTTGGATGTCCCCTTTGGCCTTGTATAAGGGGATCAACCTACTTAATCTCTATTCCGATATTTTGATTAACTTGAGGATCACATTAAAGAGCTGAACTAAAAACTCAATACCGATAACTCCTATTTGCTTTCATATCTCTATATAGGGATCTCATCCAGCTTTAAGGCCCTTCTTCTCTCTATCCTCCTCAAAACCTTTGTAACTTCTCCCCTTGTGGCCCTTCCCCATGAGTACCTGGAAATAAAATGCCCCGACGCGGAGGGTTCGCCTAACTCTATGTTGACCAATATATCTTCATTATACAGGCCATAAAAGTATCTCTACCATCTCCTCTTGACGGCTTGGGCCTGTGTGAATACTTGTCCTAGTTCATCATGTATACAAGAGATTTGCTTGAAATCTTTCATCTCATGTTCCCTATCTCGTGCTAGCTTGAAAATTTTTTGTGCTCCCTTGAACGTGTCCAAATCCCTGTATATAGTCTCATATACTTCTCCTTTAGTCACTGAAATAGTTTTCTTTGCCTTCTGTTTTTCCAGTCTATACCTTACTCTAGTATTTTCCCACTCAGCCTCTCTTGTACTTACTAAAAGATCTTTAAAAGCTCTCTTTTTTGCCTTTACCGTCCCCTACATCTCGTCTGACCACCACCAAGATTCCATCCACCTGCCCCCTGCACTTTAGATACCTTTAGGAGTTTTGTGGCAATTTCTCTCACTACGAGGGCTACTCCCTCCTACATTCGATTAGCATCCCCACTCACAGACCATATTGTATTATGCCGAACTTGAGTCCTAAATTGTTCGACCATGTCCCTTTTTTGCCTCCACTATCTAACTTTATGGCGTTGCTTGGTAAATTGTTGTGACACCATTCCTTAATTCCTATATTTATATAAATCTCCACTAGCTCTAATGACTTACCTATAAGGGTCTCAATGTTTTAGGAATCTATCTGCAATCTGTCAACATTTTCTCTTCTCCTAAACTCAAAACTTACTAAAGGAATAAACCTCTCTCTATCATCAAAAGTCAAAGCCACCACTTTTATCCTAATACCCAACACAAACCATATAAAACAAGCACAACAATTCCCTAACCCATAGTAAGATTACTTGAGAAAGGAAACAATAAGTGGAGCATTAAAAGGCCAATAAAAGGAAATAAATAACAACTCCTAAAAGAAAGAGAAAAAACAATCAAAAAATAATATCCAATATAAATAAACACAGACTCAAACCTATATAATTAAGTAAGAACACCACCACTTTACTCAATTTAACTTAAGCTTATGCACAATGGTTTAAAGAACTCTCCCTAACTTGAAAAGAAGAAAAACGAAAAATAATTTCAGAGTGGAATTAAGAAGATTATTAGACCATCAATAGGTAAAGTAACAGCTATCATAACCACCTCATAAAGAATTATGATTCAGTTGTAGAGCACAGATTGGAACTACTTATAGTCAATACAAATACGTAAGCTTGAAGTTTAAGATTTGGGAACTATTTTCTTAGCTAAATTATTTACAAATAAGGAAGAATAAAGTTGGATTCTCATGGTTACATCCATATAATCTAAAGGCCCTAGCTAAATGCAAATGATAAAGCTTGAAATTTTTATTAGAAACCTAACAAAAGATAAAGCCTAAAAGTAACCAATTGATACTAAAATTAATATTTATAAGGAAAAGAAAACATATTTCCAGTTTAAAAGTTAGATAGATAAGAGAATAAGAAGAGTTAATGAAAACATAAAAAAATCAATTACTATAATGTATTCTTTAAGAGAAATGAGAAAGAAATCAAAATAACTCACCTTAACAAAGTACAATATTAAAGAATATTAAGGGATGTTATGAAGAAGATAAACTAAAAACAAAGTGGAAGGTAGAGTAAAGTATGGCAATGTTGTACAAAGTGGAAGTAGAGTCTGGTAGTGGTAGTAATACAAGAGTATTGGATAAATAGGGTTTACTTGGTTTTCACGAAAGCAAGAGAGGGAGGAGAAAATTTGGAATAAAAAATCCGAAGGTGTGTAAAGAAGTGTGCTTGGGTTTTGAGAACGTGAGAGAGAGGAGAAAATTTTGAATAGAAAATCCAAAGGTGTGTAGAGAAGTAGCTGATCAAGATCTTGAAAACTTAACAAAAAGAAAAAGAAATAAAATCCTCCAAATTATGGTCACAAGAAAACCATAGAAGTTAAAGAACCAAATTCACAGATCTTGAAATTATACTTCAGTAAAACTATTACAAGAAAACTCGAATCATAAAAATCTAAAAATCCCAGATTATAAAAGAAGAGAATCAAGTTTAAATGGATTACTGCTCCTACAAAAGAAATTAAAAGAAGGTGTGTAGGAAAGAGCAATATTACGAGTAAGTAAACAAAAGTTGAAAAAAATTAAAAAAGATAGAAACTTTATTTTTACCAGAAAAATTGAGACTTTCCTTTACTTACCCAGAAGATTTTGTTCCTTATAGGGAAAAGCAACGAACTTCATAACAATAACTTGTAAACATGTGAAGAAGAAAAAGAGTAGACAGAGATATAGAAAATCCATCACAAAAATTTTCAATTCATATCACATAGGACAATTCTATATCTTTCATGTCAAAAGTTTTAGAGATTTAATCTTTTGTCTCATATAACATGCTTAAATTATTAGAAGCAAGTAAGATATCATCAACTAGTAGGACTAAGAAGACAAACTTAATCCCATTAATCTTTTGACATATAAACTAATTAATAATATTTTCTTAAAAACTAAAAGATGTTATAATATTATTGAAATTAAGATACCATTGTCGAGAAATTTATTTAAGACTACATATTAAGTTTACACACCATTTATTTTGTTAACAAAACCTTCAAGTTCGTCCACAAATACTTCGTCCTTAAGATCCCTATCAAAAAGGTTGTTTTCATATTCATTTGTTGTAGTCTAAATCTTATTAAGTCACTAATTCCATTATAATCCTTAATGAGTCTTCCTTTGACATAAGTGAAAATATCTCTTTATAGCTGACACCCTTTTTCTATGTATAACCCTTGGCAATAATTTTAAGCCTTATATTGTTCAAATTTTCCATTTGAGTTGTGTTTATTTTAAAAAGTCATTTACACCTAACTCATTTAGAATCTTCTAGCAATTTAATGAAATCCCAAACTTTATTATCATCCATGAACTTTAAATCTTTTTCAAGTCACTAATCCATTTTTCAAAATCTTCACATTTTATGGCTTACAAAAATGAAACTAAATCTTTATTGATTCCAATATCATCATTTGACTCTTATAAATAAACCAACTAACCACTTAAATTAGCCAACTCTTTTTCTTTGAGATCTTCTCAAACGTTATTTCTTGTGGTTCATATATGATAGGTGGTTGTGAGTTAATATAGGTGTGATTCTTCATTCAAATAATGTTTAATATTGTCTAAATTTCCCTTAATTAACAGAAAAATAATGGGAGAGACTATGGATGAAGAAGCTTTTATGGATAAAGGAACATTTATCTTTACTTTTTTGATATCTATATTTTATCTTTCATTACTCCCACTAACTTTACCATTCTTAATGAATATGGTATATATAGTTTCTACAATTCTAGGACTATGATTTGGGCAACAAAAATTAATTCCTTTAGATTTCTTTGGGTAACATAAAAAGTAACCATTAATCTTTCAAGAATCTAATTTCCTTTCATATAGATTGTAGATTCTTTCCTCTATTAGGCAATGCCAAACATACATATTTTTCAAACTAGGTCTACTTTCAGCCTATAGTTCAAAAGGTGTTTTTGGAACTATCTTACTAGGGACCCTATTTGATAAATACATTGCAATTTTAATGGTATACATTTATATAAAATTAATTAGTGAAGAGTTAATTATCATTCTCTTAACCATATCTATTAATGTCCTATTATGTTTTTCTCTCACACCATTTTATTAAGATGTGGCTAGCATAATAGACTGTGTAAATATGTCACATCTATCAAGTAACTTTAAAAAGGGATATGGACATTGTTCCGATTCATCACATTTCCTATAGTACTCACTACTCTATTAGATCTTACAATTTTGACCTTTTTTTCCATTTACATTTGAACCTCAATTGTGTATATTTCAAATGCATCTGTTATTTAAAGGCCTCCACTGTTTGAAATTTTCCTTAAGTAAATAGACATAACCATATCATGAGAAGTCAATGATAAGAAATGAAATATTTTTCTCTATTTAAAGATGGAACATTAAAAGGTCTACAAGCATTAATGTGTATAATATGATAAAATGGTTTAAATCATTGTAGATGCATGGATTAACTGAAATGTAAAATGTATTTTGAAGACTTCAAATCTATTCATTTTGTTGGGAGAAAAATAACACATCTCTCTAAAAATACAACTGAATATCAACGCCAAGAAATATCAATGCTAAGAAATAACTCTTCAAATTGTAGTAGTAGAACAATATGAGAATAAGAAACTGAACGATGAAACAAACACCAATATTTAACATGAAAAACCCTCTAATGTAGAGAAAAAAAACCACGGCACAAATTGATAAATAAATCCACTAAACTCAATAAGGATTTATAGAAAAAGTTGATCTCTCACCCCCCACAACAATAAGTTATCTCACAAAGTTTCAAGATTGAAACCAAAGTTGATATCACAATTAACAAACCCTCAAACTAATCTTAAAAATAATCAAACAAGGATGAGAATCTAGCCCTCTTTACCCTCTCTATATTTTTCCTCACTTTTGGACACTGTGATAAAACTTACTATCTCTTCTTTGTCTCATGTATGGACCAAGGCTTTAATGAGTTATTTATAAGTTCCTCTACCTTACAATTTAGAATTCTAATTGAACCGAACTAACTAGATTACATCTTATTCTAATCAGATTACATCACATTATCTAATAAGATAACATCCCTATCTAAATAGGACTCTATCTAGTATGATTTATTTACAGCACTACTAACAAGATATGAGATTATATTTAACTAGGAACGATACATTCCTATCCAAGAAGATCTTCACTATCTTAAGATGATCATCCCACATGATCTTTATCTTTTTGGGTTGATGCGTATCTACTGTAATCTTATCTGCCACATCGTCTAAGATCTCAAAATAAGGTTGGACACTTAATAAGTTGGTGTATAACATCTCATAGCAATTCCATTCATGTTGTTTTTATAAACATATGAAGAAGAAATGTTCTTATGTACAAATTAGATAAACTACATTGTTTTCTAATTTCTAATGTTGAAATATGAAAAAAAAGTTTAAGCTATACAATTTTATGTTGCTTCCCATGAAAATAATAAGATGTAGGTAGAGTTAAAGGAGTCTCTCATTTGAAAAATGAAGATATTTGATAAATTAATGAAACTCAAAAGGTGGTATAAGTTACTAGATTCGAATGTAATACGTAGTACAGACCTTATCATGTACCAAGATCAATATGAAAGGATTAAAAACAAAGGTAATGCAAAATATCTGATTTCTGTTCCATCTCTAATTTCGATGCAGATTTCGAGCTCCAAATGATCACGAATCTCCTGGGACCTTTTATGGAAAGTGTTTACCGACATGTGGTTTAGGTCTTTTTACAGTTTTCTCAATACGTAAGCTCTTTTAACAGGTTAGAGATTCCTTATGCTTATGATTGATATGAGCAGGGAGACCTTAACCTTTATATAGCTTCCATATCGGGCTTTCCTATTACAAAGCCGATATGGGTTCTGTCTACACTAATTAGGATCTATTTTTCACCCGGACTTTGACCCATTAATTAAGATCATTTATTGGGCCACTTTATTATCTTTATCTAGATAAAATTACATAACCTAATCGATAATTTATTTAAAAACCAAAAAATGTAATTAATAGTTGTCCAACTTTATGGGAAAGGACAAAATTTTCCAACATTCTACCCTTTAGACAAGCATTAATTGCAGTTTTAACTCTAATTTAAAAAGCATTTTAAAAATTACTGTATTAGTTGACTAAGTTTTAAAAACAAAACATTTGATCCAAAGAAAATGAAAGTTCATCATTTTGTCCTGCAAGGCTTTTGAAACTGAAAAGTATCAAATGCATGTGTACATAGATCCAACACAATCACGGATATCTAATACCTCACTAACATGAATGGGAAAATAGAATGTGGCAAACTAGGATGATACTTTTATGATCTAAATTATATCTCCTTCGTTTGTGGGTCTCGATTTCTTCAACTTTATGTTAAACTGCATTTGCTAAACTATATTAGAAAAATCATGTTTTCTCTCACCAAATACTAAATAGCATTAGAGAAAACCTTCATGTTTTCCAACTGAATGTTAAATTGCATTAGAGAACCTTTATGTTCTCCAACTCAATGCTAAACTGCATTAGAGAACACCTTTATGAGATAAAAAATTTATATCCTTCTATGTCATGTCAAATTGATAGATATCTATATTAAAACTATATGTGTCTAATTGACATAGGCACAAGTTCAACCTATATATATGCCCAATGAACTTTAAATGCTTAAGATCTACACAAATCTTAAAGCTTTTATACGTATTATGACAATGCATGACAATACGTATTACTAAGAAAAAATGATGATCATCTTTATCGATGAACCATCATATTGTCATCATACATCAAAATGTACAAATGTACATAGAGCAAACATAATGATCCCCTAACTAATAGTGTCTAAAGACGTCAAAACACCCATACTGTATACTTTTGTCAAAAACAAAAAAGGGCGAAGTCCTTTAGTTAAAGGATTGACTTACAGGTTCTCAGTCTTTAAATGTTCCAAACCTTAATGTCACCAAACCTTAATTTCACCTTTTCATATCAACGCCTTTATGACCAAATAATTGACCTTTAAATGCTAATACCCTGTGATATTCCTTGTTTTTATTAAACAACACGGCAAGAAGATTACTACAGTAAAACCAAATGGGTCTAGCTACTGAATCAACTACACATAACTTAGAAATCAAGTTTCTGAGCTAAACCGTCTGTGAAGCAGCCCCATAGCATTCAATCTGCATGCATAGTCGAGGACGTTACTTGTGTCTTCTTAACACACTTCCACGACATTGTACCATCTGGAAATTTAAGACTGTAACCTTAAGAGGACTTTCGATCATCCGGACATGTAGCTAAAATCTGAATCTAAATTCCCTACGAGGTTTAGTTTGTTGACTTTTCTATATGTCAACATATAATCCTTATTTCCATTAAATATCTCAACAATCGCTAAACTACATTCCAATGATCTACACCTGGGTTAACCAGATATTGACCAAATAGTCAAATGGTGAATGCAATGTCCTGCCTAGTACATAGCCAAGCATACATCAGGCTATCAACCATGCCAGAATATGGAACATTCCTTATAACTTCTCTCTTTACTTTATTCTTTAGATAGTATGCCAAAGATTATCTCTCACTATGAGAGACAGGTGCTACGATAGGTTTACTGTTAACTGTATTATACCTTTATAACACGTACTCAATATATGCTTTCTATAAGAGGTTTGATGAGTGTTGAGATTTGTCTTAGTGAATCTGAATACCTATGGCAGAAGATGCTACACTAAGGTCTTTCATGCAAAGTTCTTGACTAAAAGTTGCTTAACCTCACACAACATGGTCAAGTAATTTGACGTGAGCAATATATCATCCACATGCAATAATAGGAGGATAACTTTGCTCCGTTTCACCTCATAGTACAAGCATGTTTTCAATTTTATTTTCCTTGAAACCGAAAGAGGCCAAAACCTCATCAAATGTAAGGTCTCACTTTTGGAAGGTTTGATGTAAACCATACATTGATCTGCATAACGCGGAAACTGTGTCAATTCTATTTGGATCTTGAAATCTTTCAGGTCGTACCATATAGACCATTTCGTAAAGGTCTTTACTCAGGAAAACAAATTTGACAGTCATTTGATGCAACTTTATATCATAATGAGCTACAATTGCCTTAATCACTCAAAATGTATCCTACAAGGATACGAGTGAAAAGGTAACATAAAGTCAACCTTTCTCTCAGAATGAACCATTAGGCAACTGAGCGAGCCCACAAATCATCGAACTTTATCCTAAAATCCTTTAGGTCTTTAAAACTTCATTTACAACTAACTAGTTTGTAGTATTGATGCAAATCAACTAGCTCCCAGACGTTACTATGTTCCGTGGCTTGCATCTCGTCAATCATTCCATCCTACCACGCATTTGCATTGGGTCCAGAAATAGCATCTGTAAAAGTAACTAGATCCTAACATGTCTAATAGCATAATCCTTTACACTTGATAGACTATGTAATTAGATAGTGTAGCATCCCACTCCCGCAAGACCCAAACTCGACAACGAGGGTGATATCCGAGCCTGTGCCTCACGAGGGTGGTATGCTAGAGCACTCAATTACAGTCCAAAATGCAGAAAGACATTTTTAAACATTTTTGAAATCATCGCAAGCGCGGAATTCAGTAAACGATTTGGGTCCGCTATAGTTCAAAATCATTTTCAATCATATCACAATTCTAGTCATAAAAAGGCCCACAATAGTATTGAACACTTTCAGTAATCATATTACAAACACGACATTAGCCAAAAGGGCCCCACTGAAATAAAAAGCACTATTTTTGCAGAAATTGCGGAAATACAAATTTACACAAAAACAGAATAACACTAATGCAGACGCGAACTGATCCCGACCTCTATCTCTGACTTGCAGGCAATAAACATACTCCCATTTGTCTAACGGGGTACTCTTCAAATCCTGAAAAATAATTGCAATGTTGGGTAAGTTTGCGAACTCAGCGAGAAACCATCATCGATGGTTCACTCAACTCATGCATTTCGCAGCAATTTACAGATTATATCACAATCGCAAAAACAGAAGTTATACAAAGCAGTCATCATCAGAGTATAGCATTTTATCCTTTTTCTCCAATCACAAATCAATCAAAACATAGTAACTGAATACATAACATTTTCCCATTTTATGCCATTGTTGTGACTGAGCGCCTGAACTGTCCCTTTTCGGGCTCATTACACAGTAAACGCGTCTTAGGGGGAGGAGAGCCCTCCGGGAATGCACTTCCACCCTTCGATATTGTCCGCTTTGGCGTGGTGGGCCACCCTTACGGTTTTGTTTCGCCCCTCCTCGAGGGATGCAAACGCGTCTTTGGGATA
>JAOTIZ010000003.1:30178007-30190356 GCA_027123425.1 Erythroxylum panamense | reverse complement strand
GTATATTGTTGTGGGTCTAATTTCTCCTGGTAATGTTCCAGTTTTTCTAATAGTAAAAGTCTTCTATCCTTGCCCGTGGTTTTTACCTTAATTTGGAGGTTTTTCACGTAAACTCTGTGTGTTCTTTACTATTCCTCTCAGTCCTATTTAGCTGCGAACCTGCTCTAATCCAGTCGAGTTTTGCAACACGAGTTTCAAAACCATGGCTACGTTTTATCCTATATATAATTAACACTCACTACACACTTAATACCACACCCACACAAAATTCAGTTCTTCTATGGATAAAGACCTACACGATGCTCACTAGCAAGAGCTCTTAATAAACATGTAAAACAAAATCCCTTTCTCTCCTATCCACAAAAATCAGGCAGTACATATCTTAATCACTAATGTGATATACCACAAATTTGTTAGAAAACTTTCATTTTGTGTAGGATTCTTTTACAACTACAAGTATATCAATTATATCTTTTTAAATTATATTATAATTACTATTTTATATATTCAATTAATAAATAAGATGTCAAAATTAAATAATATATATATATATATATCATAGCATATATTATAAACAGGACTATAAATTTTAGATCGTTCAGGTTGTGTGTGGACCGTGGAGCTTAGCCTTAGCCGGAATTAAGGCTAGAACTTGCCATGTTCATATGCATGATAGAGAGATAACTGAACTTGTGCGAGTGATTGTCAGGCGATATTTTGATATCTGAATGGGCGAGCAAATATTCACGTTTGTTTCGGGACCACTTCTTCAGTTTCTATAGACGCAATCTACTCAGGATCACGCACAATGGCCTCTGCTGTTTTTCCTTTTCTGATTTCCTCTTGTTAATCATGCATTTGTTGGAATAAGTTGTAGTGTCCGCCGAATAATCTTCTCATGTTTCTTTGAGGACCACTTATGGTGTACAAGTTCATTCTTTCATTCTGTTATCTCAAATTTTCTTTTTTCCCTTTAAATATTGACCGTTCAATTCATGATAGAAACGGACAAGTGACCTAACCTTCTCTTAAGTCTTAACATCCTCACCTGATGCCTCCGCTTTGAACGTGAAAATGGAAATCTATAAGTATGGTCTGTTTTGGAATGAGTCACCGTCATTGGGAACGAGTACTAACCCAATCGTCGAATATAATAAGCAAGTAGCTCGAGAAAGTCGTAAAAGGAAAAGGACTCTGCCACCGAGCACACCAAACTCTAGTAATAAGGATGAGATTTCGACTTCCGCTTACATATGTAACAGTATTTAAGTAGTTGATGGTAGTGTTAAGTCACTCTTCAGAGCTCTACAAGGCAGGAACAGAAATTAAATTTAAGTTTAACAATAGTTTAAAAATATTGTGTCCCATTTTATGAGGTGCCTACAAATCAACGAAAGAATTAATCACTGAATCCACCGATAGATATCTTAATCAGAGACAAAAAAAAAAAAAAAAAAATATTGCCGATAATTGGGCCACCCAAAGAATCTCGTTGGTTAAGCTTTACAAAAAAAAAAGGATTGCGAAAAAGACTCGTCTTGTTGCGGCTTATCTAGAACATGGCCAAATCGTGCCATAAGGTTAGTGCTCCAATAGGCAGACAAAACGGTGCCGTTTAGATCTCCCTGTATAAATATCACATGCTGTCATTTTAGCGATCTGTTCACGCTAAAAGGGGTAACGGTGCCGTTTACATCTCCCTACCACAGTGTCACGTGCCGACAGTATTAGTTCACACTGAAAGGGTGTACTACTACGGCGTGAGGACAATGATCAATGACATGCAAAAAATGGATCGAACATTTTGCTACTTGGGTTTCGAGATTTTAAAATTTTTGAATTAGTTAACTACTTAGTTTAATCTTTAATTTAATTTATTTTAATAACTCTTATTATTAAAAATTTATTTATTTATTTATTAATAGACTGATTTTTATAAATTAATTAATTTTTATAAATTAAAATAAATAAATACAATTTTATTTAACATTATTCCTTTTCGATTAAACTTTAAATTAAGATTATCTTCTTCAATTTTATTTTAAAATTTATTTAATTTTTAACTAATTTTATAATAATATATTGCCGATTGAACTTTCTAAATCCTAAACTTTTTATTTTATAAATTTAATTTTTAGTTCAGCTTTAGATCGAAATATTTTAAATTTATTAATGGTTGAAGCATGGCATGTTTGCTAATATATTATATTAATGTAAATTCATGTGGTCTGAGGTATAATTACTTAACCACGTTAATGGCTTCACGCACACGTTTGTAATAATTCCCAAATAATTTTGAATGATTAATACTCAAATTTTGTGTATCAACATAAATGCAAGTAAAAAGTGCCAGTAGAGTACTTCCCATAAAAACACCAACCGAGTTTAAGCTTGATTGATGAAAAGCCATTTACGTTGGCTTGCCTGCTCGTAATGTTATGCAGAAGGTTTTTAATTCAATACGATATCCAATTGGAATTGTTGAAACGTGCATTTCATGTAATATTGGAGAGATGATTGCCTGGCGTTGATGCTTGTTTACCTGACTTGTTAAAATATGACTCTAGTGGGTCTAGTTCTGGTGAGATAGCCTCAAATTATGTTATTTAATGATACGTCTTTTTGTTACTTCTGTTATTTTTTTTCGGTGTAAATTATTCAGTATCCGACGCCACACGAACAATTGATTAATCCGGATTTGAACCGGGTTAGATCCTTGTGGACGACAAAACTCTCCCTCATGAGTGCATCTCCATTTTCAAGACTCGAAATTGCGACCTTGATTAAGGTACTTGAGATCCTCTGTCCCATTTCTTGTATACCAACTCTGTCCTTTTCAATCTCAACCTTTCATTTATGTAGGTCCCACATAATTGGAAAGTTGAGATTGAAAGAGACAAAATTGATACACAAGAAATAGGACAGAGGATCAAGTCCCAATTAAGGATAAAAGAGCCTAGTCACTTCACTAGAGTACTCGCGGGTCACTTATGTTATTTGATAGCGTTATTTGAATAAGTGATACAAGGTCCCATCAATCAAACACAAACACTCTCGCCCTGTGTTTTTAAACCCGGATCGGATCGGCCGGTCCGATCGGTGACCTGTCGGTGGTCCGGTTCGGTTTATCCTTCAAAACCGGTTATAAATTGACCCAGTCTGAACCGGTCAAAACCGGTCAATTGACCGGTCGGACCGGTCCAACAATTTTTTTTTTATTTTTTTATATTTTGAATTTTTTTAAAATATTATTATTATTATATATAATTAAATATAATTATTACATAATTATTACGTCACACCGGTTCGACCGGTGGTTGAACCGGTCGAACCGGTCAAACCGGTGACCAGTAAAGCCATCGGTTCGAAGACCGGTCCGGGTTTCAGAACATTGGTCAAAACCACTTTGACATTCCTAAATATTTAGGTGGTCATGATGCATTGCTAGACGTCAATCTTGATCTATGAATATAAATTGTTTAATTGGAGAATTAAAGATAAATTAAAAGGAGTTTTAATTAATCTAATTCTAATTATAAATTATAATTATAATTTATAATTATTGCCAACATATTTGGCAACCTAATGAATCTCACATATAGAATAGGTTGGAGAGAGCAAAGTTGATTTAATCAAGTTGGACTTGATTATAAAGTTTGAGAAACTTTATGATTAAATATAAGATATTTAATAAATAAGGATCAATATAAGATATTGAATCTTATTTGGGCATAATTGGCATTAAATTAGATTTATTTGTAATTATAATTAAAGTTTAATTGAAATTAATATTTAATTTTAATTAAATTACTAAAACATCATAAGTTTATTATAAATAGACTTGAGCTCTATGGAGTTAGTACTTTATGCTTAGCCCTCTCTGTAAAAGTTACAGAGTTCTCTCAACCTATTCTGTGGATACAGTTAGAGACCGAATACTTATGCGACTACGGTGGTTGAGACGAATCAGTTTTAGAAATGGTTTGAAGGATACAACAAGATAAAAATCAAGTTGTGGAATAAGGTACGAATTAAAATTTCGCTTTATTTTGATTTGTGTTAATCATTTATAGAATTAAATAGATCTTGATTTTTAAAAACCAAAAGTCACAAAAAAATTCGTGATTATTCCACTGTGGTCAGAATTAGATCTCAACCCAGTTTCCAACACAATATACTCAGGAACAAGCTAACCTGGTCTTGAGAAAGGTTGACAGTTGTATTTGCAGTATAGAGAGTGTTAAAATACTCTACAATATGTCTTCACAGTGCACGACCATGAAGGAGTTGTCCTAGATTGTCCTTGAGTGCATCCATTCTCAGCGATCTTTGTTTTTGTATCACATCGCCGTGAAAATAGGATGCGTTCGATCTTTATAGACAAGCCAGTCGACCTGAGCTTTTTGTTTCTAGTACACTTCTTCCTGAGCTAACACCCATTCTAGATCCCGCTTTAACTTTGCTTCCGCCTGAATGAGGTTGGCTATCAGGTGTAGGTCTAAAGCTCGTTGGAAGCCACCCAACCAACGCAACAACTTATCGGAATAGATTACCAAACTCTTCAGTATTCCACCCCGTAACACCTTCATCAAAAGTGATTGTGTTGTTTACGAAGTCTCCGTTGTTAGGCCAAGTTGTTCATGTTGGAACAAATTGTTTTGCAAAACCTGCTGTGTTGAAATTGGCTGAAGATCTTGCAATGTCAATCAAGTTGAAGAAGAAAAGAAGAGTGAAAGTCAAGATAAATCATCCTAGACTTGTCAGAAAATTGAAGTTGATGATATTGGGGATAATCCAAGGCTGCATGGTTCGAGGAAATGAAGAGCAAGTTCAAAAGAGTGAAATTCAGTGGAAAAGTGAAGATGAGGTCAAGATGGAAGCAACTAAGAAAAATTGAAAATGTGCAGATTGACAAAACCGATCCTGCAGCAAGAAGAAGAGCAAAGGAAGAAGTGCAGAGCAGAAGATAAAACTGAAGTAATTAAGTTGGTTTAATTAGCATAATCAAGAATTACAGAAGACAAGCAAAACAAGAGCAGCTGATTCATGCATCAAGTTTTTTCACTTTTGTGGCCTGACAATCGGATATGGATGTCTGTCCTTTGGAGCTGAAGAATCAAGTTGCTGCTAAGAATTAATTGTTGTTCATGCTGTACTAGTTTCAACTTTTACCAATGTTAGCTTTAGCCTTGCTGAAGACAAAAAGAATTGCTTTTGTGTTTTGTCAAATTAGGAAATGTCAGTACAAATCAAGTTTACTTATCAGTTTAAGTGTTTATCCTTTAACAAAAAACCTGTTTGTATCAGAACATGAAGGAACTGCATAAAAGGCTTCTTGTTGTTCATTTTTGTAATGTAATGAAAAAACAGAACCTTACAATACAAGAGAACTTTCCTTTGAGATTTCAATCTTCTTATTATGTTTTTAATTTTTCCAGTATTGCCTTTGGTTTTCCAGCAACCATTACTTTAAGTTGAGAAGCAACCATTACCTTAAATTGAGTAGCAGAGAAAACTACAGTTCATGTTCTGTTTTGTCAAATTGAAAACCAGTTTGGAGAAGTCTTGTATCCAGAAGTTCCATCAGTTCTCGCAAGTCTCATTTTTTTGTTCTAAACATCATCCTTTCATATCCTTTCAATTCCTTTTGAAGCTTAGTTTCATTAAGAAGTAGATTGCTATTCGAAGATTGAAGATTGAAACTTTACTGTTTCATTCGATCACTGTTCCATTTGAATACAAGAAGAGCTACACACACTATTTAATTTACACAAAATTTCTGTAGTACATTCCCTGATTTGTGAGAGGCTTGAGTTGGAGTTTTGAAGGAGCAACCTACAATCAAATTACTAGGCTGAGGAGATCGAAGTTGCAACTTTTGGCTGTTGAAGGCTGGCGTGAACAGTGCACGTGAACAGTGCACCAAGTGTTTGATAGAAGGCTTCAAACAACATCGATCTTCGACAGGTTCTGGGCTGAAGGTGCTATCTTTAATCAGTCAAGGGGGCATCTTCAAGAGTTCACAAGAGTTTCATAAAGTTACGATTTATCAACTAAGGAGCGAGAAACTTGAACCTTCTTGCAGATTAATTGGATCTTTGTCGGTGCACTATCCTAGTACTAACTGGGCAATGATTAGATTGCACACGTTGAAGATAGGTAACTGGGGTGGTAGGGTGTGCATCTAGAAAGGATCCATTCATCACATCACACAGTCTTGCAAGGACATGAAATCCTTAGTAATGGTGGGTGAACAACAAGCGTGGCTGTGAATAATGAGAATTCAATAATAGCTAGGAGACTTCAATATGTTTGAACCTGTAAAGAAGTATCAAAACGTCATGAAAAGTGGAGTAATGGTAGGGAGTGTAACAAAAAACGTGGAACAAGACTCTTACAAAGTAGAAGGTAAATCAATAATATGGGTTTTTTTTTCTTTGTCTGAAAGAGTTGATTTGTTGCTCCTCTTATTGAGCTGAATGTATATTGTTCTCGTAGTTGCTTCTGTTTATTGTTCATGAAATCTAGATTCATAGATGATATGCAGAATATCTGCTTCATAAGAAGCTGACATCAACATAGAGGTGAGGTTATATGAAATAATTGAATGTTGAACAACCAAAGTTCTCTATTCTACCTGAAGTCCCTAATAGCCCGAGTCTGGTAATCATTAAACTGTCTTGTTATTTGGTGTTAATTGATGATTGCATTTGAGGAAATTCGATATCAATGGAAGAGTACATTAAGAAGAGTAGTTTTACTTTTTGAACAGATCTGGACCCTGATGATATTGTTACTTTGATTATCAGTAGTGCATTTGTTAATCCCAGTTTTGCTCAGAAACTTCCAACTTTAATCCGGACCATTATCTCATAGCCTAATGAAGTATTCATTTAGTGCAAGAGATTTTGTATTTATATATATGAGATGATCTAATAATATTCTTTACATTTCTTTTCGAGTATATAAAAAAGGGTAGATGTTCCATTATTCATTCAACACGTATCGTTCAGCATCCTACATCTTCCATTAATAGTATCTTTCACTTCTCTTAGTTACATGAGATCTATAAATAGCATCCTTCACTTCGATCTTCCCATCAATCATATCTTTCATTTCTATTATCATTAACTTCTGCCATCTTTGCTCCCAATGGTGCATCATTTTCCGTCTAATTCATGTGACACAGAAATAAAACATGACGCCATATTGCTTCTCTGGGTCTTGGTCTAAAAGAATCAAAGAAGTCTAATGCAGTGCATGAGTATATCCAGTAAAACGAAGGGGAATCCTCACTGGACATTGACTCGGACATCATCTTCTTGTCTCCGATGAGGGTTTGTCTGATACACAGTCAATTCATGACTTCTACATGCTTATGTATGAAACCAACCTATGAAACTGATGTGGTTCTGTCTTCTATAGGAACATCAGAATCTAAGGTAGATTCGTCTTCTATATAATCATATAGATACAAGTCGTGTTAAGTTTGTGACCTAACCCCAGCAAAATCGACCCAAAGATTCCCGCGACAGTTTTGTTGGCTAGGTTCAAAGGAGGCTGTTGAGAAATACGGCTCTTTCAATAAGATGTTTACTGCATTTTATCCTTAGCCATTCACTGAAGATCCTCATTAAAGAAGCCTTATCCTCCAAACTAGAGATGAAGAAACACAGAAATTGTTAGTTAACTGATTAACATTAACATGAAGAAAAAGAAGAAGAAGACAATGAGCTTTGAAATGAGAAACTAACCTCAACAGAACTATCTGGTAAATCACCGATCTGATACAAGAAAAGAAACATTGGATTGAAGGGTATTTCCTTCTCTTCGTCTTCTTCATTTTTATAACCTTAATAGGCGGAGGAAGGATTATGATATGGGGCTAATGCAGATAAGCTTATGGTTGAACAAACAAGGGTTTGAGGGAGGAACTCTGATGATAGTATGAGTTGCTTTTATACTGACAACTCACCGGTTCCCTCTGATGTATTAAGGGAAAGTGTTATCTGAGTGTCATAAATAGGTTTTAAATGTCATAATCAGGTTACTTGGCTTGCATTAAATATCTAAATATTATTACAGTAATATTTATTGGTATTCTAAATGATCATTAATTACTCATAATTAACTTTTTTTATCTATTTTATAATCCTTTCAAATTTTAAAAACCAATACAACTCTGCATGCTTCACACCAAAATAGAAAGGAAACCAAACTGTTAACAAAATTTTAACTTCAAATGGACAGAAATAAATACAAATCTAATTTAACATTACGTATTTATGGCATATCCATGAAATATAATTTTATTTTTGTTACTAGAAAGTATAAAGATATTTAATTTTAAGTAGATTACAGTTGATTTAATCTACATTATTTTTTTTCTTGGAACCAAAGAGTCTCTTATTAATAGATTACGAATCGGAGTTTGAAGAAATAGGGGAAAAATAATTCTCGACTCTTTATCAAATCAAACTTTGAAGAAAAAAAACAGAATTTATTCAATTACATAATTTAACTTCTAGAATTTGACATCTTTAGAACTTTTTATATAATTATATCGGAAGGCATTTTCCAAATTTCCATTAAATAGATTATGTACAAATCTAGGGATTTAAGTTTGGGTAAAAGTGATTTTACTTATCACTGATAATACTTCACGTGTTAAAAGGTTACAGAAAACGATGGTATTTATACCATCAGTGTTTGAAAGAAAAAAACGACAACTTTAACTACACAAAACGCACAAACAAACTTAAGTACATCTACTAGCTACAGTACACAAATAATACCGCAAATACAACATAAATACAAAGTATTTTACAGATTATATCAGTGAAAGTGAATTATTTATGATGAAGAGGATTCACTTCAAGAAAATGATTTATTACAAATAAATACAAGCATATATAGGGTGAAATTTGTGTATTTTTATTAAAAACAAAATTTTTAGTTAAGAAATTTAATTATTTTACTTGGATTTCTAGCATGAAATGTTTATTAGTATCCAAACTCACAATTTTATTTTTTTTCATAAGCTAACTCTTTCAGTAACTATCATCCTTTCAAATTATTGTTCAATCGTTAAAGGGAATAAATGAGATAATTAAGACTATGTTTCTAAATTTTTTTATATTAGTTCCATCAAAATTCGGAAAAAGTGGAAATTTAAACCGTGAAGATTCCTACAGAGAAACCAATAAAATAAAGAAATTATTAAACTACTTCATTTCCGTACTCGAAGATGAACAGACCAGAATATAAAGAAATTCTAAAGCAAACCTACTACCTACACCTAGTCATCAAGGAAACAAACCTATTACAACAGAAATGGGCAAGGAACAAGGGCGATGAACAATAAGGAGTTTGATGAAAAGGGAGCAAAGGAGTTGTGCTTTTGGTGCGACGAAAAGTACTCACTGCAGCATAAATGAACAAAATTGCCAGTTCCAGTTGTACATGATAGAGGAGGATGAATCAATAGAAAGTGTTGTGATATGTGAGGACGCAAAGGAGAAGATGGCCGAGAGTCCTAGAGTGTTTCTAAAGGCGAGGTGGGGGATGAAGGATCAAGGAGAATTAAATCAAATGAGGGTAATGGGTAGCTACTGGAAGAAACCACTTCACATCCTCATTTACAGTAGAAGCACCCATAATTTCTTGGATCAGTAAATGATTAGAAAGGGACATGTTAAGATGGTAGAAATACCAAAGTTAATGATCACAGAGGGAGGTGGCCTTAAAATATATTGTCACCATATGTGTGGGAATTTTACATAGGTGATGCAGGGGTTATGGTTCACAATTAACGCACTCATCATTGAGTTGGGTGGTTGTGACATGGTGTTACGTGTGCAATGGTTAGTGTTACAAAGGTATTCTAGGAACTCAAACTTTCACTGAAGTTTCTCGCTCACACCCTTTGCATGACAGTCTCGCTTAGATCCGTTAAAACAAAGACTCAGCCTTTCTTAAACCCTCAAAGTATTTCCCGCGCACACCCTCGAAGAAACAATACTTAAAAGAACAATAAGAACAAAGGCAACAAGAATGCATAGAGATACGGTATAAAACCAACTTTATATTACTTTCCCTCAAAAAAATACAAAGAATGCTCTCTCTGATTGAATGAGAAGAGCAAAGTTCGAATGAGCTATATATAGGCATCCTAACTTGCCTTCCAAGTTACATTCAGAATCCTATTTAATCTGAACTACCTAAGATTGTGCTAGATCACGTCTATCTTTATCAAATTACATCACGTGGACCAATTAGATGACACCCCTGTCTAAATAGGACTTTAACTGATAAGATAAGATAGCAATGAGATAGAAGTTACATTTAACTCGGAAACTAACATCCTTGTCCTCAAAGAACTCTACTATCTTCAGACGTTCAGTTCCACTGCAACTCTAACTCCCAGTTATCGCCACATCATCCAAGATCTCCTCACGATCTCTATCCGTTGATGATGCAATGTGATCTCGCCGAAGCCTACTAGCACATTGGCCTGAATCAATGCTCCCACAATAAGTCCATTAGTCGTGGTCCATTCATCCGAGCATGGGCTAAGTCCTTAATCCGTCAAAACCTTAGCCTGGGTCGAGTCAATCTCCACAAGGTTCGATGCTCTATCAAAATTCGCACCAAGTCCGATCCCACTTGCCCACGTTTGCCTTATTGTTTTCGCATGCCTATCTCATGCGTGAACCCAGCTAACCTCTTACCTAAGGCTCCTCATGAGATAGCTGAGAAGTGCTCCAAAACTTAGAGGTCTAACAAACCTCCCCCACTAGATGGATTTGACGCCCTCGTCGAATTAGTCTGAAGGTAGGCATTCACCTGATCCTCGAATTGCCACAAGGTTGTATCTTTCTCCTATGTTGCTTCCATGATAGGTTTACCCTTCCACTGGATTAAAAACTTGGTCCGTCGGTTCTTCTTATGTTGACCACGAACCGATGGTCTAGGATCTTCTCCACTTGGTCCTCAAACTATTTCCTCACAACTAGTGGTGCACGCTTCACCTGACTTCTATTCAAATATGATGCATCCTCATAGTAAGGCTTGAGAAAACTAATATGAAAAGTAGGGTGTACCTTTAACCACTCGGGTAATTTTAATCAATATGCCACATTTCCTATTTTTTGTAGCACTTCAAACGATCCATCGTACTTCGGCGCCAATCCCTTATGTACTTGCTTGCTCGAGATCTTCTTCTAAATTTGCAGGCTTAGTTTCAATAAAACCTTATCTCCCACATCAAATTCCAAAGGTCTCCTCCGAAGATCTGCTTGCTTCTTCATCTGTCGAGAAGCTTTGCAAAGACTGTCCCTCGCCTCATCCAGCAACTCTTGCTTCTCCACCGCAAACTTACGTGCCGCAGAACATTTGCCACTTGTCCTTTGCTGAGTAATCTCCAATGGAGTGAGAGGCTGTTGTCCCAACACAATCTCAAAGGGACTTTTCTTCGTAGCCGAAGATCTGTGCAAGTTATAACAAAATTGTGTAGTATCAAGTAAATCCAACCAATTATGTTGACTTGCACTTACATACCGAAGATACTCCTCCAACAAACCGTTGATTTTTTCTGTTTGGCCATCCGTTTGTGGATGATTTGCCGTTGAGAATTTTAACTCACAACCCATCAAGTTAAAAAGAGACGTCCAGAATCGACCCGTAAATCTGGCATCTCGGTCGCTTACAATCTCCGCTGGTACTCCGAAATATTTGACCACATTCTTATAGAATAGCTCGACCGCAACATCCGAGGGGCAAGTTACAGGAGTTGGCACAAAGATCGCATACTTGGAGAATCTATCAACCACCACCATGATTGACGCCATGTTGTCCACCTTTGGAAACCCACCAGTGAAATCCATTGAGACCGACATCCAAGGTCTCTCAGGGATGGATAAGGGCTGTAGCAAACCGGCTTCCTTCTTCCTCTCCGGTTTATCCAACTGACACATAAGGCACGTCTTGTCGTAACATTCCACGTCATTCTCCATCTTTGGCCAAAAGTAGGAACGTGTTAGGAGCACTAGCATCCGTTGGACTCCTAGGTAACCGGCCCACTGCAAGTCATGTGTCTCCTTCAACAATTGGTTCCGCAATCTACCAAAGCTCAGCACGTATACTTGACTATTCTTAGTCATCAATAGCCCATCATCATCGAGCCAAAACTTGCATACAGCACCCTCTTTTACTTGAGTAATTAACTTACTGTACATAGTGTCTAGCGGAGTTGTTGGACCCCGAACTTTTGATGAAAATTAGAAATATTAAAATGAATTTAAATGAGAAAGAAATTGGTGAGAAAATTTATGAATTTAAGAAAATTTGA
>JAOTIZ010000003.1:30139382-30149516 GCA_027123425.1 Erythroxylum panamense | reverse complement strand
GAGTTAAAGGTTGGTTCAGGGAAGATAGAACCAACCCAGATGAGGAAATTGTGAGACAAAAAATAAAACCCAACTGATCAGGAGATTCCACAGTTCAATGAGGGATAAAAACAACCACCCTTCAATTACAGTACAGGTAAGAGAAGCAAACAATGCAGAAGAAGAACAAATGAAAAACATGGGCAATGCAGAAGAAGAAGAATAAATGAAAAACATGGACAAATGAACAACTGACCCAATTTGGTTGACAATTTGTGAGCGGCAATCGGTACTTGTCAAAACCACAAATGGAGATGTGGGGAAGAATGACTTACCTCCACCAAAAGACACTCCAACTGGAGAAGACCGGCCATGCAAATGTCAGCAATGAGAAGACAAAATAAAGGTAGAAAGTGGCTCGAGAGAGAGGGAAAAGGCGATGTCGGGTTGGGGGTAGTTGGACGATTTAACAAAAGCAAGGGGGGAAGGTGGCTCGAGGGATAGGGCAGGTGGCACGACAGAGAGCTAAACGTGGGACGACAGAGATGAAGCTTGCTTTTCTTTCATTTACTAGAAGTTACACGACGTCGTCTCATCGGCTTGGAGGGCAGGAGTTGAACGATTTTTAGCTAGCCTTTCCTGACGTCTAACTCTCCCCAACATCGGCCTAAGTTTTTTAAGACGTCTAACTAACCAAACGACGCTAAACACTTAGTTTTTCCACGACATCTGCATACAACGTCATTGAATCTTGGATCCTTTCGTGACGTATGGGAACACGTCACGAAATCCTCCTACATTTTGCGACGTCTACTGGAAAGACGACGTGAAATGCATGTTTTTGTTGTAGTGACAGCGAACTTTCTCCATAATTGTTTTGTTCATTCTTTCTGCCATAGCGTTTTGTTGCGGCATACTTCTGACTGTCAAATGGCTGACTATTCCTTCATTCTTACAAAAATCATTAAAATCATTGTCACGGAACTCCAATCCATTATCTGTCCTGAGCCGCTTTATTTTTCTACCCGTCTTTTTTCCAATTAGCGCCTTTCATTGTTTGAAAATGATAAACACGTTATTCTTGTGTTTCAAAAAATATGCCCATACCTTTCTGGAGTAATCATCAATGAAAATAAGCATGTACTAGGCATAACCTTTCGAAGAGACGCGTGTAAGGCCCCAAAGATCAAAGTGAAAGATTAAAATTGATATTTCATTGAATCTCAAAATGATTATAGATACATAATTACTTCTCTTTATCTTTAACAGCAATACAGCGGGTTGAAGGAATCAAAGATTCCATCTTCTTACATAGCTTATTACAAACTCAAACAACAAAAATAAAGTTAAAAAAGAATGACCACCACAAAAGACTCATCATCTTCTACTTGATATGAGTTGAAATGAATCAAATAGCTTTTAACAGGAGTAACAGTCTTACTCATTGCTTTCCGCGAAAGCATTTCTGGTCTGTACCACAGCCCGGAGTATATGGGTTGGCTGGTGGCGCTGTCGGGCAGCCTCCAGGTGTACCTGGGCTGCAGGAAGCGCCCAAGTCTCTTTTAAGGGCTCCGTAACTTATAAAATTATTAGCCTCTGTTTCTCTTGCCAGAACCATGCAAACCAACAGCAACCCAATACCAAAAGTCATCAACTTTTTCGACACAGCAACAGCAGCCATTTTCTTTTCTTTCCTTTTCTTTTTGTTTTGTTTTTTCAGGATGATGACGATGACGGGTGGTTTAGAATTTGTTTTATTTCTATTGAAATCATTGAAAAATATCAGAATTTATACACAAAAAAGCTGTCTATAATTAGGAAATTACCAGGATTTTTTTCTATTGATAGAATGTATACTATATATGTGTGGCGTTTAATTTGGAATCTTGATCTGGTGGTGCATGTAGACCTGGACGTTGAATGGATAAATTTAATTTGGTTACCTGTGGAGACACATGGTTCAAACTTGATTTCAGGGATCCAGTTGTTTGTAATGGAGAAGTATTTTGTGTCTATATATAGCACAAAACTTCAGGCAGATCTTTGAATTTTCGTGTTGCTGAATCGAGCTCCTTCTTATTCCCCCTATGCAGGGAATTTTACATTAAGAAAATGATGTTTTGTTAAATAGTTGTAGTTATAGCAAAAGTCATGTTTAATCTTAATCAACTTAGTATTAAAATTTAAAATTATTAACATACTTGAAAATTATATAGGTTAATCATTTCTTACTTACAAAAAATCTGCCTTTATTCCCTGAGAAACAATTTAAATCTTAACTTTTCTTTTCTTGAATATTAACCTATTACAAGCCACTTTAACCCTTTTTTTTCTTGATTTTCGTAATAATTTTGAACCTCTAAATTGAGAGAATTCTATAAAGCTTATTTTGTATAAGATTTTAACTATTCTCACAAAAATAATTCCTTTGATTCAAGTTGTATTTTTTTATTTTTTATTTTTTATATAGAATGGGAGAGAAGTATACGTTAAAAAAAAAGAAAATTCCTCTTTAATGTTTTTGTTTAAAAAAGTAAAATAAAATAAATAAAAATATGATGATTACCCAATCCCTTCAATTTGATGATAACCCAAGATGACCAAACGTGCCTTGAATCGTTCGATACTGCCATCAGAGTGATACTTAATCCTGTAAATCCACTTACACCCAAGGGCTTTCTTCTCTGGAGGAAGTGGAATAACGTCCCAAGTGTCGTTGTTCTGGAGAGCTCTAATTTCTTGAGCCATGGCATCCCTCCAGCGCGCATCCTTAACAGCTTCGGAGAATAGAGTGGGCTCTGGTTCGGCTTGTATTGCTGCAAGGAAAGCTCGATGGAGATATGAGAATTTTTCACAATTCACATAATTTTCTAGAGGATACAACACACCTGAGTTATCTGATGAAGTGGTAGAACGTGATGGGTTGAGTGTAATCGTGGCATGAGTGACATAGTCTTGAAGCTTGACAGATGGCTTCTTCAAGCGATGGCCTCTTCCAAGTGGTGCGTTAGTCATGCTTCTTTGTGGTGAAGTGTTTGCATCAATTTCTGGAGTTGGGAAGTCAACGACGTCTTCAGTGGTTTGTGGTGTAATAAGAGCCATGTCAAGTCCCCCCCTATCTTCGACGTTGGGCACATTAGAATTGACGTAGGAGGAGTCAAGAAGAGTCTCAATAGATGGACTAATGTCATGTAGTGCTTCTTCTTCAACAATCAACTCAACCGGCATTGAACGAGGTTGTAAGATAGTTGGAGTTTCTTCAAGGGATTGTGAATGTAAGCCAAAAGGAAATTGATTTTCCACAAACTTCACATCCCTGGACACAAAGAGACTTCGTTTCTCTAAATCATAAAGCTTCCATCCCTTTTGCCCATACGAATAACCAACAAAAACACATTTTCGGCTACGACTTGCGAACTTATCCCCGTGCCTCTGTTGATTATGCGCATAACAAAGACATCCGAACACCCGCAAGTGGTCATAGGAGGGTTGTTTGCCGATGATGACTTCAAATGGGGTCTTGCCATTGAGGACTGATGAAGGTGTGAGGTTAAGTAGGTAACCAGCGGTTAAGATACATTCACCCCAAAAATGAAGCGGGAGATTTCCTTGAAACCGGAGGGCTCGGGCTACATTTAGGATATGACGATGTTTTCGCTCGACCCTTCCATTTTGTTGTGGTGTCCCAGTACACGAAGTCTGATGAATAATCCCATGTTGTTGGAAATATTGTTTAAGACACAAAAATTCCGTTCCATTGTCACTACGCACAACCTTCACCTTTTGTTCGTATTGTCGCTCCACTAATGTAAAGAAATTTATCAACATCTGGGTTACTTCTTTCTTATCACGCAACAAGTATATCCAAATAGCTCGAGAACAATCATCAACGATAGTTAAAAAATACGAAGCACCACAAGATGAAGGGGTTCTGTAAGGTCCCCACACAATGTATCAAATCAAAAATGTTTGACGCTTGAGACTCACTTAAAGGAAACTTTTCTCTAGTTTGCTTGGACCTTTCACACACTTCACAAAATTTTTCCGTGGACTTATTTTTATAATACGTACTCATATTTGGAATCATTTTAACAATCTTGGAAGACGGATGTCCCATCCTTTTATGCCATAGCTCTAGTTGGTTTTCTGCACTGGTATGATAAGCTTTGCCACTCACACCACGATATATGTAAAGCCCATCTTTCCGTTCACCCACTCCAATCAGCATCCTCGAAGTGAGGTCCTGCATTAAACACAATTTATTAGTAAACATTATCACACATTTTGCTTCATTTGTCAGCTGTGACACAGAGATCAAGTTGCATTTCAATTTTGGCACATATAAGACATTTTTAAGCTCGAATCCACCATCAAGTTTCATTGTTCCTTCTTTATTTGCAAACACTATCTCTCCATTTGGTAGTCCCACTTGGCAGTCTTGTATAATTCGCTCCTCACACAAATTCTGCAACTTTCCTGTCATATGGTTAGAGGCACCACTGTCTACAATCCACCAATCACAAGCTTTCTTACCAGTCATTTTCTCAGTATCGCTTGTCTTGTGCAATTTCAGCATGTCCATCAGTGTTTGCCATTGGTCGTTGCTCAATCCTGCAGTCTCATGTCTCCCTGCCTCCGTTCCAAACGTGCTACAGCTTCCTCCAAAAACGTGGTCCACCTTGGCATGTGCTACACTTCCTCTACCCCTCCCTCCTGATGCTCTTGGTCTTGATTCATTGTTTCCTGCTTCAATTCGCGGGGGATCACCCACCAATCAGGATAACCAATAATTTGAAAACACCCCTTTGCATCATGTCCTGGTTTTCCGCAATGAGAACACACCCCTGATTTGTCTTTACCCTCTTTTCGCCCTTTGCTTTTGAATCCCGCCTGCACTGCGAGGCCCACAACCATTCCCTTTTCCTCCTTGAATCTGGTAATCGTTTTCATTCTTTCCTCCTGAACCATTGTCGCATAGACTCGATTCAATGAAGGCAAAGGATCCGTTGCCAACACACTTGACCTCACTGTTCCGTAGCTTGCATCATCAAGCCCCATCAAGAATTGATGCACCTTTTCCTCCTCTCTTCGTTTCTCAAGTTTGGACACCACATCACATGTGCATCCTCTACACGTGCAATGCAGAATTTGCTCATAATTGGCCAACTCATCCCACAGCGTTTTCAGTTTTCCGTAGTAGGCTACTATGCTCATTCCCTGTTGTTTGCAATCTGCCAAATCTGCCTTCAGTTGCTGGATTCTTGGACCATTCGCCACTGAAAAACGTTCTTTAATGTCTTCCCATAGGTCTTTTGCATTTTCCACATACGTCACAGTGGAACGCAGGTTGGGTTCGATTGTGTTTAGTATCCAGGACACAATCATGGATTGGACTGTCCACCAATCCTCCATCTCAAGTGCATCCTTCTTCGGTTCTTTGTGGGTGCCATCTATGAACCCCCACTTTCTTCGAGCACGCAAAGAGATTCTCACAGCTCTGGCCCATTCTTCATAATTTTCTCCTCTCAATTGCACCTGCGTGATCAAGTTTCTAGGATTGTCACTTGCATTTAACTCATAAGGTGATGAACCTTTCTTTGTTCCATTACCCTGAGTTTTCTCCTCTCCACTCTCTGCCATCACAGATGCAGCGTGTTGTTTGTATATCACACAGATGAAGATCGACCTCGCTTTGATACCATGCTAAAGTGGTTTTACAACTTTTCCGATGATCTTTTATTGATAAGAATGTACATGTATATATATACAAAAGATGCGATATTACAGCACCCAATCAATCCTAAAATATTTCCTATATTAGTGGGACAAAAGTTTCTGCAATAAGATATATGCGTAATAGGAGATACGCGTATCAAAAAGAAAAAGTGATAAGGCAGTTGAAAATAATGCTACTCGTAATATATAAAAAAGCATTGTTATTTAAAATGGGGATTATACGTAATATTACTTCAAAAGGATTTATAAAAATTTTAGGGTGCCTTTTATTGAGGGAGGTAGGAATGTAGTCTAAAGTGCCTTGTGTCTTATGAACTGCAATAGAAAAATTGACTCTTTTCTACTTGTTGAATACATATTGTTCATAAAAATTCAATTTTGACCTTTTTGGTTACAAAGAAGGCCTCTTTTGTTTAGTAATATTAGAGCTCTTTCACTCGTATGTCCTATTAAACTATTTAATTAGCTTCGCATTTGTAATCATTTTAAATTGGATTATACGTAATATTCCTTCTTAAGGTTTTAAACAAAAAATTTAGCTCATATTTTTTATTGAAAAGACTCTTTATGTTGAGGGAGGTAGGAATTTAGTCCCCTAATTATGAATTAAACTATTATAGTCCTATAAAACGTAACTTACTTAACAATGAAAAATGTTCAGGTAACCTTTTAGTCAAGAAGAGTCCAATATTTGAATTCTATCTTAATATAAATTTATTTTAAACTATTATAGTTTTATTTTGAAAATATTGTCAATTTTAGAAATATTTATCAGTGAAATATTAAATTTGAAAAATAATTGTATTCACAATGTTTTAAATTAATTATCAACAATTAGATTAGTTTATGATAAAATAAAAATTATTTAAAACTAATTTTGAAAAATTATAAAAACAATTAGATTAGTTGCAATCTAAACAAATGCTTCCCTACCTACAATTATAGCGATTAAAATTAATATTTCATTGAATCTCGAAATGATTATAGATACATAATTACTTCTCTTTATCTCAAAATATTTCATTAAAATGAAGTTAAAAAAGAATGACCACCACGAAAGACTCATCATCTTCTACTTGATATGAGTTGAAATGAATCAAATAGCTTTTAACAGGATTAACAGTCTTACTCATTGCTTTCATCCAAAAGAAGACTAGGCCCCACCACGGCATTTGTTGTCTTTCTCACAGCCCCTACTATAATCGTTGGCTGGTGGCGCTGTCGGGCAGCCTCCAGGTGTACCTGGGCTGCAGGAAGCGCCCACGTCTCTTTTAAGGGCTTCGTAACCTATAGTAGTAGCCTCTGTTTCTCTTGCCAGAACCATGCAAACCAAGAGCAACCCAATGCCCAGAGTCATCAACTTTTTCGAGACAGCAACAGCAGCCATTTTCTTTTCTTTTTGTTTTTTCAGGATGACGAAGATGACGGGTGGTTTAGACTTTGTTTTGTTTTCAATGAAATCATTGAAAAATATCGGAATTTATACACAAAATAGCTGTCTATAATTAGTAAATTACCAGGATTGTTTTTCTGTTGATGGAATGTATACTATATATGTATGGTGTTTAATTTGGAATCTTGATCTGGTGCTGCATGTAGACCAGGACATTGAATGGATAAATTTAACCTTGGAATGCTAATATTTAGATGGAGCAGTCAATTTGGTTACCTGTGGAGACACATGGTTCAAACTTGATTTCAGGGATCCAGTTGTTTTTAATGGAGAAGTATTTTGTGCCTATAGCGCACAAAACTTCAGGCAAATCTTTGAATTTTCGTGTTGCTGAATCGACCTCTGTTTTCACTGTCCCTATGCAGGGAATTTTACATTAAGAAAAAGATGTTTTGTTAAATAATTATGGTTATAGCAAAAGTCATTTTTAATCTTAATCAACTTAGCATTAAAATTTAAAATTATTAACATACTTGAAAATTAATTGTCTCTTTTAAATTTAAGTTCACTACAACAAAAGGGGCTTTTGGTAACAAACATTTTTGTATCTAAAAGGCCCAAATTCGTCGCCAAAACTTTTTACCGATGACAAGAATTCGTCTTTGGAATTGTCACAAAATAAGGGTAGCAAAATATTATCCACAACACATTTACAAAATCGTCGTAAGTTATATTTAGTTTCGATCTCAGATACATCACCAAAAGAGATAGGCGAGGATATAAGTTATCGTCACCAATAATATTTTAGAACATTTTCCTTTTGTGGATAAAAGTTTTTAGCTATATTACCGTAGATGTAGGTAATAATGTTTTGCGACGATTAAGTTTTCGAAGCAAGAAATATTTAGCGACAGTTTTGAGAACGTAGATAAAAGTTATTGTCGACAGTTTAAGGAACGTAGCTAAAAAGTTTTAGTGAAGATTTTAGAATCATAGCCAAATCTTTTTAGCTACCTATTTGATTTAATTTTTAAAAATTATTGGTGTTTATTAATTTTATATTTATAGAATTTTCCTTTTGTAATATAAAATTTCTAGAAAATGTAACCCAATTTATATATAGTAACTAGAGTTTTGTCACACCACATAAAATTGTCAAATCATATATTTTAAAAGACAATAATACAAAAAATTTATTTTTGTAATAAACATTAATTTTGTGTTGTTTGTCCTATAAATTTTTAAAATAACATTTGCTAACAAAATTTATTTTTACACTTACAACCATTGTCAATGATATTTAATTTGATTATTTAGAATATCATATTAATATTTAATATTGATTTCCGTTGTTTCCTATATTGTAATTATTTTTAATTACATCGCATTAGATATAATTATATATGGTAATTAATATAATGTTATCTTTACGCCATTACCAAAAGTGAATCCAAATGGTAATGACCCATCATTTCATGATGGTTTTTTTAATTGACGCCAAATGGTGTATCTATTCCGAATTAATCGAATACCACGTTGTTTTGTTTAACAAGAAACAACGTTGTTTTCTACTAGGTTATTAACACCAAAATGAACCTCTCATCATTTTCGTGTTAGCTGCCAACAATCCTCTTCTTTCACCATCTAATAAGCGTCATCCCCTCTTTTGTGGTCGTCTCTTGTATTATGATCGTCTGTTTTACTGCTATGTTCAGGAATTTATTGTGAGTTTTGTGTTCTCCTTATGGTGTATCAATTTTTGTTTGTGTTTGTGTTTGGAAGATGGTTTTTTGTGTTTTTCTGTTGGATGTGTATTGGTTAACATTTTTTCCCACCTTCCATGCTTGTTTGACAAAAGCCTCCTAACTGTTTGATGAAACGCTTGAATGAAGACTTCTTTTGCAACGCATGTTTATGCACATATTTACATTTGAATGTACCACTTATAGTGTACAGATGTATCTATCAAAATAATTTTATTCCAATGTGTAATGAGGCTGTGATTACACATAACAATTAAAAGTCAAATGGTCAATTATGCTTCTGTGTTAGACATAACAATTAAAACTCAAAACTAACAACCTATTACTCTTATTGTTAAAAGACCAAGTCTTTTAGCGCACACATTTGAAAACATATGTATAATGGAGTAGCTCAAAACTAATAAGCTAATTATTAAGATAATTTAAAACTAAATGACAATTACACAACTATTTATATTAAAGGATTCTATAAAGGATTTTTATGTACATAGAAGTAATCACATTTCAGAGCTGCAAGCATTGTTTATGCATCTCCTAAACATAGTGCATACACATTTAACATTCTTAATCTCATTAACATACGAAGAAGTCTCACTTGATAGATCACAAAATTATCATTGCTAGAATGTGGGAACATTCAAATAATAATTCTTCTATTGATTTTTTAGCATTAAATTGTTAACATTAATTCATTGCGGAATGTCGACATAGCTGCTAGTTTCTGATGGTAGAAATAAACACCGCTGGGAGGAATGTGGCAAAATTGTCCAAAATGAAGAAAAAATCAATGCAGAACAAATCTCCTCATCAAACACTAATCAACGCTTGCCTTCCATGGCCGATCTTCTTCTTCAAGGTTTTTAGTATCATCCAAACTACCTCTCTTTCTTTATTATCAATGTCTCATTTTCTGTTATGAAGCTATTATATGAATACCTGATTGTATATACTATATGTTGTGTTAAGCTTGCTTGAATCTTTAAGAGAACATAGATGAAAATGGAGGCAGTGGTGATGTCCCGGTGGTTCATAAAGGATTAGGAAAATTGGTTGTATCAGAATAATAGTCGGTTGCAAAATCTATGTTTGCTTATCGTGATGATCATGGAGATTATTAGTTGGGTATGCATATGTTCAAATTTGACTTCCTAATACCGTTTGATTTAGCTTTGATTATTCTATTCTATTTGCTCATTAGCTGAAATGCTTAGTACATGCGATTAATCTAATACTACCATCCATACTGGATTTGGGAAATCGTTC
>JAOTIZ010000003.1:30126452-30136762 GCA_027123425.1 Erythroxylum panamense | reverse complement strand
AAAGACTCACACAATATCTCATCAAGAAAGGCTATGAATGAGGTAGTGTTGACAAAACTCTATTTATAAAGAAAATTTGATCTGAATTGCTGATTGCTTAGATGTATATTGATGATATTATTTTTAGCTCCACTCATCCTAAGATGGTAGATGACTTTGTTGAGTTAATGACATAAAATTGAAATGAGTATGGTAGGTGAGTTGAACTTCTTTTCAGGTTTGCATATAAATCAAGTGAAAGATGGTTTCTTTGTGTCTCAACCAAATATGCAAGGAACTTAATAAAGAAGTTTGGACTTGAGAATACTGGACATGCGGGAACACTTATGAATGTTTATACAAAGCTAAGTAAAGATGAGAACTGAAAAATGTTAATGTCAGACTTTATCAGAGTATTATTGGGAGCCTATTGTATTTAACAGCAAGTAGAGCAGATATATGCTATAGCATCAGAGTATGCGCTCACTACCAAGCCAATCCAAAAGATATACACCCGACAGTAGTAAATAGGATTATGTACATAAGCGGTACATTCGAATTTGGAATTTGGTATACATGTAACTCAACGTCTTATCTAGCCAGTATAGTAATGTAGATTAGGCTAGAAATCTAGATGATTCAGGAGGTTGTTTCTTCCTTAGTAACAATCTAATTTCTTGGTACAATAAAAAATAGAATTCAATTTCACTGTCAATTGTAGTAGCAGAATATATTACTGCAGGAAGTTATTGTTCACAACTTCTTTGGAATAGAAGATTATGCAATTGATCATGATGTACTGACAATCCTATTTGATAACAAGAGCGCTATAGACATCTCAAAGAATCTGGTTCAGCATTCATAGATGAAACACATTGATTTGAGGTATAATTTTATTCGAGAGCTTATGGAGAACAAAGTAACCACCCTGTTATATATGCCTACGGAAAACTAACTAGCAAACATCTTTACGAAACCTCTTGACGTAGTCAGGTTTGAACTTCTTCGAGGGGTTGTGGGACTTTGTGTTTTATATTATTGATGTATTATTTCTTTAAAAAATAAAAAAAGAGAAAAACGAAACGTTGCGTTTTCATCCAAAGGGATTAAAAGTTCCTAAATCCTCTTCCTGCCATCACTTGTGCCCCTTATCCCCTTCTCATCTCTGTCAACTCTCAAGCTCCCAAGCACCCATGTGATTGCATTAAAGGCTTCTCCACTGTGGAATTATCATCTGTGTGGGATTTTTGGAACTTCATTGAAGACTTATCTCTTCTCTCTGCAATACTGCTCTTTTTCACTTAATGGTAACTCCATTTATCGATTTTATTTAGGTCTCTGCTGTTTAATAATAATATAGGAAAGATCAAAGAAAAATGCCTCGCTTCGAGTGTGGAAAAATTGATTGTTGCTCCCGTCGTTCCACCCGTTTGCTGCTGAGCTCGACAACTAGGAGGAAAGTTTCTAAGCCTGGGTCATTCTCAACTGATCCAATTAAATTTCTGACACCACCTCGATTTGGGATTATCCACCAAACACTAATGACACAATGTGGGTGTTGCATTCAATGATTGAAAACTTGTTGTCTGATTCTGACGAGGTTCCTACTGCTATTGCTCCATCGACAGCTCCTCCTCTAGTCCCTAAAAATGGACGAAACAATGAGCGAGGAAAATAGTCTTCCCTCCTCGGTCAGTTCCATCCGCTTGATTAACAGTAGAAATACCAATTTCATTCAAATTCTATTCACTTAAAGCTAAGAAAAAAATGGGAGATATTCACTAACATCGAGTTAGTTTTGGATCACCCTATTAACATAGATGAAGTTAAGTAGCACCGATTGGATATTTTGCTATCTAAGAGAACATTACTACAAGCTATATTACTTCTTGAAATTTATGATATTAAATTGGTAAAAGAATTCTATTGCAATCTGCCTGGTGACTTGTTATCTGATACTACGGTGAGTTATAAGTTGGTATATGTTTGGGATAGGGTGATGCAGTTTAATGCTAACATGTTGAATATCTTCATGAGATTTGATAATCTAATTAGGAATTAGATTTATGATAATAATTGGATCATTTTTAATTATCAAATAGATGTTGTATTAATTAGTAGAAACTTATCTATTTTGCCATCTAATTTCAACCTACGCTCATCTATGTTGACTCAAATGTATTTTGTGCTTTATAAGTTGGTTTTAGCTAATTGGATGCCTATTACATAAGTTGTCTCTATTTGCCTAGTACATGCTAAACTGCTATATGCCATCGGTATTGGGGTGAACTTCAATTTGGGGTGACTCATAATTGAAGCTATGTTGACTTTTGGAGGCAAGTCACATTTTCTACTTTACATTCCTTGCTTAATTTTTCAATTTTTCATATACAAATGGTGTTCCTCTATTGTTCACAAGTACACTTGAACCAGACACCTTAATGAACATATCTGCTAGAATTTTCAAGTAACCACGGGTTGTCGATTTTCCATACAATACACCTGGTCCTTCAGATGCCTTAGGAAACTCCTCTATCAATCCTTATGCCGCTTTGTTCACTGAAATTGACAGGATTGAAGGTATTTTTTAAGTGGGTCTTGAGTCACTTCATCAGCTGAAGCAGCTGGTTCTTCGATCCTCGGATGCTACTTGATTTTTCATTTTGGCATCCTTATCCCAAAGGGGGAGATGACTTGAATTTGGGTTTGTACTTGGCTATTTTGAACCACTTGTGAATGTTGGTTATTTTTATCTATTTGGACTTTGGATTGAGGGGGAGTATTGTAACTTCAGTAATTTTATATATTTGATTATGTGATTTAAGGGAAGTTTTTGTTTTTAACAAAAATGCCAAAAGGGGGGAGATTGTTAGGATATTCACTATGTCTTATTATTTTAATTTTGGTATTTTTGATTATTGGAAATTTAGATAATCATTAAAAATATAAATCAAGAAGTCTTATTTAAATTGGATTTTTGGATAAATGTTGTTGAACAAATAGAAGCCCATCGTGAATGAAGATTGAAGTGGATTACGTTTCTTTTTGAGATATGGATAATATAAGATAGCATGTGTGATTATAGTGTAAGGGTTCCTAGGTCTTGAATTTTCACTACTATGTGACTTTGTTCTTTGAGGGAGAAACGTGAGTGATCAAGTGGTTCTTTTTCTTGGTGGATGTGGGCGTGAATTTCTCTAGTGTTAGTCTTACCGCATGGGCCACTAAGTGTTGTCTCCGTTTTTGCAAAAAAAATACGTGAAGAATTTAGTGAGGTTTTTTTTATAAGTTGTGATGGTGAATAGAAGAAGAAAAGTGTTCTATTTTTTATCTGAATATTTTACTACATTACGGGAGGCTTGTGTGTGATATTACAAGATGTGAAGAAAATTAAAGGTAGTCGAAGGTGTGTTGATACCTGCATGGGCCAGCTCTTACACTTGAAACATTATTTACTTGGTGAAGGTTTTAGCTGGCTATTTAACTGATAGGCTATGCGTGATCTAATTTTTGCTACACACATACGTGATTCATTCGTTAATCCTTTAGTTTTAGTGGTTATGGTAAGTGAATATATCAAAGGTGAACCTAATGTCTATTTCATTTGTTGGGGGCCAGAACTGAGGAAGACTTGTGAGTGTCACTTAGTCTGTGTTTTTGGTGTGTTCTTATCGATGGTGAATGAGTAGATCGAGTGATGATACATGCGACTATTCAGCTGCACATGATTTTTTGGTTGTGAAGAAAATTGTTGTTTGTCTCTTACTCAAGTGTCTACCTAAGTGGTGAAATATTTGTTTAATCACCTGAGTGACTTATTCATCGTTCTTTCTTTAAAAGATTATTGAGAAAAATCCTATGTTAAGTTTAACATGAGTCGATCATATTATTAAGTGTCAAAAGTTAAGTAGTTTCGATTTATTAAAGTCTTATGTAAAACTATCGTTATCCTTTGATGAAAGTATTAATCTAGGTGAGGGCTCTGCAGATCTAGGTAAGGTATGCCGAACTGCATTAACAAATGTTGGTGTTGATTTATCTTGTTGCATTTTAATTCTTTATGCTAGAAACAACTGCCGTAATTTGAAGAGTTTGTGATACTAATACAACCCTACGGTTCTTTCATACTTTGTTGATGGATTGAATAGTTTATATGCTTTGCATGCTTCACTTACACCGAGAAAGACACACTTTTCCCCTTTATCGTCAAGTTTCTTTCTTATTGGATTAGGAACATGCGCATAAGTTATGCAACCAAAAATTCTAAAATGATCAATAACTAGTTTCCTACCACTTCAAGGTTCTTCTAGTGTCATATTTGGATCTAAAAACGTTGGACTTCTACTTAGAATATGGATACTCTAGTTTATAGCTTCTAGTCAAAAACTTTTTGGAATTCTCCTTTTTGTTAACAAGCTTCGCACCATATTAAGGATAATCCTATTCTTCCTCTCCGATTCACCATTTTGTTCTGGTGTATATACAGTTGTGAGCTCCTCTCAAATGCCATGATCATCACAAAATTTGTCAAACTCATTGTAGCAATATTCTCCACTATGATCTGTCCAAAGAGACTTAATGGTTTTTCCTATTTCATTTTCAATATGTGCTTTGAAGCTTTTAAATGCACTAAAAGCTTCTAATTTTTCCTGCAAAAAATAAACCCATGTTTTTCATGTAAAATCATCAATGAAGGTGGTTAAGTTTTACCTCCATTTGAAGTTATATTTATTAGGCCACAAATGTCATATTTAACTAGCTTTAGCAGATGTTTTACTCACTATGGCTTTCTTTGAGAAAATTGAGAACAATATTGTTTGTCTAAAATTAAGTGACATTTGGCATAGTTAAAATTGGTGACAAATAGACTAGTAGTTAACTAACAAATGGACCAATTATTCTGTGACATATGGACTAATCATAATGAGACATATAGACTGATTAATTGGTGACATATGGTACCATATGTATACTTGATACATGTTGAACATGCTTTTAGACATATGGCCATTTCATTAGATGACACCTAACACCTTAGGTGTAACATTTAGCAGGAGCAAATTTGGTTCAACTCATTCTTGTTATTTATTCTCTCACTCACACCACCGAAACTCTTTTCTCTCACCTCCCTGAACTTGCCTATGGTTTTGCCTAATTGTTGCACAAATAATCTATGTTTTAGCCTCACAAAGTTAAGTAAAAGATCAACTTGAAGTTGCCTTACTAAACCTAGAGGAAATCCATCTAAGTTTTATCTTGAATGTGTGATGTTTCTGCTTAGTTGTAGTATTAGATTGGCTTGATATTTTGAGCTGGAATTGGAGTTAAACATGTAAGTAAATGATTAGTGTTTATAGTATGTTATGATAGAGAATCGATGAAGATGAATTAGGATGAAATCCATATGATGTTAATGATTAATTATGCTAGAATATGTTAGCTGTAGTGTTTTCACTGAACATGTATTAGTATTTTGGCCATAACTTGATTTGTTGATATCCAAATGGGATGATTTTAAGTTTACATTACACTAGAGACATATGGATATGTTTTTCAGGAAGGAATAAAATTTTAATTGTGTCTCTAAGAGTTTTAAATTTTGGCATGAATTTGAGTTTTTGGATTCTGTCATGGTTTGGGAAAAGTATGTAGTATTTTAGGTATAACTTGCAAAATACTGAACTAAAATGCATGAAATTAGTGTCATTAGAAACTTAAGACATATGGAAACATTTTTTTAGAAGAATATATTGCTTAAATACTTTATTTTCAAAATGGCCATGCAAAATTGATCCGAAATACTATTTTGAGAAAAACTGGAATGATGCTTGAATAAAAGGTAGTGCACGATAATGCACAAGCACAATCATGAAAGAAAGAGAACATTAAAGGGTTGCACAATTGTGCTTGTACATGATCATGATAGAGATGAAACATCAGGAAGTGCACAATCGTGCATGACAAGTTGTATGACAACTTTCAAAACCTTCACTTTTTTTTACCATAACTCCTTCTCCAGACTTCCGATTGACTTGAAATTTGAACCACAAGCTCCTCACACATTGTCCTTCCTCTCTACCAAAATTCATTGTCATTTGAATTCACTAGGAAATGACTGGTAATGATTGATTGATGATGTTATAATCAAATGTATTGAGCTATAAACCTTATTGCATGATTGGGTGATGAACAGAGAATAAATTTGTATTATTAAGATGTAAACCAAAGTTCAAATTTTACATATATGAGTTTTGAAGTATGAATGATCATGAGATGTGAATAAAGGAAACATACTTGGAATAGTCATTGGGCATGCATTGAACATGACATATGTATATGTGTGGACAAATGAATAAGTATTTGATTGATCAATTTTGTAATGGGAATTATGGGTGAATTGTATGATTTTAGAAGCTTAAGTTGGATGCCATTAAGACATTGTCGGGCCATCTAGGCAATAACATAAATTGGAGCATACTATGAGTCAATATAGATGATCATTCTAGGATTGATTTATTTTGTTTAACTTCTAATTATTGAACTACTTGTGATTTGTCATGAATTTCGTACTTTAATGGTTTGAGGAGTTTGATATTTGGGAATGTATTGAAAATTTTCTATTTGCATTTGAATTCTAAATTATATTTGTATACTCAACGAAAGTTCAAAGCCGAACTAAGGTCCAATGAATATAACATTCTATCTGTGCATTATAAGTGAATGTTATTCATGTTATATTATGTTATTTGATGCATTTCATAAAATGCATGTTCAGATTAAGGCGTTGTGAAAGTAGCCAGTCTGAAAGAGCTTTAAGCTCATAATTCTTCACTCAGAGCTTTGCTCTATGAGTTTTATATCTGACTGAGCCCAATAGGCTAGCATCTGTATTTATATATGAAAAGTGCTTGGTCATAACAAATAATAACAAATCTGGAGTCTCATAGGCATCTGCATTTGTATACTTATGATTATGAAATATATGATCATGAAATCTTTTCTAAAATTATGATGATAAAGTGATATGTCATGATAATGTGACTGATTAGGTTATTCATGTTCTAAAAGAATGTTTGTGAAATTGGTTGGTTGTGTGATATTTATGTATTTGACCTGAGTGAGATCATCAATGATGGTTCACTCATTGAGTTCGCAAAACTCATAAAAAATTACAACGTGACTTTTTAGGTACGAGACAGGTGTTTTAGTTACTAAGATTGTCTAGAGGATCATTTTGGATTAAGTTATGGCTTAAAAGTCTGTCAGCTGACATCAAAGGATGTAGAACTTTTGTATAAATGATTGTAAATATTTGTTTCGATGACTACAATGTAAACTTTTATTAATGAATGAAATTAATTGTTAAGGTTTTAAGTATTGTATATTCTTTACGATGCCATTTAAGAGATTATGTTTTCTTTAACATACCATTGTCATAGGATATGTACTTGAATATTCTCTAGATGTATGGGTATATACTTTATAAAAATGGGGTGTGATAAAGGATCTTTTACTAGTGGGGTGTGATAAAGGATCTTTTACTTCAGCCATCAAACCAGTTTGTACGCTCTCAATTTTCAATGGGAATAATCTGTTGGAACTCTTTGAGACAAGAGAAATAACTCCTTTAAATGGATCACATATTTCACAAACATCCTTCTGAATAGTTATAGCACTTAACAAATTGTTTTTAAGGTAAGGACCATAAAAAAACATTTAAGATTGTTTCAACAAAACCATTATTGGTTTTTATTTTAATATCCTCTAGTGACTATTGTCACCTACAATCAAATATAAAAAGAAACCAACTTTTTATAACACAAATTAATATAGTAGTGGAAAGTAGGGATTGTTCCCACGAGGAATTTAGGCTTTAGTAGTTACACAATAAAAGGGGGTTTTTAATTGTAAATTAAACAAAATTTAATTGGAATATGAAATTAAAAAAACTAATAACAAAATAATGAGAATTTAACAATCAATAGAAGCAAATCTTGGTTTCCAGTCTCCTTCATTATTGAACTTGCATCGATCATCGATATTAAAAATAATCAATTTATTAGTTAAGCATTCGCCGTGGTAAATATCTTACCTATTGTTTCTTATGTTTAGTTAGCCAAAACATGTATTTGAATTAACTCTTATTAATCAATAACCTAGATACGATCTCAGATTTAATTAATTAATAGATTTACGAATCAAGAAAATTGACAAACTAGACAACATACATACGATTTATATTTAGCCTAGAAAATTATTTTTCCTAGAATTATGTCCCTAATGTAGTAGACAAAACCCTAGTCGCTACTTTTGATTAAAAGAATTGAACATCAATTTGTTTAATCTAGTGATTGATTGAATAAAATCACAAACTAGTTGCGCACCTAGCTATAAAATCAAACAATCAAATAATAACCTAGAAAATATTTAATACTTGACTAATAAATCAATTGAAATAAAGAACGAAAGTCTCACAACATTCAGAGTTCAATGACTAGGATTCTGTAAACTAAGAAATAAAAGTTTAGTTACCTAACATCACAATTTTTCTTAACTATTTGGGATTGTCACAAGTGTTGGGACTGTCGCAGATGTTTTCTCTTCTTTTCATGCTACTTCTCTTGTCTCTGCCATCAGCCCCTTTCGTTTTTCCTTCTAACGCAACCCTCTCCTTATCCACTATTCATCGAATGGGACAATTAAATGTTAATGGACTATAATACTATTCATGCCTCACCACTCTCATGCAAACTCTCTTCTTCCACCCTCTCTTCTACCACCCCCTCACTATTGCTTGATTTGATGAATAAAACTTGGGGTTTTTGGTCCACCCCACTATTCACTTAAAACCCTCCTTCCAAATGCCTATGTTTTGGCTACTAGTTATGTGTCCATGCACTGTCATTCCTTGATCCCCATCATGTGTTGCGTTGCGTTTTGGTCTCCATGTGCTACGTTTTCTTCTTGCTTCCTTGTCATTTAGTTCTTCTTTCTTTCAACATTTGCATGCTATGCCGTTTTGTTGCTTGCATTGTAACATCCCGTTACTCATGTTAAGGTTAAAATTGTAAATGTGAGAGATTCACTGAGATATTAGAAATATATTTCATGCTCATGCATTATGCGATATACTCATGCATATGAATATTGAATCGTTGCATATGAAAATGACTGTACATGCACTCATTGACATTCTGAGTATAATTGAATTATAATGTGATATTGTTAAGAATTGTGAATCTATTGTATTGGAAATTTAGTTGGTTAGTGTAATTGTTAATTTTTTAATTTTGGTAAATTATTGGAATAATGTCCAAAAATTGTGGGATATTATTGTAATAGGAATAATTCCAGAAATTTTTTTAATTATTATTGGACTAGGAAAAGTGCCACTTGGCAAGTAAATTGATGTGTTGAAAATAGAAATGAGTGTAATGATATTAAAGAAAAATTTGGGAGTCAACTTTAGAATTTTGAGATAATGGTTGTGAAAATTAGAAACAAATTGGAGATAATTGTGATGAAAGGATGAAAGTTTGGGAACTAGTTCAATAAGAACTAGTTAGTTCGGAACTAGCCAAGGTCTTAAAGAAATGGACAAGAGTCCAATTCTTAAACACTTAAAAGATCCATCTATTGTTTATTCCTGTCTTAAAAATGTCTTCTTCAGGATTTTCCTTCATCCTCTGGAAGCTTCATTCTTTCAGAAAAATTTCTCACCCTCATAAAGAAAGTTTGCTCTCACTTTTCACTCAACATCTCTTTCTGTTATCTTCTTCATTATAACTGCAATACCTAATCCTATAACTCTTGACTGTTGATGATCGGGTATTATGGTAAAGATATGGTTTACATGATCTCGAAGGTTTTGGAGCTTTAGACAAGTAAGCATTTTTATGGTTTTTCATTATTACATACAATGAAGCATGCATCATGTTAGTTATACATTGAAGTTATAAAATGAAAATGTATATGTGCTAAAAACGTAAGTGAAAAACTAGAGTGTACAACATGTGTTGATTTTTCAAACTTGATGATAAAAATATTGTTAGATGGTGCAAAAATGATTTTTGAAGTTGAAAGATCTTAGAAAACATGTATAACTAGGTGTAGAATTGTTTTTGAAGAAAATAGAAATGAGGAATCTGTTTTCACTATGCATATATGTATATGCATATACGTGAATATTTTGAGAGTTATTAAAGATGAACAAGAATAAGATTAGAGTGGAGAATAGTTGTATGATGATGTTTGAGATGAGAAAAAAATTGTTTAAAATGAAAGTTGAGAAGAAAAATAGAGAATGTACAAATAGGTTGAAATGTAGAGAA
>JAOTIZ010000003.1:30116250-30126352 GCA_027123425.1 Erythroxylum panamense | reverse complement strand
TCCACCAAAGTTGAACCAACTCTCTCATCTTTCAATTACTACTTCCTTCATGTTATCTTCTTCATTGCCACAAGAAAACCTAAACCTTCCAATCTCCATGATGATGTACGTGGGATGCATGGAAAATTAGGGATTCTTGGTGTCCTTGAAAAGTTTGAAGAATTGGAAGCTAAATTAAGTAAGTAGCTTGTAAATCTTCATGGGTAGTGTTTAATGAAGCTTTTATGATGATAGTTAGAGGTTAAATGACTTAAAGTGATGTTTTATGTATGCTAAACGTGAGTAATGAATAGTTAATGTAAAATGTATTGCTTTTGTATATGTATGATGCGTAATAATTCATAAATCATTTTAGAGATGTTTTAGAAGTAGAATGATCATCATAATGGTGTTAGGATGAATATAGAAAATTGATAATGAATGGTATATGCACATGTTTATTTTTTTAGTTAATGATCAAATATAGATCATGATTTATTTGTGAATGATATTGAGTTGAAATATATTTGAGAATGAAGAGTAAATGAAGTAGGAAAAGTGATCTTTGTACAAGTTGTGTTAGGTGTAAAATCTGGAAAATTGGACATGTTTAATGATTATGCTTTTGTGTTTTAGCCATAACTTGTTCTGTAGATATCCAAATGAGATTATTCTTGATTTGGATCAAATTAGAGGCATATGGCTACTTTTTTCATGAAGACGTCATATTTAAATTCTATCTTTAAGAGTCTCAAAACTTGACATGAAATTAAGAATTGGGTGTAACAAATTGGTGGATGAATGTATATGATGTGTTCTATTTTGAGTGTATCAGAATGTATTCTATTTTGAGTGTTTATGATCAGGTAGGGAATATGAATTGTGTATGGATGATGTTGAGTTGAAATTAGGTATACTTGAAGAAATTATCAACTTGAGGTGATGAATTTTGAATATGAATTATTGTTACATATAAGTGAGATATATTATGGAAAAGAAAGATAGGAATTTATGAATGATGAGAATTAGTAGTAAGTGATGAATTAAACGAGTAGTGATTAGAGAGTTTAATGAAATTAAATTGGTATTTCAATTTTTATGAAATTATGTTGCATTAGAAGAAGTGAATTTGGGACAATTTAGAGTGGAAATAAGCTTAGGATTGATGTAGAAACCTTTGGGAAGGCTCTTGAGTGAGTTCTGTCTCACCTATGTCCGTTGGACAGACTTTAGGTCTACTAAATGGACCTTCTCAAGTCTGGAAGGACTCCTAGCCTCATCCATATCCATTAAATGGACATTAAGTCCGTTACACGAACCTTCATGACCCTGGAAAACACTCCAGCCCTGTTTATGTCCGTTTTGGTGTAGTGTATGTCCGTTTGGCAGACATTCACTGTATACTTTTAGAAATTCACGATTTTGACCCTCTAGATGGAAATCCCTCTCTCTGTGTTCACAAAAGTTGTATATCTCGAATTCCTCTTTACAAGTGTTCTAGAATGACATTAATCTGACATCTATAGAAAAATTATGCCTTTTTTCCCAAGATATGTTTGTTTATCGATGAATGACTTATCAATGTTTTTCCCAAGGATATTTAGGGTTGAATGTGATCTTGAATGAGCATAGCTGATGTTGGATTGAGAAATTAAGGTAAGGGAAATGTATTAGGTGTTAAAGAATGATTCAAAGATCGTGCTAATTGGTTATAAGACTTATATTAAGGATATATACCCAGGAATATCATTGAACATGCATCGTACATATTTTATATACATATATGTGCATCAATGAATACTTATAATTGTGCAAAGTTATGATATGTGTAAATGTGTTGTTTTGCATGATATAAAGGATCATATAGAGCGCCAGCATCCAAATGTTGTCAAGACTTCGAGGTAATAGCTTCTGGAGCAAACTATGAGTAACCTAGACGGTTTCACTCAATTAATTGTTTACTTTAGAATATGTTTTGAATGATGATATGAATGTAATTTGATTATGTTGATGTTGTACAATGTAGGTCGGGGACTTGATGCACGAATGTGATATTGAAGTGCTGCTTATATGTGAATGTGATAAAATAAGTGCTTTTTGACATGATTAATTGAATATGAGAAATGCATTTCATTACATGAATGCATAATTAGATAATGAGAGTTGTGACCAGATTAGTCGCCAAAAAAGAGCTTAAAGTTCAAAATATTAATGTGATTAAGAGATAAAGGCTCACTATGTAAAATGAGCCCTGTATCTCCAATAAATAAAGGATAGTATAAATGAGCCCGGTATCCACATTAGATGTGGGACAGTTTAGGTACTCGATCACAATAATGTAATAATGGGATAAGAGTCATATGAGCATTTCATATACATTGTTATACATAAGTTCACTGATTGAAATGTTTTGTCTCACTTTTAAATGAGAATGTGAAATGTGATACTTTACGCAAATGCAAAGATGTGAATTATGTGTTTTCATGTGTGATATGTTGTGTGAATTAAGTGAACCATCGATGATGGTTACCTTATTAAGTTCTCAAAATTCATCAAAATTGCAATATTAATTTTTCAGGACTGAGAGAGGACTTTAGCTACTGAGAGACTCTACAAGAAGCAATATTCTTGTATTTTTAAAAAGAAGAAATGGCTCAAAGGTCGGTTAGCTGAGATTAGTATATTAGATAGAATTTTTTGTATTATTCCTCATATGTAGCATATTTGGTATTTAGTTTTATCATTGTACATATTCGGATGATACTATAAAGCTACAAAAGATGATGAACGAATATCTCTTTCTTCAATTTTTAATAATATAATTTTATTTTTAACTAAATTTTTATATAAAATTGATCCATTTGTATTGTAAGGATTTTATAATTATCAATAAAATTTTAAATTTTTATATTATTTTTTCTTAATAATTAACAATTCTATTATTGATACTAAATGTAAAGTGCTAAAGATAGATTTACCTTGTAAAGAAATATATGCTTTAAGAAGATTATTTCTTATTGACTATGGGCTATGAGCTGACTAATGGGTTTATTACGTATGAAAAACTTATAATGAGATCACTTACCTTAAATAATGGTCACTTACCTTAAATAATGAATTATGAATTTGGTTATTAGATCTTTAATCCTCTTACTTCTAATACCAACTATTTAAGAATTTTCCAAGAAGAGTCTTATCCCCCTTTTCTGATAGGATTCTCCTCCCTCTAACCTGACATCACCCTTCACCCCCTTTTCCATCAGTTTTGTAATCTCTTCACCCTCCTTTTATCTCCACAATCACCCTTCCAACAGCCTTATAACCCCTTCAACCCATTTTAACTTGACAATTACCCTTCCAACAGTATGTTCCCCCTCCCCACTCTTTAGATAGCCTTGCCCTAACCCCTCCCTCAACATGACAAATTAGCTTAGTTTCTTGTTACCCAAAACCCAACATCAACTACTAAATTACCTACCTTTTATACCAACATAACCACCTAAACCTACCTGTACACCAACCAAATGGAACTTCCAAAAACAACCCACAAAAAACCTAAGAACCTATAGTTGCTACAATAATCACATTCATAAACGGAACAAATTTTCCATTGTTAAAAGGAACCTTAGAAAGGAAACAACAAAGAATGAAGAAAGAGAAGATAATATGGACCTTTATTGTAGGGGATTCTGGGAATCTAGGCAAACTTAAATTTGTGGAGACATATGAGAAAAAACCAATCTAAGCCTCGATCAAGGCATTACAATAAGGAGCTAAGAAGTGGAGCACATCACTTATGGGCATTTTTTGGAGAAAAGGCTAGCATTTCCAGTTGGTAGCAAATGGGAAAATGTTGCATGAAGGAATAAGGAGATGGTGAATAGTACAGTAAACTAAGATGAACTCTTTAGTTTCAAATTCAACTTAGAAGAGAATGCACAGAAGGTGTTAGCAGCAAGGCTATGGCACGTAATGAGGCATCCAATTCTTATCAGGAAGTGGCAACCTAAAGTTACCTTGGACAAGATCGAGCTTGATTCAATTCCTTTATGGGTGAATATTCATAAGGTTCCTTTAGAATATTGGTCTGCGAAAGGTATGAGTTATATTGCCAATAAGATTGGAAAACCTTTAGGATTAGATGAAAATACTGCTTTAACAAAGAGAATTAGGTTTGCTAAAGTTTGTATAGATGTTGATATATTAAGAAAGTTGTTGGATATCCTTAGAATCATGAAGGTAAATGAGAAAGGAGAATTTGTAAAGGATTCAATAGGAGTAACAAACATGTGGAGATCAAAGATGAAGAAGAGAAACAAGTTTGGAAAAGAAAAGAGAATCAAGAGGGGAAGAAAAAGAATGAGGAATTTACAATCCATGATGGTGTGTCAAACCAGCAAAAATAAATTCCTACTCTAGAGCACTTAAGCGAGTAAAGTGGTGAATAGGGTCGAACCACAGAGACCAATGTAGTAATTATTTATTTTTGTGAAATCAAAAATAAAAATAAACAGATGAAAATAAAAATAATGAAAATAATTGATTTGGGAACGATTGATTTTAGAACACGAAATCACGTCGAAGGAAATTAAAAATAAAGATTGAAAGCAATATAAAGAAAAGCCTAGCCAAGGTACTCTCCCATTTGATACCGTAATTCGATTATAGACTCAAAAATATGAATTTCGTTCATTCTTATGGACAAAGTTATAGCAGACAGTGAACAGAACATATCAACCAATCCATTCGTAATTATTCGATAATCCTGAGTAAAGCTCTGCAGATTATTACCCTAACCAATTAGACTATTCCTGCATAAAGCTCTGTATAATATAATCTATGGCAGCGATATGCTCTAATGGACCTTTGTCTTAGCCAATAGAATCGGAAAAGCTGCAATCTATTTAGACCAAATTATTTAATCTCACTAATTTCTTAATTGAAATTAATTCGCCACTTCGATAGACAGTAATCAAGGATTAACTAACCTATTCAGCAATTTATCATCAAGTCAGTCAATTAACAGGCCTCATTAATCAACAAACTCAACAATAATAAATCGATTAAGCGCAGAGATTAAATAAGCATAAGAAATAAACGAAAACAATAAAACCACGAGAGTCTCACGAACTACATCAATCAAACTTAAAGTACCTTGTATAGATTAAAAACTTAGCCACACATAATACTAGTCTCTATCTAATATAGTTGAAATTGACAAATTAAAATTAAAGTTCAACCTTCACTGTTATTCTAAATCACCTAATGAGCTTCAGCTCTCTTTAAATGTCGCCCTTCTCACTTCGCGTCTGTAACCTTCTGTTCCTAGCCTCTTGTGATAAATATCAACCTTCCCTAAAGCTGTTGCCCACTGTCGTTATCTAGGGCTGATTGTGAATAATAATCTTTTTCTTCTTAGCTGTCGTCCACTCTCCAAAGTTTCCGCAATTTTAGAGCTCCCTCCTTTTAAATAATAATATTCTCCTCCTTAGGCTGCCATCACACTTCCCTATCAGTTGTATCTCCACCCAAACTCTTGCTTTAGCTCACGCCGACACTGTAGAAAGAATAATCCCCCCTCCTATCTCCTGCCATCACTCTCTTAATTCTCCCCCTAGGTTTTTGTTCCTTCTCATTAAATGAAGTGGGGCCCTTTTTCTTTCCAAAGGTTCAGCGTTTCAGCCTCTTTAATGTCCCTCACGGCACTTGTTCAATCCTTAGACAATTAAAAACCCATTCATAAACCCTCCTTCAAAGGCCACGCAGCCTTCCTATGCATTTTACTTCAGCCCTTAGCTAATTGATTTATTTCTTTCTTTTGTAGCTTGTTACGCCTACGTCCATTTAGCTGCGTTTTGTGCTTGATTGGACAATTAGCATTGCAACTCTTTAAAGTCTCCTTGTTCTAAAGCCACGCATCTCCTTGGCTCAAACGTCTGCGTTTTATGCTTGTCCTGTAGATTGAAAAGACAATTTAATTAGCTGCTCCAATTTATTTTAGAAAATTTTATCTTTTTGAACTCAAAAATATATCAATATATCCAACCTAATAGTCAGTCCAAAAAGAACACAAATCAAACATTTTATCATAAAAATAGGATTGAAATCACGTGTGAATGCATAGGAAAATATAAGAAAATTTAATCCTAGCAATCCATCAGAAAGGTATCATAGCTAAAGGAGTGGCACCAATTAAAGTGCAGAATTACAGAAAATGAATCAAGAGGAGAATCAAGTGACACAAATGGGAAACAGGTAATGAATCAAAAGAAGAATAGTATGATAGGCATTGAAACATAGATAACTAAGGATAAGGGAGTAGAATGGGAAGAAGAGACAATTAGCACTCCAGTGATGGAAAGGGGGAAGCTTTTGGTACTAAGAGTGGCAGAGCATCTATGTCCCTAAGCATGAGTAGGAAATATAGAAGGAGAAGGTCAGGGAAAAAGAAAAAATGATTAAGGTAGCAATAAGGAATGTTAAAGGCCTTAATAGTCTAAGCAAATAACTTACAGTTAGGGAGTTTATTAAGAACAATAAGTTAAATTTATTGGTTTGTTAGAAACTAAAATAAAGAGAGAGCAATTGGAGAAGAATTTACGGTTCCTTGATAACAAATGGAGGGTAATAAGTAATCATAATCACCACATCAGTGGGAGAGTGAGAATAGGTTTCAATCCTCGAAAAGTGGAAGTAATGAAGCAACTTGAAAATGATTAGTTGATACACTGTGGTGTCTTGATTAAAGCTACTAAGTTAGTGATTGCAATTGTAGTGTTATATGCAACAAATCATAAATTCCAGAGACTATATGCATGGAATGAGCTGGGGAAAAATAACACTACAATGAGTCTTCTATAGACTATTATTGGAGATTATAACTGTAATCTTAAATTAGAAGAATTAATAGGAGGGGGAAACTTGAAACAAGCAAACTATAGATGTAACACCCCCTATACAGAACCTACAACCATCCACACATAAGGCAACCAATTTCCTATACATACATTCAAAACATGCATTTCTGTTCAATGCTATACATATACACATTACAAAACTCCCCAAAGTTTAACATTATCATGTAACAGTAGTAAAACATTTTTTACATTTACATGGTAATCCAAAAGAAAACATACATTTTCTTTTAACCATTACATGTACAATCATCTTTAACTAAAAACGCCTTCCATAAGTACTTTTTCTTCTATCTGTTGAACTTGATCCCTGCAAATGTTCCCTGTACCTCACTCTTATGACTTAGACCTACACGGATTAACACCTATGCTAAGCTTGAAAGCTTAGTGAGGAGACACATAGTTTTTATTACCACTCACAACAATCATTTGCCAAGAATATACATTCATGAACATCGCACAAATATAAATAATGATGGCATAATTAATAAAATAAATAATGCAAACATGCTTCAATATTTTTTCATATACCATAAATTCACCTTTAAAACTTAAACATTGATATTCAACACTTAATGATACAAATTATCAATACAAATGATAATGCAAATGCTCATTCATATACCGATTATTTATTTTATTGTACTGTATTTCTTATTTATATCTCTTTAATTTACTTTTTGTGTTAGGCTTGCACATTTTCTATGGGAGTGGATAACAGGTGCTATAGATATCTGAAGGTATCGAGCAGTGGATACCTGAAGGTATCAAATAGTAGATACCTGAAGGTATTGAACTGTGGAGACAGGTGGTGTCAAACTGTAACAGCTACACTATAACCCTATAGGCATGCCTATCTATCCACAACCAAGACAATAGACCAGGCACTATAACATTTTCTTTGACCGTTTGCAATTTCATAATTCATATATCAACAAATCATATGATATACATTTCAAGTCATAAAATCTATAAATGTGTTCATACATGCAAGTCATAACTTACCACCATTAGGAGGGTGTAAAATCACACTTTTATAATCATACTATACATATATGAGCAATAAATATGCATGCCAATTATTTATGTACAAGTAAGTTTTCTTTGGAATGCATTATGCTCAATCTTAAATTCTAATGCTCAATCACCCAATTCACACATAGTGAGTCCTATTTCATTTATTTGTACGGGTTTGAAAGGTTTCGTACATGTTCAAAAAGATTAAGATAAGATTCGATAAAAATCAGAAACAAAAACAATGCCACGGTCGTGACAGACACTCTCTCCATTCATACCACTACTTGTTCCTTAATATGCATGTAGAAAAAGTCATAACTGGGTTTCAAGGTCTTCTAGACAATTTTTTCTATGTCTACAGTTTCTATAGCACTAACAATCAGACTATTTAGACTTCTAAATCATGAGATATAATCAAAATATCACAAGCTACCCCAAAATTGGGGTAGCATTAAGTCACCTTTTTCGATCTCAATTTCCAAAGTCATAGAGCCAGAATTAAGTCAGAGTCCTTTCTAGAGATATTTAGCTATATGTCTTAGGTTTCACATGAAAATGAAATCACTCAATTTAGAGGCCTTTAGGCTAATTTATGACTCAAATAATGTGATTGATTCTCTTGTCATATTCAACCAATTCTATGAAGATAACACCAAAATAACACCAAAGCATCATCACAGAAACCATTCCAAATCCAAATAAATCTTTATATCCATTCAAACATACACAAATATAGAAATCATATAAGTGAAGTCCCAAACCTCAAAATTGACAAAATAAGTCTTCTATTGCCTTTCCTTCCCTTCCTCTTTGGCTTTGCTTGACTCACCAACTAGAAACACCAATAATATACCTCTCAATACCACTTCCAACATTATAATTTCATCCTTCATGAACAAAGTAAGAAGAGATAAAGTTGAAGAGAAAATCCCTAACTTTTACCTTGATTTTCACCTAAGATTGACTTGATTTCTTATATGAAAAATGATGGGATGAAGAAGGTGAAATGGAGTAGGGAAAAATTTGAACTTAGAACCCTTAAAATTTCGTGCATCTCCCCTCTCCATATGCTTATTCCAGAACTTTCAAGGCTCACGCATATGCTTAACTCCTGTTGGACATATATGCTTTATTATTATTGGTCACACATGTTTTAATCCAATTGGTCCATGTGTTAACTTTAGAAAAATTGCATATTGGTCCTTCTTATTCCTTTACTTCCCACATTGGCCTAGAATCTTATCAATTAATTTCATTTCTCTATATCTTAATTTCCTAATGTAATAAATTTTATACAATTTGGTTAATTATTTTGGGAGTTATATCCAAAATACTACAGGCTATTCGAAATCAGGGACAACGGCCATAACTCAACTTCAAGCTAGAATTCAAAAATCTTATAGGCACAATAAAATTTCAATTCCTTCATGAACGTTTTAAATCTATGTTTCTGGCTTCATTTCCAATTGGAATTATCCAATTTGAAGTTCTACATATCAAGATATGGCCAAATTACAGAAGTATATTCATGCCAAAATGAACAAATTACCCATTTACCCAAATCTTTTACATTAAGTACTATTATGTCTCTTATTATACATATATGCACTTAAGTCATTTGTTATGCTCACTTATTAGTACACCCTAGACATGCTATAATACTTCTAGGGTATATATTGGGCCATTACAATAAAGAACTTTAGGAAATGGTGGAGATGACATGTTTGACTTATCTAAAATGGTATGGTAACTCTTATTAACCTAGAACAATAATCAATTAAGTGAATGGTTTTAGGTGAGAAAATTAGACAAATGTATGGTTAATGATAATTGGATATAGCAATTTCTAATAAGAGCAATTCCCAATAAGCAGTGCCATGTTTGATGATCTAAATGTGTCTGACCATAGTCCAATAATAGTGGAACTATTAATAAGTGATAGGAAAAGGAAGGCTTAGGATATTCAATCATTTGATGGATAATCATGAATTCAAAAGCATACTTTAGAAAGGGGATGAAGTTGGAGTTTTTAGGCTCCAAGGGGTATTATGTAACATCTCATCACCGATGGGAAGGATAAAATAGTAATTTGGAATGGGTTAGGAGTATTTAAATTTGTTTTGCTATGTTCATGCATTCATATATACACGTGAATAGTAAATTTTGCACATGTAATGATTGTACATGCATTC
>JAOTIZ010000003.1:30104842-30115067 GCA_027123425.1 Erythroxylum panamense | reverse complement strand
GCGAGCTGTGCGAGTGCGAGATCAGAGTAGCGATGGCACACAGGTCGGTCAGCTGGGGCGATTTTGATTGGATTTTTAGGATTTGATTAGGATAGACGTTTGTATCAGTTTCCTTTTTGGTTTTGTTAGGGGATTGATAGACCTGCCTATTCTGCTTACGGATGACTATATCATATTGATATTTTGGTTTTAATATTTAGTGATTTCTGCTATTGTGGATTATGTGTTGCGATGCCATGGATTATTTTAGCGAGATTTTTCCGGTAGTGTACCTTCATCGCGGGATACGTGTCGGAGCGATCTTCGGGCGTCCCGATATGTACTCTACGATGAGGGGGCGCTACAGTCAGCCCATAACAAAATGCATTCATTAAGGGGAGGTCAGTGAGAATTAATATCTTACTCTGTCAGGAATTGTTAAAGGTATATAATTCAAAGAGGAGAATGAGGAATTGTGCTATAAAGATGGACCTTGCCAAGGCCTATGACTCGATTAATTGGAGCTTCCTTTTCAATACATGGGAAGCAATAAGTTATCCTCATATGTTTAGAAAATAAGTAGAGGAATGTGTAACCACTGCTTCTATGCTAATCTTAGTAAATGAGGAACCCACAAACCTGATCAAAGCAAAGAGGGGACTAAGGCAAAGGGATCTATTATCTCCATACCTATTTGTACTTTAAACGGAGGTCTTGTTAACTCTTCTTGTAAGTAATGTAAGGAGGCACCTAGAATCTCAATTCCATGGCAGATGTAAAGGTATGAAGCTCACACATCTAGCTTTTACATATGACTTGCTATTATTTTACAGGGCTAAGAAAAATTCAATAGATTTAATCTTACGAGTGATGGAGGAGTTCCAAGAGATTTCAGACCTAAGATTCAATCTACTAAAGAGCTATTTCTACTTATCGTGCAACTCAAATAGAGAAGTAGCCTCTAAATTTATAGAGATGGGATTAAAATAAAGGAACCTACCCTTTAAGTAATTAAAGGTATCAATATCTTTAAGAAGAATCAATACAACATATTGTAAACCTTTGTTGGATTCAATCCATGGAAGAATCGACTAATGGAGTAATAGGTTCCTTAGTTATGGGGGTATGCTCTAACTAATTCAACAATCCTAAGCAACCTTACCAATTATTGGATCAACGACTTATCCATCCCAAAAAGTATCATCAAGGAAATAGACACGAGACTTAGAGACTTCTTGTGGAATGGTTCAAACTAAGGTCAAAGCAAAGCGAAGATAAACTGGAGTAAAATTTACAGACATAAGCATTGAGGACTAGGAATTCACTCTACAAGGATGATTCATAGGGTAAGTTGAGCAAGGTACTTGTGGTACTTGTTTTACAAAAGGGACGATTTATAGGTGAAATGGATACATATTGTATTCATAAAAGAATAAGAGTATTTGGATTCTAAAGCAAAGGCAGGAAATGTTGTATCCTAGAGAGAAGGCAATGGATGCAAAATCAGGTATTCCACAAGATTGGAAATGGAGAAAGCACATATTTTTGGTATGATAATTAGCATTATAAAGGTCTCCTATATAAGGTGGAAGAGATACAACCCTTGAAATTGTTGGTGAATCTAGAAACTAAAGTGAGCATGCTAATTAAAAACAATCAATGGATATAGCCCTACCATAATAATAGAAGTGTCAGATCCATTTTGGAAGAGATGCCAAGATGCCATGTGGGAGAACAAGATGAAATTCATTGGAAGAGATGCCAAGATGCCATGTGGGAGAACAAGATGAAATTCAGTGGCTAGCAGATAAATCAAGGAAGTTCAGTACAAAAGCATGCAAAACATTTCTGCAGACTACACAGAATATAAGGCAGGAGTCGACAGCTTTGGTATGGGACATTGACATCAATCCAGCTCATTTATTCATCTTATGGATGGGAATCAATGGAGGGATTTTCACAAGGGATAAGATAAAGTTCTCAATTAACACATTGCACTGTGAGTTATGTAATACTGAACTAGAAAATATGGAACATGTTATGATCAAATACAGGTATAGTAGCCAAGTCTAGGGTCGGATGCAAGTTATTCTCAACATGGGTAGACTACTGGACTCTTGGAATGAAACTATTGCTTACTGGGGAAACTTAGAGTGTAGAATACAACAGATATCAAAGCAATTAAAATAACTTAAGCAGCATTGGTGTATTATATCTAAAAAGAGAGAAATTGTAAAATTTTTAAACAAGAAAGTAGAAGGATGATTTTTTAGGAGCAACTAGTAAAGTTGCTCTTTTGTGACCACAACGTCACAGGTTTAAGTTACAGAAAAAACCTCTTTATAAATATACAAAGGAAAGGTTATGTATATTATAACTCTCCACCCTTGCAAAGTAGAAAGCTTTATGCATTGAGTACGTTGAATTTGTTTTTTTTATCTTCATTGCAGATTAACCATGTTAGCTAAAGGAATAGTAGTTAATCTGTCAAATAACATGAAGAGAAGACGAGGATTGGAGTAATATTGGTTTTGTGTGTTTATAAGTCTCCCTTAGATATCATGATGTTGATGATTACTAAGAATCATAATTCTTTATAATCTAGATCTTTTGGACTATTTTATATTAGTTGTAAAGACTATATATATTTTTATTCAATGAAATCTTTTAATTTTCAAAAAAAATACAATTTAAGAAATTTGAAATTTTAGAGGCTATTATAGAGGTTTTTAGTTTTTTCATTTTGATATTGATTTTATTAAAGGAGAAATAAATTGTATTCTCAAATTTTTAATAAAAAAATGAGAATATTTTAGAACATGATCCAAATTAAGAGTTAAAATTTCCCAAAGATTTCCTTCGACAAAACTTCAACAAAGTCCATAAATTTTCATCTTAAAACTTCACCAACAGTAACCTCATCATGCACTTAAAACTTCAACAAATGCAACTTAAATCCTCTTCATACATATGAATGGGAACCAACACTTAATCAGATCATTTCTCTAACAAACTCAGGGCAGCAGAATGTTGTTCTTATTGGTTAGGTCGGTTGTGCTAGGCCCAGGCCCAGGTCCACGGGTCCACGGCCCATTCGCAGGTAGGAACCTCCCATGCATACGTAAAGACCTAAACCTAGCATCTATTCCATATATAAGGTACTACTTTGCCACGATACAGGTACAAGATTAGAACCCTGACATTCTTTGTTTATAGCCGCCAAAATCCTCACTAAAAGACTAACTTGAGCGTCGGAGGGGCCTGCCGGCTATCAACTCCCGACGTGCCTTGTGTTGTTTTGCAGGTATTCTCTTGCTAAAGACAACCAATCTCATGAATCCAAACAGTAGCGTCCTGCCTCACCAGAATCAGGCAGAACCACTTATCAAAGTTGCATTTTTTACAACCATCTATTCTCTTTGAAAAGAAAGGGACACCTGACTATACAAGGGTGCTAGAAAAGATAAATACAAGAGCAGCTATCATCGCTAAGAAAATGGAGCATCATCATCTCACCCCTGAAATCAAAATCAAAAGCAAATGGCATTTATAATTAGATGGTTTACTTCCTTTTGATCTGATCTCTATTCCTCCTCTCAGTCTCTTTTGTAAGTTGATTTAATAGTTAAGATTTTGTCTAACTAACTGAAATCATTCTAATGGTATAATAGTTTCTGAATATAATTTCATTTAATTTTAAAAAAAGTAACCTCCTCTCCTTTTTTACAAAACACAAAATTCTTTTTTTTTCCCCGCAAAAATCTATAATCTTTCTTTTTCTCTCTACAAAATCAGTAAAATTATTCTTTAAATTCTCCTTTGTTATTAAAAATTCCTCTATCTGCAATTCATATTATTTTTACTTTTTTATCTTGCATTTATTTATTTTTTCATATGCAAATATCACATTAACTTTTTGTTTTATAATTATAATATATTTTAAATTTCTACATACTAACAATTAATAATTTTTAATAACCTAATCTTTATTTTCCTATTACTAAAAAATTCTAACATGTAACATTTCTATTTGTGCTTTCTTATTAGTGATTGGTAAAAATTACTCTTTACTATTGTTTGTTTGTTATTATTATTTCCTATTACTTGCTTTAATTATTGTTTTTATATATTATTTTAATAATTGATTCATATTACCATCTATTAAAAGGAAAGAAGTAGAAACGAATGATGTTTTTATTATTTGGGCTAATTATGTAACAGTGGGCTCAAGCTTCTAATATACAATAACTCCCGTTTATATATATATGCGGATTGTCTGATCTGAAAACGTTAGGAGATCTAATTTTGCAGAACAGAAGCGGTAGAAAAGAGGAACAGGCATGGCAGCAACAACAGGAGGACCAGATCAGCTCTTTAATCTGCGCAACAACTTCTATTTGGGAGCATATCAGGCGGCCATCAACAACAGCGATCTACCCAATCTCTCCTCCGACGAAGCCGTCGAGCGCGACTCCCTTGTCTTCCGCTCTTACATTGCTCTTGGCAGCTATCAGGTGCTACTCCCAGTTTTTTATTTTCTTATGTTTGATATGATCTTTACTTTTTTTAAAAAAACTTTGTTTGAGTTGATTTCAATTGATTTTTACAGCTTGTGATCAATGAAATCGATGATTCTGCTCCCACTCCTCTCCAAGCCGTCAAATTGCTCGCCTTGTACCTCTCTTCCCCTGCCAACAAGGTCTAGTTCCCCTATCTATCTCTGGGAAATGTCTCTGATTGTCAGATCTGATAGGGTTATTTTCTCTATTCTTCGTTTGGGTTCCTAAGTTATGTTTCTATAGGCTGTCTTGCTTTAGTGAAAAGACAAAGATAGACTTTTGTTGCTTTTACTCTGTTCTTGCTCCTGTACTCTGGATCTCGGAATAAGTTGTTGCAACAAAAGGTAGAGGGAGATGCAAAGTTTAATTCTGTGGCATTGTGCCTATGAATATGCAGGAATCCACAATTTCAAGTTTGAATGAGTGGTTGGCAGATGCAGCCATTGGAAGTAATCCGATACTGAGGCTGATTGCTGGAATCATATTCATGCATGAGGAGGACTATAATGAGGCTCTCAAACACACTAACGCTGGCGGAACCATGGAACTGTGAGTTTAGTTTTAACCTGAATTCTAGATATTTTTAGCATGCACCCTCATAAGTCCTAGGATTGCTTGGTTCGTTTTCAATTTCAAAGAATAGTACTTTAGTTGCAGGTTGCATTGCAAACATCTTCTGGGAAATATAGTGGGAATGATCTCTTTCTAACTTATCTCCGCTGGTGGAAGTTCTGTTTTTCACCTAATGAACGCTCATAAGCTGAAAATTTGTAAAGAGGAGACTTTAAGTAATTTTCAATAAGAGAAGGGCAGTCTGCTATCTTGATTCAACAGATTTCATTTTGTTTTCCAGTTTGCATTTTATTAATTTTTTACTTTCCGAATCTGATCTTTTCTTTTGCAGGCATGCGTTGAATGTCCAGATATTCATCAAGATGCACAGGTCAGATTATGCAGAGAGACAGCTGAGGGTCATGCAGCAGATTGATGAGGATCACACACTGACTCAACTAGCGACTGCGTGGTTGAATCTGGCAGTTGTAAGAGCATTATCTCCACTATATTATTAGTTTAAAGGATATAACTAGAGTATAATTACATGTTCTTTGTCTAAACCAGGGTGGCTCCAAGTTACAGGAAGCATATCTTATCTTCCAAGATTTCTCTGAAAAGTATCCAATGACAAGTTTGATTTTGAATGGGAAAGCTGTTTGTTGCATGCACATGGGTAACTTTGATGAAACTGAGACACTATTGCTTGAAGCTTTGAACAAGGCAAGTTTCTGAAAATTATGTATTCTTGTGTCATAAGAGGTAGCTCCATGTAATTCTAATCTCATTATAATTATGTAAGCTTTCATGGCTACATGAGGAAATGGAATGAGAAAAAGACTACAGAAAGTGCGTCTTGTTCCAATTTATGTGTATATTTTTATAATGGGGTTCTAGCATAAAAAGTCAAATATGAGCTATATTATTTATGTTTCATAAATGTATTATGTGACTGGTAGAATAACTTTTTCTGACTTGATATTGATTAATTGTGGCAGGATGCTAAGGATCCTGAGACTTTAGCCAACCTTGTTGTATGCAGTCTTCACCTTGGTAAATCCTCTTCACGCTATCTCAGGTAAACTCTCATCTTTCTGCAAGTATTTATTTCTTCTTGATATCTAGATAACTTGTGGTTCTTTTATCAGTATCTTTCCTGAAAGGTAAGAACTATTGCTGCCTTTAAATCAGATGTACTTCAACAGATAGGGACACTCAGAATGTAGTCTGGTGTGCTTGGTTGGAGTTTGAAGATGTTCATCCAAAAGGATTGTAACACTATCTTTATGTGAATGTTGACACTCATTTTCTTGCATCAGTCCCTTCCTCTTTCTCCCTCTTTCTCCCTCTTTTCCATGGTTGCATAGAGTCCCTTGGGTAATAGGAAAAACTAGCAAAAAGAATAGAGGGGGGAGTGGCTGGCAAGGATGGCGATCAAAAATTGAGATGGGATATATATAGGTCCTCAGCTAACAAATAAAGGGAAAAGGAAAAGATCTAAAACACTTCATTTGTTTTTTTCATTTCATTGGCTGAGAACCAGTGCTTGATTCAATCTGTATATTTTCTGGATGAAAGAAAACATATCTTCTGTTCTTTTTGTTCATTAATTTGCCCTAAGATACTTGTTAAATATTTCAATATTTGATGTTTTTGCTTTATTTTTTCTAACTGGACTGTCTATCCTAAAGACTGCTCAACATGATTCCCATTCTTTGAATGAAGTTTGTGGTTTTTAATTCATTTGCTATATTCTGATTATGTGCGATCCTATCATATTGAAGAGTGACTACATCCTATATGCCTGTCTTGCAGCCAACTGAAACTTTCTCATCCAGGCCACATGCTTGTGAAGCGTTCATCATCCGCTGAAGATAGCTTTGAAAGAGCAGTTCAAGCATTTGCTTGATTTTGAGTTGGTTTTGGAAAAGAAGTTGAATTCTAAAGGGATTTTTTTTTTCACAATTTGTGTATGTATAAGAAGCACAGAATTTTATGAGAAAGCTTGTTGACATGGAGGTCGTAAATTTCAGTCAGTACTAGTGTTGTCCGAATCTTGTTGGTCGGATATAATTTTCTTTTATATTTTAAATTGATGAATGGCTTAGCCAATTTTCATATTTGTACTATCATTCACTCAACCATATGATATAAGTTCTAACAAAGTAAACAAGCATTAGTTACCTATAACGGAACCCAATACTATATATGCAGATATAACCTATCATGATAGCTGTTAGACCTTAAGTCCAGATTGAGTGATCGTGTGAGTGTTGATGAGCCTTGATCAATGCTTAACACGTAAGTCGGCACAAAGAAGGCGTGTTGACAAGAGAATAAGGTGAAGTTTTGCGAGTTAGCGAGCAAAGTTTAAGGAACTTGCAAAGTAGGTGAGGGATGCGGGAAGTATTGGCGTAGATCTCGAGAGTAGGCAAGATTTGATACGCGTAGGCGCACATTGGTGGAAATCTTCGATAAGAAGTAAGATTCGGATACGAAGCTACACGAAGTTGAAAAACTAAGTCATACAAGACTCGAGGGTGCAAGAAAGCGCAAAAGTATGCGAGAGATCCCGTAAGAATGCGAAGGCATGCGAGCGCGACGAGACACATAGGTACTTAACTTCAGCGAGGCAGGTCGGAGGTACACAAAGTGTGCGAGCTTTTATATTAACTCAGATTGTGACTTGTGACTTGTGGCTTAGTCATATAGCGACGAGACTGTACTATGAGTAAGCTTGATCATAGAAGATGGACTTGTCCATGGACATGCATTGATGGACTTATGTGTGGATAAGCTATGGTGAAGACACATCAGCAGTGACATGGCAACTGTGGATGATGTGGCACATGATGATGTGGCGGATAAGATCACAATGGATGAATATCATCTTTAAGAGATGAAGATAACGTAGAAGAATCATCTAAAGATAGAGAAGATCTTTGTGGATAGGGATAATATTTCCTAGATAGGGTAAATCTTTTAAATGTGATGTAATCTTATTAGATATGATAAGATTGTGACCTTAGCTACTAAAATTCTATTAGGACTCTTAGTCGTCTCAAGGAGCCTATAAATAGCTCATTAAAGTTGAGACCTATTCATTCGATCAGAGATGAGAACTTTGAGAGTTGAGAGCTTTTAGGGGAGAGTTTTCATTATAAGGCTTCGAGTAGAGAGTTCTTTGAGTGCTTCGAGTAGGAGGTACTCGTGTTTTTTGTTAACATTTTGTGGAGAGTTAATGAAAGAGTAGCTTCGGCTATATTTGAAATCCCCTGTTGCTTTCTTTACTCTGTTACACTTGTGTTCTTTATATGTGTAAGGGAAACACTTTAATCACTTGTGTGCGCGTGAGGTGTCGAGGGCTAACGGAATTGTTCGATGACATTCAAGTGAGAAGGTTGAATCTTGCTTAAGTGGACTTAAACAGGATTGTCGCACGAAAGTGGGTGCAACTTGCAGCAGAAGTTCGAGTCCAAAGAAAACCGTTGTGATAGCTGGTATTAGAGTTAAAGGTCGAAATGGCTATAGGCAACTTGACAGAATGGGTTTCTAGGGTAGAGGCACTCATTGGACCTATTCCTTAGGGGGAGGAAGAAGTCATATCTCACCATACTCGTTTCGAGATGTTAGAGGTGAGGATCTAACAGTTGCAACAACAGATGGCAAATGTGTTGAAGGCACAAGAGGAGTCCCAGTTCGAGATTACTGTGTTGAGACGCGTCGTTGCAACAACAGATGTTGAGCGAGGTGAAAGCTCAACACTACAACTTTCTTCTATCAAGGTACGTGAACCGAGGGTGTTTGAAGGCTTACAGGATGCTAAGATGTTGGAGAACTTCTTGTGAGATATGGAGCAGTACTTTGCGGCTACTAGAGTATCTGACACTGATAAGGTCAATGTGCCATGTACTTGGATGGGGATGCCAAGCTCTGGTGGAGAACGAGAACCTCTGCGGATATTAGCGCAGGTAAAACTCTCGTAGATACATGGGAGCTCATAATGAAGGAGTTAAGGATCAATTTCTTCCTATAAATACTTCTTGACTCACGAGGGATGCCTTAAAGAAGCTAAAACAGGATGGATCGGTAAGAGATTATGTGAAATCTTTTAGTTCTCTACTACTTGATATTGAAAACATGTTAGATGAGGACAAGCTCTTCAATTTTTTGTCTGGGTTACAACTGTAGGCGCAAATGGAGTTGCTGAGACAAAATGTGAAGGACGTGGTTGCTGCAATCACGGCCACTGATGCCTTGGTGGATTTTCGGACGATGAAGGAAACTAAGATAAGCTCCTCTAATTCTACAAAGGGCAAAGGCCATGCTGAACAGGAGAATACCGAGGGAAAAAAGAAGGATTCCAAGAAGGGAGACTTCAAGGAGAAAAGCAAGCAAAATGGTGGCTCCGAGAGTAGGGAGACATCCTCCAAAAAAGGCAAGATTGCTTGTTATCTGTACAGTGGACCACATTATGCAAGAGAATTTTCGAGGAAAGAGAAGCTAAATACCCTGATAGCTGAAGAAGAGGGAGAATCTTCAGATGATGCGACGCTAAATCCGATTATGTTGTTGAATGCGGTTAGTAAAGAACATAATCCTTATGATGATCTGATGTATATGAGAATACAGGTTAATGGGATAGAGGTGACCGCGATGGAAGATACGGGTGCGTCACATTCCTTAGTGGCGGAAAGGATGGTGCGCAAATTGGGGCTTAAAATCTCCAAGACCTCAACAAAGGTAACAAAAAACCTTGCGAATAAGGCACAAGCGGTGATGGGAGCTACTTACAACGTCCCAGTAAGCATAGGGAGTTGGCATGCCAAGATGAATTGCATGATCGTACCATTTGATAATTTTGGGATGATATTGGGGATCGACTTTCTTAAGGCAGCAAAGACGGTGTTGTACCTAAGTTTGGGAGGTATAATGGTTATGTATGATGAAAAATTCTTCTTTGTTAATTGTTGTAGATTCGTTGGTAGGTGAAATAACCTTTTTTCGTCCGATTGTCGCCTTGGGGTTACTTCAAAATTTTAACCAAGGATTGCGTATAGCGCAACCTCGGGTCGTTCTCTTGAGGAACCAAAAGTGAAATTAAATTCCTAAGTTACTAGATGCACTGCAAACTA
>JAOTIZ010000003.1:30071894-30104742 GCA_027123425.1 Erythroxylum panamense | reverse complement strand
TATATATTTCCATTCAAGCAATTAGATTATCTACATTTCTATCTCAAAACTCATAATTCGGGATATTATCATCTAAAGCATATCATGAAGGATATAATCATCAACATAACTCTCCATTATGCATCATGTTCAACAAATCAAATGCATTTCTCAACAATCACAATAATTCAAGACAAACAATTAATCATGCAAGCAAACAAGAAGTTACCCATTATAATAGTAACCATAAATATATCACTTACCTAATTTCTTGTCAATCCAAATTCAAGATTGCCCTTCCTCTTGCTCTTGCCTTAGGTTTTCTTGGTTTCCTTCAAGCAAAAACATTTTCCATTCAAACCAACATTCAAATGGAAAACTCATAAAGCTTCAATAATCAAATATGATAAAATTGAGCTTAAACTTAACCTACCTATAGTTTGTCTAGGTTAGAAAACTCAAACCTAGTTTAGAAATCCATAAACATCCAACTAGGGTTTCATGGTTTTCATCTTTCTCCCTTTTTCTCAACCTAAAATCCTATTCTTTCTCTAATCCCTTTTGTTTTTCTACCTAAGTAAGAAGAAAAGATGAAGCTTACCTAAAATAAGTTGATTCTTCTTCCTTCCTTCTTCTTTCTCCTTCCCTTTCTTTCTTCTCCATGATTTTCTCTTCTTTTCTCTTCTTTCCCACGTTTTCTCTCTTCTCATGATTTTCTCCCTTCTTTCTTATTCAAGACTACATTTTGGTCTTTTTTTTTCCGAAATTACCCCTCGTTTCCTTTGTTCTTCTAATTTTGCCCTTCTTTTAATGAAATGTTTTTTTTGCCCCTTTTGTCTCTTATGGCCATTATACTAATTTAATACTAACATATCTATTTAATAACCCTAATTTCTATTCATGATTGCTAAATTAATGGACTAAATTCTAAGAAAAATAAAATAACAAAATAAAGAAAAAAATTAGGGCCCAACAATTCTCCTCTCTTAAAAAATTTTATCCTCGAAATTCTTATATGAGCTTACTAAAAAGTGTGGATACTTCTCCTTTATGGCTTCCAACAGTTCCTATGTTGCTGCATGGTTCTTCCATAAGACCTTAACTAGCTTCACAGTCTTGTTTCTCAAGACCTTTTCCTTTATATCTTGAATCTCCACTGGATGTTCCTTATAAGTCAAATCCTCCCTTAATTGAACTTCTGAAGGTTATGTGTGAAGGATCTGATCTATATCTTCTCAACTTTGATACATAGAAGACATTGTGAATCTTAGATAATTCTGATGGCAGGGCCAGCTTATAGGCTAGCGACCTAATCTTCTCAATAATCTCATAAGGGCCTATGTATTTTGGACTGAGCTTGCCCTTTTTACTAAACCTTAAGACTCCTTTCTATGGAGAGGCTATAAGAAACACTTTGTCTCCAACTTTAAATTCCATCTCTTTTCTATGTGTATCCATATAGCTCTTCATTCTGTCTTGAGATATGTTGAGTCTCTGCTTCACCAATTTAATCTTGTCAACTATAACTTGTACCAAGTCAGGCCTTACAAGCCTCCTTTCACCTTCCTCGTCCCAACAAATAGGAGTTCTACACCTTCTACTATACAAGACTTCATAAGGTGCCATTTGAATTCTTGAGTGGTAGGAATTATTGTAAGCAAATTCAACTAAAAGCAGATGATCATCCCATGATCCTTTGAAGTCCATAACATAAGCTCTTAACATTGCCTCTAATGTTCGTATTGTCCTCTCTTATTGACCATCAGTCTGTGGATGGAAAGCTGTGCTAAAATGCAACTTGGTTCCTAAAGACTCTTGTAAGCTTTCCCAGAATCTAGAGGTGAATCTAGGATCTCTATTTGAGATTATAGAACTTGGAATCCTATGAAGTCTAATTATTTCATTTATATATTTTTTGGCCAATGCATTCGAAGAATCTGTCTATCTAATTGGCAAGAAATGTGTTGACTTGGTTAGCCTATCAACAATCACCCATATTACGTCATGCTTCTTGTTCATCCTTGACAATCTCATCAAGAAATAATCTTCTTCCACTTCCATTCAAGAATAGGCAAAGGTTTAAGCTTGCCAGTAGGTGCTCGATTTTTTGCTTTAACTTCCTAGCACACGAAACATTTTCCAGCATACTTTGCAACATCCTTCGTCATTCCTCTCCACCAAAAGTACTCTTTCAAATGTCTATACATTTTTGTACTTCCTAGGTGCATTACATATGGAACATTGTAAGTCTCATCAAGAATTTCATCCTTTAACTCTTGAATTTCTAGAATACAAAATCTATTACCTACCACCATCAATCCATCTTCTTACCTCTATTTCAGAGGACTTACCATTTTTAACTTCTTCTCTAAGATTACTCAAGTACTCATCTTGTTTCTGCAATTCCTTAATCTTCTCATTAAACACTTGTCTTATTCTAAAATTAGCTAATATATAACCAGATTCAGCTTGCCCCAATGTTACCTTCAGTTTGGCCAATTCATTCAACAAAGGAAGGTATAATGTCTCCACATAAGCCATAGTAGATTTTCTACTCAATGCATCCATCACATTAGCATTCCCTGGGTGGTAGTCTATCATCAAATCATAATCCTTCAATAGTTCTAACCACGTTCTTTGTCTTAGATTTAACTCTTTTTGGCTCATCAAATATTTAAGACTCTTGTGGTTTATAAATACCTTAGTAGTGACTTCATATAAGTAATGTCTCTATATTTTCAATGCAAAAATTATGGCAACCAACTCCAAGTCATATGTAGGATAATTAATCTCATAGGGTTTTACTTGCCTAGAAGCATAAGCAATTATTATATCTCCCTGCATCAACACACACCCCAATCCCTTTCTCTAGGCATCACCATATACTATATACCCATCACTACCAGAAGGCAAAGTCAAAATTGGTGTAGTTATGAGCCTATTCTTCAATTCCTCAAAGCTTTTCTAACATTCTTCTATCCACACAAATTTATGATTTTTTCCTTGTCAATTGGTGAATGGGGCTGCTATCATAGAAAAGCCTTCTACAAACCTTCTGTAATAGCCAGCTAAACCCAAGAAACTCCTCACTTTTGTTATATTCTTAGGTACTTCCTATTTAACTACAGCTTCAATTTTTCTTAGATCCACATGTACTTCTTTATTTGAAATTACATGTATAAGAAACATCACTTTCCTCAGCCAAAATTCACATTTATCAAATTTAGGGTACAACTCTTTCTTCTTCAGTATCTCCAAAGCAATCCTCAAATGTTCCTTATGCTCCTTGTCACTCTTGGAATAAACCAATGTATCATCAATAAACACTATGATAAATTGGTCTAAGAAAGGCTTGAAGATTCTATTCATTAAGTCTAGGAAAGCTGCAGGGGCATTCGTTAATCCAAAAGGTATGACCAAGAACTCAAAATGCCCATATCTTGTTATAAAAGCAGTCTTTAACACATCAGGCTCTTTTATTCTCAATTAGTGATAACCTGATCTCAAATCTATCTTAGAGAAGACTTTTTCCCCTTACAATTGATCAAACAAATCATCTATATGTGGAAGAGGATATCTATTATTGACAATGACATGATTAAGCTTCCTGTAATCCATACACATTCTCAAGAATCCATCTTTCTTTTTCACAAAGAGAACTGGAGCTCCCTAAGGTGAAGAGCTAGGCCTAATATACCCTTTCTCCAACAATTCTTCTAACTGCTCTTTAAGCTCTTTCAGTTCTACCAGAGCCATTCTATAAGGCATAATTGATATCGACATTGTGCCTAGAAGAAGTACTATGGGAAACTCAATTTCCCTAGGTGGTGGTAGTCTTGGTAATTCCTCTAGAAAGACATCAGGAAATTCTAGGACCATTGAAATATCTTCTAACTTTCCTCCATATACCTTCGTGTCCATCACATATGCCAAAAATGCCTCACATCCTTTCCTCATCATCTTCTTTGCTGTTAAAGTCGAAATAACTCTAGGTGGGCTTACTTTCCTGTCTCCCATAAACACCATCTTTCTACCTTCATCTAACTCAAACTTTACTATCTTCTGTTTACAATCTAAACTGGCATTATATTTTTCTAACGTATCCATGCCCAAAATCACATCTAATCCTCCCATCTTCAATGGCATTAAATCTACCACTAATTGTTCTCCACCAATGTACATTTCACAATCTCTATAAACTTGACTAATGATGACATACTGACTAACAGGGGTACTAATCATTAAGGGACTATCTAATAGGCTCAAAATTCTACCATGCCTAGTTTTACTTGACGAAACAAATGAATGAGTAGACCTAATGAAATAACCTTTTCTTTCGTCCGATTGTCGCCTTGGGGTTACTTCAAAAATTTTAACCAAAGATTGCGTATAGCGCAACCTCGGGTCGTTCTCTTGAGGAACCAAAAGTGAAATTAATTTCCTAAGTTACTAATGCAAACTAAACGATCAAATGGGGTTGATTTTAAAAAATTACCGCTAAAATTTGCAACGAATTAAAATAACACTAAGGACTTGTTTTTGGTATTTTAAAATTTTAAATGAGTGATATGAAATGATAATGATTGAATTAAATAAGAAAACACACAATTAATTAACAATGATAAATGCAATCTTCCAGTTCAATAACGCGAGCAATCATCGCTCAAACAGATATGAGAGTTTAAAACAATTTAACCAAAAATTAAAATCGAGCTTTTAATTTAACAACCGAGCCACCTCGAATTGTACAAAAATATTTTCCCAAAAATCCCAATTTACTACCTGCCACCAGACTAGTAAAATAGAACTAAGGGTACTAACGCCAATGCTCGACTTTTACGCAATATTTAAGAAACAAAATTTATGTTAGCAACAGATAAAATGTTCCAAATAATTCAAGCCACCTTGAATCATCACCAATTTCGCTAAAATCTCAATACAAAGTTTTGACCCAAAACAAAGTAATGAAATTAAATCCGAAATCAACACAATATCAATCGCCAAACAATAATTCAGTCACAAAATCTTGCAATTCAAAAATATAATTAAACGCAACTCCACATAATTAAATAGTTATCCTAAAATTTAGGAATCGCTAATTAATTAAATGGATAGAAAATAATTGCAGTTTTAACTCCCCTATAAAAACGCCAAGCTCCTGCCTTTGCCATTGAACCGAAGGATTAGGATGATTTAGCCAAGAAAATTCATTGGAGATGCTGGTAATGTTGAGATCCACCGGTTAGCCATGGAAGTTGAGGATGAGGATCTAGATCTCTTGGTTTCCACTTCTGCTTCCGATTTACGCCAAAGCCACAATCCAACCCCAACGCACCTTCACGTTATTTTCTTCTATTTCCAGCCCCTTACAAAACATCCACTGCACTTGTATGGTTCCCTAGTTCATGCTGCCCTCTTTTCATACATTTTGTATTTTCTCTAGCCTCTTACGCCCAACAGCCCTTTTGCTCTTGTTTGATGTGACTAATTAAGTTTCCATCTCCAAACCTTCATAGCCTAGCCTATTTTCTCCACCCATTGACCAACAACGCAGCAACTCCTTCATGCCCAACAGCCTCACGTTTCTGCCCCAAGCCTCTTTAAGCTACACAGCACCTTCCTTCAACGCCAACTGCTTCTTTGAGATCTACACCAGCTGCCTTGTTATTTCCTATTCTCTGAACACCCCCCACCCTAATTACTCACAGCCAACAACGCACAAGGCACTCCAAGACAGCACAACAACACAGCCCCTGCACTATTTTCCAGCACACCCACTCACACACTACACAACAGGTCACTCACGCACACTACACCTCCAACTCCAACGTTTTGGTCTTCACTTCACCAGCAAAATCACCAAGCTCAAACGCTGGTCACGCAAGTCACAAACACTGGTCACGCAAGCTATTGTTTGTCTTTTCCAAATCCATGCACATAAAACACTGCCCAGCAACTCCTCCACAGCACACACACTCCAAACGTTAAACTTCAAGCAGCAGCTACAGCACACTCACGTCAACTCCCAGCTGTTACTCACGCAAATCTCTCCTCCACACTAGAACAGCATACTTACACAAGTCACACACTCACGTCACTCACACTTATTCTTATTTTTTTCCCACACTCACGCACTCCACACACTCCACACACGACACAACACCACCTTCACACACCCTCTGTACACACAACTCTCCTGTTCTATTTATGTTTTTTTGTTTCTTCACGCAACAGCCCCTCACACACAGCACACTCCATCTGCTTGTCCAACGCCCATGCCAGGAGTGCATGTCTCCATGCCCCTTTTCTGTCACTCTCTTTTCAATTAAAATCCAAAACTCCCTTAGTCGTTGGAGAGTAACTCAATCAGTGAAGTGTGAGTGCTCCCCCTTTTGTGGTCTGTCGTATGGCTTGTGTTTTATTCTCCAAATGGAAGCTTCCCTGCTGAAAATGTTTTCTGCCCATGTCTCACCTTCTTGTCTTTGCTGCCTTCTTATTATTTTCCTTTTGTCCAACAGCAACAGCACTCACACAATAGGCAGCACACACACGACGTTAACTTCTCCAAAAACCACTTCAAAACCAATGCCCAGCTGCCTTTTTCTCGTTCAGCCCACAACAACGCCAACTCTCCTTCTTTTATTTTCGTTCCTAGCTACTCACTGCTCTCCACTTACTCACGTCCAGCTGCTGTTTTTTTATACTTTTTATGTAATAATTCACTCCAAACCAACAACAACACCTCCAAGAAAAAAAAACCCAGCACAAGCAAGTTATCTTCTTTTTATTTGCTTTTTCCAGCAACCAAAAATAGCTAACGTCACTCCAAGCATACACAACAAGACCACCAGCTCACTCACAACAAACCACTCCCTACGCCAGCTCTTCAATCTTTCATCTTATTTATTTTTTAAAGCCCACTCCACCAACGCAGGCATCTCAAAGCCTCTCACACTCACGCACAAAATCAGCTTTTTTCCTTCTTATTACCTTTAATGACAACTGTTCCTTTGACTGATTCATGTGACCCTTCTGTACGCCAATGCCTCCACTTGCTTCATTTTCTGCTTTTCCCCCAAGACAACTCAACAAGACCCTTTCTATCTGCTTTTATTCCTCTTTTTTATGCAGCACAAACAATGCCAGCTAACAATCCAATCATACACTTGGTCCACCCCCATACTAATTACAAACACTACCATTTGTTGCCTTCTTTTTTATACAGATGTGATAGGTTAATTGGCTAATTTTTGGTCCACCAATAGACCTAAGCACTCATACAACTAGCCACCATATGTTGTTGTTTCTCTTTAGGTCCTTTAGTACACACATGCCTCACATTTTTTCTTCTACGTAAATTGTGTCTTGATCACTCCTTAATATTTTGAACTTCAAGTTTTTCAAATAACCTACAATAAAAAATACAAATAATGTAGCATCAATTGTCTAAAAATTAATTTATCTCAGTTAAATCAAAAACGACAATTTTTGCCCCTATAAACAAAAAATTAAATGTAAGGCACAATAATTCAAATAATATTTAAATAAAGCCATAAAGACCAATTTAGTGACAAAAACTCATCCAAAAGATATGAAAATATATATGAATAAATGAGTTTGTCAGTAGGACGAAAGAGACTACAACATCGATAGCACAAGTGTCGGCTATGATCATTGGAAAGAAGCCGAACTAGGCTCAAGGAAACCTGAAACAAAAGGCAGGCAAGGAGCATATCATCGCCAAGATCGCAGAGGATCAAGGTGACAGGGAAAGCTCAGTGGATAGAGCTCTTCTCAACATATCTTTGACGGGCACAGTGGGCCTTAAGAAGGCAAGTCCAAGTGGAAGCAAAGACAACCCCGATATATTGGAAAAATGGTATATGGGTGAAATACCAATCGATAAGAGCTACCATCTTCAAAAGCTGATTAAGGAGTCTTCGAGGGAACCACTCGTGGAGGAGTGCCTATAGATTATTTCGACAAAGGCGTCGAATTCTTTTAGTGGGGGTGGTTTGTTAGACTCCTAAATCCAGACTGCGGGATCGTGCGAGTATTGGTGAGCCTTGGCCAGTGCTTGACACACAAGTCGGCACGAGGAAAACATGTTGACAAAGGAATAAGGTGAAGTCTTGCGAGTTGGCGAGCAAAGTCCGAGGAACTTGCGAAGTAGGCGAGGGATGCAAGAAATATCGGTGTAGATCTCGAGAGTAGGCGAGATTCGATACGCGTAGGTGCGCATTGGTGAAAATCTTCGGTGAGATGTAAGATTCAGATGTGAGGCCATGCGAAGTTGGAAAACTAAGTCATACAAGACCCGAGGGTGCGTGAGAATGAGCAAAGGTATACGAGAGATCCCACGAGGATGCGTGAAGGCATGCAAGGGCGACAAGGCGCATAAACACTTAACTTCGACGAGGCAGGTCAGAGATATGCAAAGTGTGCGAGGTTTTATACTAACTCAGATTGTGACTTGTAACTTAGTCATAGAGCGACGAGACTGCACCATGAGTAAGCTTGATCATAGAAGATGGACTTGTCCATGGGCGTGCATTGATGGACTTACATGCGAATAGGCTATGGTGAAGACACATCAGTAATGACGTGGCAACTATAGATGATGTGGCATATGATGATGTAGCAACTATGGATGAACATCATCTTTAAGAGATGAAGATTACGTGGAAGGATCATCTGAAGATAAAGGAGATCTTCGTGGATAGGGATAATCTTTCCTAGATATGGTAAATCTTTTAAATGTGATGTAATCTTATTAGATAGGATAAGATTATGATCTTAGCTAGTAGAGTTTTATTAGGACTCTTAGTCATCTGAAAGAACCTATAAATAACTCATTAGAGTTAAGAACTATTCATTCGATCAGAGTTGAGAGCTTTGAGAGTTGAGAGCTTTTGGGAGAGAGTTCTCATTGTAAGGGCTTCGAGTAAAGAGTTCTTTGAGTGCTTCGAGTAGAAGGTACTCGTGTCTTTTGTTAACATTTTGTGGAGAGTTAATGAAAAAGTAGCTTCGGCTATATTTGAAATCTCTTGTTGCTTTCTTTACTCTGTTACACTTGTGTTATTTATGTGTGTGAGGCAAACACTTTAAATACTTGTGTGCACGTGAGGTGTTCGAGGGTTAACGAAATTGTTCGGCGACATTCATGTGAGAAGGCTGAATCTTATTTAAGTGAACCTAAGCGGGATTGCTGCACGAAGGTGGGCACGGGTCCAAAAAAAAAACCCTTGTGTCAATAGCCATGATAGGTTATGCGTGCATATATATTATATAGTATTTTTTCCGTTACAGGTAACAAGCAAGTATTGCCTTCCATGATAGTGTGTATGTCTATGTATTATATATTATATAGTACTGTGTTCCGTGATTGGTGACTAATGCTTGTCCACTTTGGTCTCATGCTCTTGTTTCGATTCAAGCAAAGACCATGATAGTGTGTATGTCTATGTATATATATATATTATATAGTATTGTGTTCCGTGATAGGTGACTAATGCTTGTTCACTTTGGTCTCATGCTCTTGCATTGATTCAAGCAAAGGGCCAAAAGATACGAACCTAAATTATTCACAGATCTTCCTTGTATATTCCCTTTCTGTACAAAATTTTTGATCATGGAACATATAAATTTGCCAGAAAAGCAAAATAGCTATCCAACAGGAGACAAACTGTATATTTTAACATGTTTGTTGGTTAATATGTCAATGGCCTTTGTTTTTTTTAGAGGTGAAGCTAAACAAGTTGGCAAATCCATATTGAAGAAGGAAAGAGTCTTATGTGAGCCAAAAATGAGGTGCAACGTGTTAGGAAATTAAGAAGCAATTTCTAAAAGCACTTATCAATCCTATCCTGATTTATGTCATAATGATGCTTAAACGCTAACCTGCACCACAGGCATCATTTTATTAAGCTAACATCTGTCGAATACATATAATGAATGGCCGTCCCCTACCATATAAGAATAGGTGAAAGAATTTTGATCTAAGACTGAACCCCCTCTTCTAATGAGATAATAGAATCACAGCTGAAATCAGTGCTGCATTTTTCAAAAGTTAACCTTTCTGCTATGGGGAATGGGATCTGTAAATGGTTCAAGAAGCCATAGTCAAAGGTGATGACCCATAGCCATTCCTGTGGGACTTCTGCCATTTCCATGCAACCTGTAAACTCTCTTGAAGATCAGTGTATCGAGCTGTCCAGTTCAGCTCCAGCCTAATCTTAGTTGGATCACTATAAACTTCAGCATAGTCACCAGGTCGCCGAGGCAAATAATCAACTTTAATATCTACACCAGTTGCCTTCTTACAAGCCTCCACAAACTCCTTCACTGATCTACCTGTTAAAACACAAACAACAATAGCTAGAGACCTTACCATCACGAAGAACCACCAACTTTCTCATTTGAAGGAGCAAGGAGAACCGAAAACATTGACATATATCAGTTCAGCATACCTTTTCCTGTGCCGACATTGTAGATTCCAACTTTACCAGGCGTTGCCTTCTCAAGAGCTTTCACGTGAGCGTCAACAAGATCGGTGACATCAATGTAATCTCTTATGCATGTACCATCATGTGTCTTGTAGTCTGTTCCTTTGACCTTCAAAAACCAAATTGACTCAATGTCAGGAACATATATATACAAAGATAGAAATGAGTTGTCTATACAAGATGGAATCTTATTAAAGGATCTCAAAATTACATTTATACAAAATTCAAGAAGCGGGGAAGTCGAGAAAGAATCAGTAACAAATTGCACCTATTGACAGAGTTGAAAGTATCAAGGGAACCAAATTCGACATACCTTCAACCCAGGCATAATACCACGAGCTGCATCAAAGCAAGCACCAGAAATTCGTCCATGCTCACGTAGTTCAGGTCTTGGAGCCTCTCCTAATCTGCCATCTGGATCCGATCCAATGACATTGAAGTACCTAGAGGTTTTCCACAAGAAAAGGAATAACGCAACTTCCATGTGAGTTCAAATGATAAAATAGAAGACCATTTGCATCCCTGACAAAAGCTTACTATAAAATGAAGACCACATATTCTTCCTTTAATACTAACTACAATATCCTATAACAAAAATCAAGTGTTGCTGTCTGCAACAAATAATTTTGCTGAATTTTATTTCCACTTACCAAAGAAAAGTTACAGGATCAGTATCTAAATCAGTTGCCCAGAATTCATTCTTAAAAGTCGATGGCAATATCCTATTTATATCAGGGCTCTCCTTACTTAGGCACTTTTAGTCATTCCTTTGGGTGGAGACATTCACAGTAAAGTATCTGAATCAATATATGTCACCATTATCTCTCAGAAACGACATTAGTGTACTTCCACTCACTGATGTCATGAAGTTGCAGACAAAGCTATCCATATGCAAAGAATGAAGACTAAGAATCCCACAAATCACTGATGCAGTTAATGTGCAAACAAGTGAACCAGGATGTATGCGCTTCAGCCAAATGATTTCTTAATGTCGAAAAAGTAATCTACTCTAAAATAACTGGTAAAATAGGTGTATCTGAGCACCAACCTCAGTATCATAACTGCCATGTCCGAATTTTTGGAAAAATCCAGGATGATATCTTCCGCCATTTTCTTAGCTTTCCCGTAAGGATTAATAGGTAGCTGAGGAAATAAACACAAAAAACCCAGTGATCTACTAAGCCCGATTTCAGTAAATTAAGTAGCAGTTTATCATTTTTACACTTTCCTATCACTAACAAATTTCAATTAAAAGATACCAGAATGCAACTAATACATGGTAAACTATCAGATTTCTAAACCTGTGGAGTATCTTCTGTGATAGGCATCTCTTCAGGTTCACCATAAGTTGCACAAGTACTCGAATATATCAAAGTCTTCACATCATGTCTAGCCATTGCTTCCACAACAAGTAACGTATTTGATGTGATGTTGTGATAATACCTTCACAAGGATGAGAAGGCTAGCATTATTAAGAGTAGTTATGATTCAGGTTGTTTGTAGACAAATAGTAAGAACTTGGTTTTGTAGTTTTCAACAAACAACCTGCGAGACTAGAAGTATAGTGATTTCAGTTTACTCTCAATAACAATGGTGCCAAAGTTCTTTGGTAAAGCCATGGTTGCTAATGTACTTTCCCAACAATTCGACTCTATATCCATCGACAGGAGCCTCCTAGGTACATTGGAGAAAATTTCCTATAAAAGATATAAAGCCTGGAGCAATTCCTAATTACTAACAAGTATTGATGCAGTAAAGATCCTGTTATTCTTTAAATTTTACTTTTACTAAAAGGGCAACCTGCATACTAAAAGCATGTTCAAACAGAGCTAACATTTTCACAAGCCTTACTATCCTCCTCTTGATCTCTTTCACTTGCTCAAAGAGAAAGCTCCTTTGTCTATGATAATTGCTCCCATTCTATAATTGATAATCATCATCATATTTCACCGTCTAACTCTTGACCGTAGGTCCCATATCCAATGAAAAAGTGAAAAGTTTTACAATATGCTGTCCAACTTATTTTATCAACGAGCACAATTTTTCAGAATAAGTTAGGTACGTTTTAGTAAGTATAAACACAAGTTATAAAGTTGAAAGAGCATGTTTTACATTGCAAGTTCAAACATTTCCAGCCCAGCTCAACCTGCAAATAAAACTTACTTCAGAGGATCCATGGTGCTTTCACCAACATATGCAACAGCTGCAAAATGCATTACTGCATCAAATGCATTTCCGCCAAATATTTTGTTAACCTGAAACTGCCGTGAAGGAATAGACTGGCAAGATTGCAACTTGACTACTCACAAGAAAAATCAATTTGAAACCTATGTTAATACCAATCACGCCAAGGATACAGATTTTAGGTCACCAAGATCAGCATAAATAAATTGTAGCCTCCCAGGTTCTGGAAATAAACCTTGTAGAATCTTAACTGCACCTATGTTTCCTCGTGAGAGGTTATCCTGTAAAAGTTAAGAAGAGCTCTCCAACTTAAAGATCTGTGGAAAGCTAACGGAAAGAGATTGCATGCTTGTGTATGAACATACCACTATGGTTACTCGGTATCCGTCCTTAAGAAGTCGTAAGGCAGCATGAGAACCAATGTAGCCAGCACCTCCTGTCACTAGTACATGACTTATCCCAGGTTCGTGCAATGAGAACTGAAAATAAACCAATCAAGAAGATCAGTATTAAATCCAAGCCATTTTTAGAAACCAATTGCGAGATCAGTTTGAAACCACTAAACCAAAATGACTTCCGGATCAGACTTATCCCAGGTTTGTAGGAAGGAAATCTATTTTACTTAAAATTCCCATAAAGTAATTAGAAAGGCCAATTTATTTGAATCTGAGTCAAGTAAAAGCATCATCATACCACGCTCACAGAATTGAAAGTTGGGGATTGTTTCAACATAATGATACATAAAGCTGTCAGAGTGGCGGCTAAAAGAATCTTTCCTACAAAACTGCCCTTTTTCTTTGGATCTGGATAATCCATGCCTGAAAAGTATTAGCAAAATATGAAAACCATAAAAACATAAATAGATCATCTTGTGATTTCAAGCAACAGATATAAGAAACCCCCAAGATTTAAAGGAGCAAGGAAATGGAACAATATTGCATTTCATGCACACTTGATCTCAATCGATGCAAGAAATCTGACCTCCAAAGGACAAAGGTCTGTTGGACCTTGATTGAGCTCTGGCCCTGCCAAAATTTAGCATTTGGAGGATCTCTTAAATCCTAATCTCTTAAACGGGATTAGGAAGAAAATGCTTCTGTAACAAAAATCAATAAAAGACCAACTTTCCGCCAGAACTATGCTTTCGTGCTCCAATCTGCCACAATTGAATCGAATTCAAACGATCAGCAAATCGTCACTTCTGTAGTGCGTTTATGCGTGTAAAGACTAGAAAGACAAAGAAGGGCACTACAATTTAGCAAAGCTATGTAAAGGCAAATCCAAATGAAATTAAAGCTTTACTGGGCCGCATAGGAGAACTCCCATGTAAACATAATAAGCAGAAAGTCAAAACGTTAAAAGCGTCAATCTTTGCGGCCAAACCAGCGAGAAACAAAAAAAAAACAACCACTGCAAAAATCACCCACAGTATGACTTTCAATATCCATCAAGGAAAGGGAGTAAAAAAAAAGAGACACCAGAATCGAGTGAGTGCTCAAAAAGAACAGATGTTGAAAACGTGAACGTTGTGATTCTCTGTCAATGATTGTCTGCCAAAGGTAAAGAAATTATGATATGTTCGGTGATGAAAGGTAATTCTCAGATTGAAACCAAAAGAAAACTAAAAAGAAAAATCCAATTAGAGACACTGAAACGAATCCAGAAATCTTGAAAGCCGCAAGATCCAAACTTTAATCCCATCTCAAAACTACGCTGACAAAGTCCAAAACATAACATCTAAACCCAAAAGAAAAAAAATTGAATCGAAATAAACATCTGATCGAAGGTAGAAGAATACCTGCAAAAGGCAGGAGACCAATCAAAATTGAGAAAACGAAATTGAAGACCAATAATTTCCCAGTCAAAGGAAACAAGATCTAAAGACCGGCAAAAGAATCAGAAAACGAAAAGCGTAAAGCAACAAGAACATGCACACAGACAGACCAACCCACCCCAGATACACACACACGCCCGCACCAAGAAACCTACAGAAGAAAATAAAATAACCCTCTTGAAAATTTAAAACCAAAAACAAAAAAAAAATGTTACCCGAAAATTGAGTAGAACCCACGAGGAGGAGGAGAAAACGAGAGAAGACCCGAAAAGGAAAGGGTCAGAGAGAGAATGTTTAATGAAGCAGAGACAGCGAAACTTGGATTTTAAATGTAATCAAATGTTGCTTACGATAATAAATGAAGGAGAGAGATGAGTATATGATACGAGTATATGGAGGTAGAGAATGAAGAAATCAAAGTCAAAGAGAATAGACATTTTCTCGTCGTCTGCTTCTTATTCTTCTCTCTGTAGGTGCGGTGTCAAGTGATCAAGACTAGACAGCGGAGAAGGCGGCTTATTTTCTTATTTATTTGATTTTGGAGAGCGTTTTTCCGGTCTGGTGCCAATCAGCTCCTCCCACGAATGCAGCGGAAAGTGCGGGAAAAAGGTTTAGCAAACAAATAAGAAGAGGCCACGCCTTGTTTCGACGTTAAACTTTAAAAATGGGGCCCACTTGTTTTGTGGGGCTCACACGACTCAGACAGCTTCTGCTCTGACTCTGACTCGCCTGTATTTCACCGTTGGGTTATGTGTATATGCGTCGATTGGTAGTTCATTTGGTCGGAGCCTCAAATTATTTAACGTAGACCTTTGATCTGTTTGGTTAAAAGTTTAAAACCGACACAAGCTTTGACGCTGTATTTTTTTTAATTAGGCATCTTAATTTAGTCGGACTAATTCTAATCCCTTAAGACTCTACTTTAAGAGTCTTAAAAGGGGTAAACCTGAAAATCTCAAGATCCATCAGGTTTCTACGTTGTTTGTATACGTTTGCACACAAGGAATCTTCACATACTTGATTGTTCAGTTGATGATTGATCACTGGCCTCCCCTTTGTTTAGCATTAGGTTCCCATCAACTCCCAGATTTTCTAGTAGCTCCAACTCCCACACTATCGCTGAAAACGAGACGTCCATAATTGATCCGATCAAAGAGCTAGAGGATCATCAATAAGAATAATTAATCCGATCAAGTAAGCCTCGACGCTGTATTTGACATTACAACTTGTAGTTAAAACGTCGCCGTCGTCGTTTTTGGCCCAATGGAAATGAGGTTAACCTAAGAAGTAGACGCCGAAGAAAAAGATGGGCTAATTTACGTCTTTTTATAAAAATATTTAAAAAAAAAAGCTACGTATGTTATAACTATCTCTAATAAATACGTTATTAAGAAACAATAGAATCCAGATAGCAACAAACCATGTAAAGAAGGAGCAAATGAAATACGAAGCAATTTCAAAGGGATATTGAAATCAAAGCCTCTTCGAATCAATCATAGGCTGTATTTCTTTCCCTCAAATTCTCTTATTCACTAACTCGGAACTAATACTATTCTAACTTATTTCAATCATTTATTTATATGAGAGTAGACCAAATGATTTGAGGAGCAGAAATATAACTTATAATAGTTAAGATGAGTTAGCACGGGATTGGTTCAGAGTTAGTGGATCAGAGAATCAGGTTTCGTATTTCTTTACTTTGACTTGTGATGGTGGTTGGGACAAGCATCCATCTAATTCATACTTTGGATACCCATATGTCCACTGTATTTATTTTTCAATTTCTTTAAATTCCTTGTATGTGAAGAAACTAAAACAACATAGTTTAAAATCAAAGTCTTTAATATTTATCTGTGTTAACAAAAAAATATTTTTAAAAATAATTTTAACAATTATATATATATATACATATATAGAATACTATTATTTAATATATTAATACAACAAAAGTATTCATAATATAGAATATAATTACTACTAATACGAGAAACAAAAGTTACGAATGAAATACAATTTTTATTAAATTTTAAAGTGATGGAATCTGATGTGTCTTTTTTTGTTTTTTGTTAAACGTAGGAGTCACCTGTCACCCCACCTTACATAAACTATTTAATTTGGATGTTGATTTGTCACCATTCTTCAGCCTTCAATCTTCTATCTATCTCCTTAATAAGGAATTCGTGTTTCTCATTATGTATGTTATGACAAGGAGACTGACCAGTTATTAAAATTTTTAATATAAGTTAAATATAAAGCCCATTAAAATAATTAAAATTAATTATTTAAATAATTGACTTTTACTACTTATAAACTTTTTAATCTTTTCATATTTAATCTTAACACTCCCTTTCAAGTACGATTGGAAGTCGACATTTAGTTGTTAGTTGAAATAAACGCATCGTTAATCAAACCAGGTCTCTAAGATTGAATATATAGTTGTCACTTGAAATAAACGCAGCGTTAATCGAACCAGTCTCTAAGGACTGAATATTCACCGGACTAAATCTATTCTAATACTATAATTAAAAATTTATAAGTTTTTAATATTTTTATGTTTAGTTAATTAAGGTAATCTAAGCCGGAGGGGCTTATGTTATGTGCTCGGTCAACACGTTTTTCACTGCATCCGACATTTCACTTCCGATTGCAATTCCACCAAATGGAGATGGTCTCCTATATATCGCTAGCTCCATCACATGCAATTAATCCCATACTACAATTTACGCTTACACTTGGTCATCTCCTATAGGTATAAGGAATATTCTGTGCAGAAATTAGACACTTGAAGTTTATAAGGTACGGTGACATCATTGGGAACTCAAATTTCAAAAAGAAAATCAGAAATCTGAGGGGGTCAATTCCAAGAAATAATACTCGAAACCAAGACATGGCTTCGATCTCAATGATCTAATGCATGCATGACAAACAAATCCACACGTCAGATGCATATGCAACCACATGCCAAATGGAAGACTTTTTCACTTTGAATGCACCTATACATATATATATATATATATAACGTATAACACCTGGCTGTACATATAGATAAGAATATTCACATAAGGACTAATATATAGTAATTCGTTATGGTTTAGGTGTGGAGTTGTGTTAGAATGTCTCATATTGACTAAACATAAAAATAATAAAAAGTTTATAAGTGATAATGGTCAACTATCTAAACAACTAGTTCTAATTATTTGGACAATAGTTGACCCAAGCTCAATTATTGTAAGTGAGCTTTACACTCTACCCATATTAAAAATTCAATATGGTATCAGAGTAGGTTTGGTCCGGATTATGAATTTTTCGGTTGTCCGTCTGGATATTCATTCCCAGCGGCCCAGTTCGGTTACCACTGCGTATATTTCAAGTGACAACTGGATGTCTATTCCCAGTTGCACTTGAGGGGGAGTGTTAGAATGTCTCATATTGACTAAACATAAAAATGATAAGGGTTTATAAGTGGTAAGGGTCAACTATCTAAACAAGTAGTTCTAGTTATTTAGACAATAGTTGATCCAAGCCTAATTATTATAAATGAATTCTACGCTCTACCCATATTAAAAATTCAACAAGTTGAGATGAAAATAGGATAGTTGGTAGTGATGGCTTAATGCAACTTGGGCTAATCCTGCTTTGTCACATCTTCATCACTCACTATTGTTTATTATATTAAGTGTTTTCTTTATCCCCTTAAGTGCAAATCATTAGAAGAGGCTTAGTTGTCCCTTTACAACAAGGAGACGCGGGGGGCGTATGTAAGGTTTTATAATGTACTGGTCGGTGGTGTATTTCATATACCTCGATCAACTGATTCAATACTATCGTGATGGCTTGGTGGTATATATATCTCATACCTGGATCAGTTTCGATACTATCATGATGGCTCATTTAAATAGTCTAGTCAATTTATTTGAGTTGAGAGTTTTGATATGCTATTTACAATATTAATATAAATCATGAATACAGAATACTATTGCAAATTGGTATGTACATATGTAATTAATGTTCTTCTTCTTTTCAGTTTTTGCGTAAAGAAAAAACTCAGTGAGAGTCATTTTTTCAATAATTAATGGAATATGAACGGCCACCATAATTACCTTTTATCATTCCTAACCATGATAACGATAGTATACTCACCTTTCACCTTGACTCTGAAGACTTTACCTAAAAAGTTGTTGCGACTAATTAAAGCTTTTTGAGTTGGTTTCTCTAATTTTTGAATGGATTGTGCACAAAAGGAAGAGTTTTATATGTAAATTTTGTTAGAGAATATATAAAACTAATTGAGTTGGCTTCACACAACAGCTTAAGCTATTGTGGTAAAACGGTCGCTTAATATAGTATCAGAGTCTCTATGACCAAACGGTCATGAGTTCGAATCCTACCACCCACCTATTCTAATTAAATTAAGCACAAGGTAAAGTAGGCTTGTGTAAATTTCAAACCCAAAGGGCTTTCACTTGAAGAGGTGTGTTAGAGAATATATAAAACCAATTGAGTTGACCTCACAAAACAGCTTAAGCTATTGTGGTGAAATGGTCACTTAATACGAATCGTCCAGAATTGCGCCAGTAAGACGTAAATAGCCTGCACTAAGGAAGAATTCGTGAGTGAGTGTGATAAAAGACGGTGATAGGATGTTGATAACATCTAAGGAGGCGGCCTCAAGGTCCACTCGCAGGTATCTCTTATCTCAAGCCAGGTTTAATATCGAATAAACTTCCCAAAATTCAGCCTTCAAAGGCGAGCCAAGTTTTTTAATTCTTAATTTTAGGAGTAATTCAATTTTAGAAAAATCATTCTAATTCAATTGAATTATCTGAATTAATTTAACCAAAAATATGTAGTGTTTAATAAAAATTTTGGTAAGTCGTGGTCATGGCATGACCCGTACTCATCTCGAATTGGCAATTTCATTACCTTATCTACAAGTCATTACGTTATTGTTCCATAAATGTCCTATACAGCTGACATTGGCTTTAGAATAAAGCAGATAATAGACATGTCAGTTGATTGACTTAAACCTCAAATCTTCATAATTTAATAACAAATTAAAATATTTTTTGACATTTTTGTAAATTATCCTTATAATTAATTATAAAAAATCTCAAATTTTATTTAAATTTGTATTATTAAATCAAAATTTTAAAAATGACATTAAAATATTTCAATTTTTAATTTTAAGCAAAAGCAGTTACCATATTATAATAGTATTTTGTTACGTGACTGTCACATATTATATTATTTAGTGTATAAATTTTATTATTTAACAAATTAAGAATATCAAGAATTATCAAATAATTATCAAATAAAATATATCAGTGTATAATTACTTGGTAATTTTAAAAAATCTCAAATTTATTTAAATTTTGCAATAATAACTCGATATTTAAAAAGTAACCCTAAAATACATTAATTTTCAATTAGTTGCAATATTCTAAAATATTTTTTAATTTTCTATCAATATTCTAAATTATTTTTCCATTTTTGAGAAATATTCTAAGTGATTTTTTGGCAGCAATTTTTGGGTCTCAACAATGAAAATCAGGAAAGAAAAAGTCCTTTGTAAAATAATAAATAATAATTAGTTAAAAAATATTTTACATGCGGTGCCAAATTAGTGTATGGCTATTTTCGCAATAAATTAAAAATTTAGATATTTTAATGTCATTTTTAAACTTTAGGTCAGTATTACAAATTTAAGATAATTTTAAGATTTTTTAATTTATCCTAATTGTTTATAATTAACTACTTTTATTTTATCATAATTTATATTAAACAATTTATTAAAAGTTTTTATTCTTCATGCTCATAGAAGTCTGAGGCAATAATGATAAAATTAATATTTTAAAAATCAAAACGTATTATTAGTTTATTATATAATAATAAATATTTATTTAATATTTATTTATCTTTATTCTTACAATTTTTACCTTTCCATAATAGTAATATAAAGTCTAATTTTTAAAACATTGCTAATAATTCAAAAACCCTTACTAAAATATAAATCCACCGCCGACGAACAACTCAACCGGCGAACATTCCCTTTCGTGCCTCAGCTTCCAGTCAAGCGCCTGACACGCCCGGGAGCAATAGTTAACAGTCCCACACGCGGAGCATCGCCGGAACTCATGAGGTCGCGTCTCCGGCCGCCCGCATCCGCCGTGGGAGCACAGCCTCAAACCCCGGTCCAAAACTCCTCGACCCGACTCGAACCACTCCCTCATAAACTGGTTCACCGGGTGGACCTCTCTCGACGGGACGCTGTTCTCGAAATCGCTTAGTAACGGACTCCCAGCGCTGTTAGTGGAGCCGGAGTAATGGAGCCGGAGAGGATGTAACGTCACAACGGAGCGTGGCAACCATGCAAGCTCACGCGCGTTGGCTCGAGTAAGCAATCGCGTCCCCTCGGCGACTCTCTGAGGGATTCCATAACCATCTTGTAAACAATGACCCAACTCTCGAAGCGCATCGACGTGGTCGAGAGACGCTGCGCGTGCGCACAACGCGACCGCGGCTCGGAGATTCTTGTCGGTCTTAGCGCCACCGCTGCCGTTGAACTGAATAACGGCGAGTGAATACAGTGCCGGCGCGTGGGATTTGATGGCTGCCCTCGCCATGAGAGACTGGCCACTTCCTCTGTTCCCAAGGCAATAAAATCGGATCTGTAAAAATGGGAAAAGCTTCAAAGAGGAATAGTCTTTCGTGATTTTCCAAGGAAATAAAGGGGAAATCGGACTGACCATGCCAAGAGTATAGCATGCGTCGTAGTTGCCGGCGGTTGCACACTGTATCAAAAACCGGTGAGCTGAATCCGACCAGTTCCTCCCCTTGATAGCGAATGTTTTCGGAGCAGCTTTCGATAAAACCAGAGGATGCATACTTAACCGATTCAATCTTCTGCATCTGTTTCCCATTAAACGAAATAAACCAACACTCCAAAACCATAACGAGCATCAAAACATAAAGAATACACATATACTTAAGAACATACGTTAAGAGAGCGTTTACGAAATCAGAGGGGCATGAAGCAGAGGAACTGAGCTTGGAGAGAACGCAGAGGACAAGGTCGTCCGGCAACCCATGGAAAAGATCAGAGTCGAAATCCACACGTGTTTCCTCACAAATTCTCTGCCTTTTTCGATGACCCATTAACGTTCTTGAGCAGTAAATCGACCTAGAATCCAAGATACAGTTTTAGTCGTAACGAGCGGTGAGCATGCATGTACATGTCCCTTCACAGGCCTTTGAAAAGAAACAGAGTGCTCTGTTCTTCCTATGCCTCGTCTGCGTTGCGTTGCGTTGCATTGTTAAAGAAAGAGCTCAATGGATTCCCATTTACTTCATCTCTGTCTTTATCTTTTTAAGGTTATTAATTAAGTTCTTATATTATTAATCTTATAATAATAATTAATTGTACCGTTATGAGCATCGAATCGAACAAGGCGATTTGGTGGTCAAAGTGGGGCCATTGGGACATGCATCTTTGCGTGGGGATTGGGCTCTAAAGACAAATCAAAATGCCCAAGTACGTGTCAATTGCCAATTATTGAATTTGAATTCAAATATTCTAAATTTGTAGCATCATTCAATTAAAATAAAAAATCAAACTCTTATTTGTGTGGATTTCAAAATTAATAAATTCATTTTATTTTTATTTTTAATTTAAAATAAAAATAAATGTCTTTTTTAAAAATAAATTAAATTTAAGCTGTGTAATTTAAAATTAATCAGGTCTCGATCTAAAATTACTTATGGTTAATTATTAAGCCTAAATTAAATATTATATAATTGTGTGCTGACAAGTAATTTTAATTTTGATAATCAACATCTTAGAGTAATAGAAGTCTTTCAATTTGAGTTTTGGGGATGCCATTTTAGTTGAACTCATTTGTTTATTTATTTAATAATTATTGGAATTCAATGATTGGTGATTTATCATATGAATTTTTAAGTACATACATAAACATAATAACTAAAAGCGGTACAAATGTTCAAATTTAGTTTGACAAGTACAATTAAACTTAAATATTTTAAAATAACAAAATTGGTAATTCTAATCTTTAGAATCCAAGTTGATATACCCAAAACACAAGTGGTGATTAAAAAAAAAACAAGATTTACCCAATAAATTGGTAGAATATATAATTGCAGTCAAAATGTGATAAAAGAAAAACATACAAATGCCCAATGATCCAATAAGGTCTGATTTGACTTGATCGAATTTCAGATCGAATTTGTATTTCTTTTTTAAAGTAAAAATAATTTTTTTTTAATTTTAAAATAAATTTAACCGAATTTAGTTTGACTTTGATTAAATTTAACATTAGATCGGTCCATTACATCCAATAAACTTAAATTGAAATTGAAATTTCCACCGTATAAGTTGTACTTGAACTAAAAAGGATTATTTGAGAAAATAGTGTACTCAAAACATCTTCCTAATTTGGATTAAAATAAGGGTTATATGGGAAATGATTTTCCTAACGACTTATGCATTGGATAATGGATTGGGATTGTTAGGTCGTGGACAAGGTTCAAAGATATGGATTTGGTGAAACACAAATTCTTCTAAATTATCACCAAAAAGGAGATAGCTCTTTTGACTTTTAGGTAGAACAAGACTCCTTGTTTCCTCCCACCTTACACTATAAGTAATACTAAGATATATGCAACCCGCAGGGCGTAGCTCAGTTGGTTCCGAAAGGGCAGATTTGTAACAAGGTGCAAGGTTCAAATCTTACGGTTTGCAGTGTGGAAGCAACATTCTTAAGCCCCTAATAGGCTTTGAAGGTGAGTTCCTTATAGACCTGTGGGTTGTTCACCTCCCCCTAGCGAACCGCTGAGTACCTGATTTATATCCTCCCAATTGCTTCATCGGGTTGGGATATAGGGGGCCCTTTGGGTTGAGGATTCAACCTTTTGCAACAAAGATATATGCAAGTAGGGACGGGTGGGTCGGGTTAGGGTTAAGACCAAATAATTCCAATTTTTAATTTTATGTTATGGTGATTTATTTAAACTATTCTTATTAGTGGCTATTCTCGTTTCTGTGCATCACTTTGTGCCCGAGACCATCCATCAATTCATCCATCAACATTTAATAGATGAATAGACGACCTCGAGCACAAGGTGTCACGCCAAAAAGGGAAGAGATGAATTGATCCCTTCTTATCCAGCCTACTTTTTTATAAGTGGAAGGCTCTTCTACCTATTGATTTGATCCACACCAATCCATGAGAGGGCAGGCAAAAGAGGACTTGTGAGATACGATATAAAGATGTTAAGCGTGAAATGGTTGATGTCTTGGGTATTTGAATTGATGGATGCTATGCTGGATCGATCCTTCACCTTCAACTTTTGCAATCTTGGCATGTACAATACAGTCAAGTTCTATTACAATTTCCTCAGTAGTAATCCACAGTTCTTTAAATTGGAGGCCCCGCATCACATCAGCCAATCAAATTACTAAAAAACATTAATAATAATAATAATAACAGAGCCTTTTCATTTAGCATTGATGGCCACTAAAACTCGCCAACTGCTGACCACATAATTAATTCCTTTATTCATCGTAGAACCTACTCAGTCTGCAAGAAAGCTTACAAAGACAAATGCAAGATACCACTCGAGCTCAGCCTTCTATGGCTCTTGAAACTCGATCAAGATTTGCGTCATCTGAGGCTGATGTTTCCTGACCTGAAATTGCAATTTAGATACAAAAGTATATATGATTTTATGGAAATTCATAACAGCTCAACCAATGATGTTTTCCTAGCTGGCAGAGCTTACTTTAACACCAGCCATTGAAAGCAGCTTGTGTGAAGCAGCATAAACATCTGAATTGTTGAAGCTCTTCTCCACAAAATATATGACTTCAGTAACGCCTGACTACAATAATAAAGCCAACAAAAGGTAGCATTTAGTGCTTCTGGTGTACTTAATAGTCTTTTACGGAAACTAGAATTGAATGGATACTACTTTATCACTCACTATGAGTTGTAAAGAAAATGATAAAAAGCCATTAAACGTCAAATCATACTATGTAGAGGAAATTGCCATCACCATATGGTCATATAATCCGTGTCAGATTTTATATTTTTTTATATTGCTCTGACACCATTTATGGAATCGTTTAGAAGCTAATACCCACTTTCCTGGAAAAGAGAGAAATGGAAACCAGATAATTCTCCATCTTCCATGACCAAAAAGCACACATCAGATTGGTGAAAAAGCTTTTCCACTCAGAACAAGCTCAAGTTTTCAATTTCGTATCAAAAGATGGCATAAGTTTTGCTCATCATCAAACCTGAATAATTATCTTCGCACACTCATTGCAGGGGAACATTGTCACGTAAAGCCTCTGCAAAAAATAAACGATGCAAACATAATCTCTCAATCTTAACATATCAAGTTGACCACTTTTACCATTTTGTAAGTATTCTGTACAATTGAACTTTACTTGTGGATTTGACGTTTCAGGACCATTAATTATTTTTACTGCCAGTGAACTTTTGAAAATGGAAGAAGCATGTAAACAAGAGAAAGGAAACACAACTACAAATTGGAGTATTGGACAGTAAATGAAGAACAACCACCTGCCCGGCAGCAGAGGCATGATTAGTATTGAGGATAGCATTGATTTCAGCATGACAGACATAACTGCAGCAATCAATCAGAGATATAAGCAATTTCCAGAAATTGCAGTGCAATTTAGAATAGAACCAGTTGCAAAACAGAGTAAGGGCAATGAAAACACAATACTTACGGGTACTTGGTCTCCAGAGGATTCCCAGTTTTAGATTTCTGAAACAAAGCATGAAATTTACTAAAGTGATCCTTCGGAAGCTGCAAACCTAATGACACAAACAGAACACAAACCTTTGCCCATGGAAGCTTGTCATCTGAACACCCTCTCGGAAACCCATTGTAGCCTATACCTATCAAATAAATATGAATGAAATCCATAAACTTGATAACAACCGTGACCTTATCGCTCTTACAAAGGGAGAACCCGTAGTAGTTATTTTTCCGGTGTGTACTAAGTAAATTATTGATTGCATATAATAACTCACAAATTATATGTTTCGAATAAGTCACTTGATGAGTCAAAAACTCATAATTAAGTGCATAGCTCGATTTAATTGGCATTTACAGGTTCAATTAAGTTTGAGGCTCGATCTAATTAGTATTTACAGGTTCACCGTGTCTCTATTTCTAGTCCACCATTTTGTAAGTCATCAAAGTGAGAAACAACCCTAACAACAGTGACTCAAACTTGAGGCCTTTGGGTTGGTAGACACGTAGAAGACAAGCACAACCAGTTGGACCAGGCAACAACCATGAACTTAGCTATTCCAGACTACAATCCAAGTATAAACAGGAGCTAGCACAGATGAACATAACCCTAACATTCCTCAGTTTCCTAGTACCATTCGCATCTTAGTATCTTTAAATTCACCGAGAAAAAGAACAAGGAAAACCAAAATCCAAATCTAGTTCCCAAAGCCACACTTACCAAGAATCACACCATTTTGACTAACCAAGCACGCCCCAACCTGCGAAATGGAAACTCTAATATTAAACGAGAGGGCATTGCAAAGCATTACATTTCCAACACAAGCAAGGCACAAACGAATAATAGAATAAGAATCAATTCAAGACCTGCCTGTTTGGATCTTTGGACCTTTCCGCTGATAAAAACGCAATCGCCATAAAGTAATCATCCCAAGATAAATAACTGCCAAGAAGCAAATCTTCAAAAATTATGAAAAAAAATAAAAGATAAAAAGAAGCAATCAGAAGTCAGTACTTGAGTAAATAACATACCCTTTGCGTTTGGAGGGATCAAACGGGCACTGAGAAGACAATTTCTTCGAAGTACCGCGTTTGACTATTGTGGAAGAGTATCGTTTGGAGTCTGAGAAGAAGAATAAGCGAAACGCAAGTGCCGAGGTTAAAGCTCCGAAGACCGTAGCCGTGGAGACGAGGAGGAGATCTCGGAAATTCATCGGAACTCACGCAGACAAACTGACAGAGTACGGACACACTCGTTTGCGCCAAAAAAGTCAGTGCCGATCAAAAGGCGCGAAAGTTGAAAAGAGATTCCCGCTCGTGGGCCCAATGGTGGGCCAAATTTGGGTCAGACTGTCATTGATAAAGTTGAAAAGGGTTTGGACTAGTGGGCCCACTGATGGGCCAAACTTGGGTCAAACTGTCATTAATGGGCCATAAATTAGGGCCCAATAATTTCAATGATTTGTAAAATAAAATATAAAATAATATATTAAAAATAGAAAATTATGGCCTAAACTAATATCTAATTATAAAAAAACCCTCTTTACATTCTTAACTAATTTTTAAAATTTAGAAAAGGGTATGTAATTTTTTGTGTGGATCATTCAGAAATAACCTTTTTATTAATTAAAGATAAGGATGCGTATATTAAAACTCTTCAAAATCGACGTTTAGTGATATTTTTTATTGAGTTGTTGTTGTTATTGTTAAATAATGTTATTTAAGGTAAGAGAGGATTTTGAAAAGTATCAACTAAATTGAATCAGCTATTTTATTTTATTTTTGGTTGAGTGATTATTGAAATTATTATTTTATTATAATTTATTAAAATAAGTAACTATAAATTATATATATTTAAAATTTATTTAATATACACTTGAAAGGGTAAAATTTTACTTAATATACACTTAAGAAGGTAAAAATTGTTCTCTTTATTATAAAAAGAATGTCCACTTGAATACTCTTTATTTATAAATTTATTAATTAAAAAGAAATAGACAAGCTTCCTACTACATATTAAGGACACCAAGTGGGTCCAGTACCGGCGGTGGGCTTGTTCTTCTCGGAGCAGCCCTATTCATTAATTCAACTGATTGGTTGGTGGTTGCTGCTTGCTTGTCTGGTCCTCTGAGTTACCGTACAAACTACTTTGCCGGGTATACTTCCGCCTACGAAACACAAGAAAGACAAGTCAGTTCTTGACAGCCAGTTGGGCAAGCAACTTGAAAAAGGAACAATTTAGTCTTCTTCTTTTTTTTACCCACGAGGTGTCTTAGGAGGGTCTCAATTATGAGAAGGCGTCTTTAAGTCATCCACTCTCAGGTTAATTCCCGCTCGCATCGGGTCAACCCTTAAGGAGTAAAGTGCTGGCCAAATAGATTTCTTCATTCTCAGGACTCGAACTCGAGACCTCTAATTAAAGGATGAGAGTGTTGAACCACTCACACCAACCTATTTGGTTCTATTTAGTCTTCTAGGTCATGAATGGAGCAGGCATGGTGGGTTTGGAGCACACTCTTCTCATTGGGATATTTTAACCTTGTATTATTTAATTTTATTCACGTATTTATATGAACTCTACGTAAATGTGTGGATGAACGATATGACAATTCGACCATATTTGACTCATTGTCATCTCCTACATAATTTAGTTTAGAGGACTACTTTGCAGTCATTATTTCTTGAATGCAGATGAAATATACAAAATCATTTGAACTCAAAACTAGATAAAGAATCCATATAATTAACACTTGTAGATGGAATCTCTAATGCATGCAAAGGGACCATTAAAGAAAAGGGGACAACATAGCTGCTTAGTTGTAGTCCATGATATATGAATCATTGCTTCTTGTGACCTCCAACACCAGACATCAAAACTATGTCTCATCAAGACGATTAGTGAATGCAGAATTAGGGTCGAAAAAGGTTTGACCTAATATTTAAGCAACTTTGCTTTTCATAAAAAAAAATTATGCTCACAAATCTCATCAAAATGCGTTGATATCAGAAAATTATTTACACAATAAATTACCCTTTTCACCACAAAATCACAAAAAAATGTTGATTTTAGTTAAGCCTTTTGTCTTAAAAATATTTATAACAACCTTTTCAAAAAACTTTTCGAATATATTTTAAATAAGATTTTCAAAAAAAGTATCAATTTAAAGAATAAATTAAACACACAAGGCTTTCTGTTTTGTGAGAATTAAGCAAAAGTCATTAGTTATACACAACATTCCCCTTTATATTTTACAAGGAAATTGTTGCTGCTTCTTGAACCCGTTACCTCCAAATCAGAAAGGAATGACTTTACCATCTATTCCAAAGCTTGTCCAAAAGCGAGATGTGCTAATTTATTAATTACAAACTTTAAAGAGTTTATTCAAATTTCAATAAATTTTTAAAAAAGAACAAGATTAACTAAATAAGTTTTTTTAAAAATTAATTTTCTCAATCCGTAATATATTTTTCGCAACAACTCATTCCTCCAACAAAATAAATTGTTGATTACTTTTCATTTCACTTTTTTAATGAATTAATTATTTATTTATTTTCTATAAAAATATACTACGAATTAATGGATTTTTAAAATAAGTGATGAGATCATGTCAAGTGGTATGTTTTCAATTTTGTCAATCCTTAAATCAAATATTTCCTTTTTATAACAAACTGTACCAAAATAATTTATTGTTTGTCTCTTAACACAATTTTTTTCTAATTAATCTCAAACTTCCTAATTTTAACTTCATTTGCATCTTAATTTTTGCAATTCACGTTTAATTTATCAATGTTTTATACGATAAAAGATCGCTATAAAACTGGTATATAATAAAAATTGAACCAATTTGAAGAACTTAAAATAAGATTAAAGAAAGAGATTATCTTTAAACAATGAAGAGATTGAAGTTTACTTGAAGAATGAAATTGTCAAATAAAAATCTATTGATTTCTTCCGATTTATAAAAATATGTCAGTTTATTAACACTGACTGATTAGTTAACAAATCGATCAGTTTTTAAAAATAAGGATTACTCAGAAAAGTTGAACAATTCAAAATTTGTTCAGTTAAATAGGATAAATGAGTTTGAATTTTTATTCGTTGCAATTTATTGTCATTTGTTGCAAGCTAAAGAAGGGGCACTCCATTCTGGCAATGGGATAAAATAGTTTTAAGAAATAATGAACTGAGTACAATACATGCAACTAAAGAAAAAGAGAAGTGAGTTTATAAAAAAGGGGGTTTGTCTTTTTCATGTCTCAACAGTTGTCAGAAAAGATAAACCACAACTTTTGTCCATTGTAATCAAAGGCAATCAAGGTTTGCACATGCATAAAGATTAAGTTTATTTTAAGCCAATTAAAATAATATATTTACTTATAATTAAGTCCACTTTAGAATGATTAATTTTTGTAACAGTAACCATTGCTAGGATAATTTCATATGCATGTTTTACTAATTAACCTTTTTGAATTTCTCAAAAGCAAGTTAATTAAAAAAAATTAATAGTATTCTTTAATTATATTAATATAATAATTATTATGAAAGAGAATCTCTCGACTGCTCCCTCTTCCTCACTGTTTTTCTTCGATCTTTTCATTTTATAACACCGTTCCATTTAATAATTAAAAATTTCAACCAGTTTAATCTTAAAAATTTTAAACTATCAAAGTTTTGGTTCAGTTTTTACTCTTTCGATTCAATTTATTTTAATAACTCTTGTTATTAAAAGTTGATCATTTTATTAATTATTCGGTCAGTTTTAGTAAATTAACAAGTTCTTATAAACTAAAATAAATCAATTAATTTTTATTTAACAATCTCTTTTTACAATTAAATTTTAAAATTTTCAATAAATAAGGTCAATCTCTTTTAATTATATTTCAAATCTTTTAATTTTATTTAATTTTTAACCAATTTTATGACGATTTCATATCAATTTAACTTTTAAAATATTAAAATTTTTATCTTATCGATTTAACTTTTGATCTGATTTTTTAAACGTTAGTTATATTCAAAGTCCTTGCTTTTTCTTTTTGCATGGTGGATATGTCTTCATCAGATTTCTTGAAGTAGATATGTTAGATTTTACTTCAAAAGATCTAAAGAGTTTTTTTTTTAAGACTTTATCTCTTTTAATATAGTTTGTCTTACATTATTGAATGTATTGGTCCGTTCTCTTTTATGAAATTTGTCCTTCATCTTTTAGTAATCTATATTGTGTTTATTCCCTGTTCCTTATAGTTTTTATATTACAGATTAGACAATATCAAATTTTGATTTTTGTACTTCTAAATTAGTGATATTTGTGATTAAGGCTTTTTAAAATTAATCAATTAACTTGTATTAATTCAAATTAATAGATATTTATTTGAGTAAATTAGAGTTTAAATTAGAATGAGTTCAAAAAAATTAAATAACGTGATTTAGTCTTTATCTCAACTTTAAACAAAATTCGAATTAAATGCAATGCTTTAAAAACTAAACTGAAAGTTAAATCGGTAAGAGAAGAGATTTTATGCTTAGCACGGTGGATTTGTCCCGTGTAGGTTCAGAGCGAAGAGTTTAAAGACTGGGACAAGTCTACTGCACTGGCCAAAGGAGTCTGTTCATAAGGTTTGAAAATGTATTTTGTTTCCTTTGTTTGGACTTGTAAATATTCTTTAGATTTCTGATCTGAGATTTACGATATGTAATATATGTGTGTGGGTTTGAGTTACTTAATAAAATAAATATCAGTGTGATGTTTGGTTTTGTCTGTTCTGTCTTGGGTGGCATCCATATATCCTCCCAGGGGGTATTTGGGTGTTACATAACTAATTAAAAAAATTTGAAAAAAAGAGAGGGAGGGAGGGAGAGAGATTTTTAAAAAATTTTAATTTTGCAAAATAATTTCCTTATTTTTAAAATTTTTCAGTACCGGTCGATACTGACCAGTACCATCCGAAATGGGTCGGTACTAACTGGTATTTAAACTCGATATAACTGACTTTTTATTTCGTACTGATTTTGGATCGGTACAAAACGATATTCATATTCTTGGCCGCACGCGCCAGACGGTGGATCGACCTCCGACAAGGAGGCAATTTTCTGTGTCCTGTAATCAAATTTCCCTTTTTTTGGCCCTTTTTACTCATTTTTTATAGCTAATCTTATATATACCACTTTTGTGTAATCAAAAACTGATGAAAAAATAATGAATGAAATCGAGAAACCTTCATTTATGACAACCCGATCACGTAACCGCTCTGATACCATGTGTAACATATAAGATAGACTTTATTACGTATCCCAGATTGTTCATGAAAAGGTTAAAAATGAAGGAAATGCGAAATACTTGATTTCGGTTCCATCTGATGTTCCGAAAGAATTTGCGAGGTCAAAACGAGCTCCAAAATCTTGGAACCTTCTCGGAAAATGTTCGCGAATACTCGATTAATGCTTTTTATAGTTTTTTAAAGATATAAATACTTTTAACGGGTCAGAGGATCCGTATGCTGATGAATTACATGAACAACTGCAGGAGATCTTAACCGTTATATATAGTTATAGGTCCGGTCCATACTAATTAGGATACATTTTTCTCTCGAACTTTAACCCATTAATTTAGATCATTTATTAGACCACTTTATTTTCTTTATCTGGATCAAATTACGTAACTTAACTGATAAGTTATTAAAAAACTAAAAAATACAATTAATAGGGAACGAATATACGGGGAAGGACAAAATTGTCCGCAGATACTTCCGAGGCTGATATAATCTCCATAGTTGTTGATAACCATTAAAGTTCAAAACTTTATTCTGCAGAAAAGGTGTTAATGGCTGCAACACTGAGAACGGGATCGTTTGAATATGCACTCAACTCTGTCTCCAAGTTACTAAATCGCAGAAGGACTGACCTTGAAGCAAATGTACCTGAAGAAGCAGATGCTGTAAGTGTTGAAACAGACGTTGATTCAATTTACCACGCAGCAGTAAATGGAGAAATTGGTGTTTTCAAGGATCATCCAAAATGTATTGACCGGTTTGAAACTCCTGATAAGAACTCTGTCCTCCATGTCTTCATCGCTGCCAAACCTCACCCTCAGGAGGAATCTAATACCAGAGATAAAAGAGAAGAATTCCTGGAACAGATACTAAGAATGCGCCCGGACTTACTGTGGAAGACCAACGGCAAAGACGAAATTCCGCTGCACATTGCGGCCAGGCACGGCCATTCCGATGTCGTAGAAACCCTTTTGAAGTGGTGCAGAAAGGATCACGAGAATGATCTAAAGAAGGGAAATGGGGCAGTGAGAGGTATGTTGGTGATGAAAAATAAAGCGAAAGACACAGCCTTGCACGAGGCGGTTCGATACAATCACATTGATGTGGTGTTGGCATTGACAAAAGGAAACCTTAATGTACCATATGATGCAAATCTGGACGGAGAAAGTCCTCTTTATCTGGCAGTGGAGAGCGGATATGCGGATGTTATAGATGCAATGTTGAAGGAATCCTCCTCATGGGCTCATGGAGGTCCTAATGGTAGAACAACACTGCATGC
>JAOTIZ010000003.1:30050711-30066750 GCA_027123425.1 Erythroxylum panamense | reverse complement strand
GGTAGAATTATACCTTATATATGGAGCAACAACTAGGTTTAGGTCTTTACGTGTGCATGGGAGTCTCTCACATGCGGTTGGGCTAAAGAGAGAGTGAATCGGGCCTGGATTTGACGTAGCCATTGGGTGTGAGACTGATCTTTGAAGGATGGACCGATCAGCCCATGGGACATTTTGACTGAGCTCGGGCCCTGCACGACCGACCCGACCAATAAGTATTAAAAAAGAATTGAGAATGCTGAATAGAGATACAGAAAAATTAGAAAAGTTAATGAAATTGATAAGGTTAAAGGAGACCTTCAAGGCATTGGCAATAAAGGTGAGTGCTTTAAAGTGAATGAGGAGAAAAATAATATGTTCAGATCTGTCAGAGAAGAAATATCGACAAAGAATCGAAGATTTGTACCGACGTGTCATTTTTATAGAGTTATTGCGCACATAAGGTCGAGATGCTACAAGATGTTACAAATTATGTTTCAAAGGGCAAAATAAAAAATCTAGACAATCTCTATTAAATTTTCAACAGCAACTCATATTACCGAAGCACTCTTGGGTTAGAAAAGGTCAAGTACAAGCAAAAAAAACATAGTGAAGGAAAAACTAGAAATTGTACAGATTTACAGTTAGTTATTGTTTGTAAAGAAACTGGTTAGACAGAGGACAAGTCAGTTATTTCAAAAGAAGAAACCGATGACCGAGATAATGTGATGAGCAATAAGCCCAGGTTTGAAATTCTTTGAAGGACACAGGAACTATGTACTTTACATTTTTGAAGTATTTTTGTGTTGTTTAAAAAAAGAAAAAAGAAACAAAAAAGATTTATTTTTTTAGTTTTTATGTTACCATTTTCGTCTCATATTTTTAATAGCTTGCATTGTGACTTCTATTTGGCTCCACCAAAGACTCTTCAGCTCTCTCATCAATATAGGTCTCTCTCTCGAGTATCTCTCTATCTTTCGAGCATATCTCTCAGTGTTTTGAATGACGATAATTTGTTTTCTTAGCATGCTTATGATTCTTCTGCTGCACCTATTATTGATTATTATGATTATACGTTTTGATATTGTCTTGTCTCGAGGGGAAGACATCGGATTGTTTATGGTGAATGTTTCATTCAATGGGAGATTTTAAGGTATATACATAACTATTCGTCATGCTTTTTGGCTTCTTTTTATCCAAGGGGAGAAATTTGGATGATTAGATAGCTGTGATGTTTGTTGGAATTTGATGTTTGATTAAGGGAGAGCATTGTGAATTTCATCTTTATATGTCCAATTATGATTATTTATGTGGAGTTCTAGAGTTGTGGCAAAAATGCCAAAAAGGGGGAGATTTTTAGGATACATTGTATATATCTTTTATTTAGTTTTAGCATTTAAATTAGACATATAAGATATAACTTGTAGAAATTCTGCACTACATTGGAGTCTTTCATCATGGTGACATTAGAATTAATTTTACTACTAGACATGCTAAAAAAATTATTGTTGGAATTTGTTTTTACTGCTGGATATGTTGGAAAACTGAAATTGTTACTGCCAGATTGCGTTGTGCATGTGCCTGGAAAATTACGAAACAACGTGTGATGGGTGTAGTGAGCTAGTGTATAGTGGATTTGTGAGTAAGGGTTGGTATTGCAGACTTTTTTTGATTAGGGAAATTGAAGTGATCTTCGGTGTTGATAAACTGTGGTTGATGGGTTATACATGAAGAGTGGTTATGTACATGCGTTGCTGATTATTTGGTCAAGGAAATTACATATATACTGATCACGCCAACCTTAGTTGTTTTTATGTGAATGATGAGTTTTTCTCTTATGCTTCAATCGTGGGTGTTGAACAACCGTAGAGTGTTAACTTGTGATTTTCCAGACTTGCTTATATCTAGGTTGTGATTTGTTCTTTTTCTTTTATCTCAAGTATATTGTCTTTCAGTTCTTAGTTGAATAAGTACTTGAGTTATTTTTTATTAATTGTTGTTTGAGTGCAAGTAGTTAGAAAAATCCTCTGACAAGGTTAGTACGAAGCGGTCGTATTATTAGTTGTGAAATTCTTTCACGAGAAGTGAGGTTGAGTGGTGTCGGCTTAGTAAAGCCTTGGGTAAATCTATTGTACTTTGATGAAAGTTATTAAGCTGGGTAAGGGCCCAACAGATGTAGGCAAGGTGTGCCGAACTGCGTTACCAAATTTGCGGTGTTGATTTATTTCTTGTTCTCTTAATTTCTGATTGTTTTGTTTGCTAGAAACAAATCAAAAAGTTTGCGAAACTATTAACTCCTTTGGTTTTTCAAACCTCAACTCTTCACTAACTACATATTTCACGAGTTGGTATTAATTTGGTTGCAGGCAATAGCATTACTAGGTACAGTTGATTATTTTCACTATGATCTTTGAAGTCCTTCTCCGGTTATGCCTAAGGGTGGTTTTAGATATTTGTTGACTTTTATTGATGATTCTCTTGAAGAGTCTAGGTGTATTTTCTAAAAAGAATAGATCAAGTGTTTGTGATCTTCAAGCAATTCAAGGCTTTGATTGAAAACTAAATGGAGAAAAAGATCAAGTACCTCCAAATAGATAATGGTTTGGAGTATTACTCAGGTGAATTTGATGAGTTATGCAAGAATGAAGGAATAGTGAGACACCATCTTATTCGACACACACCACAACAAAATGGGGTTGTAAAATGCATGAACATAACTCTCTTAGAATGAGCTCAGTGCATAAGATTAAATGCTGGGCTTAGTGAAAATTTTTAGGCTAAAGCTGTTAATACTGCTTGCTATTTGGTTAATAGATCTTCGTCCACAGTTATTGAGCTAAAGACTCTGAAAAAGGTATGGTTAGTCTTACTGATTAATTTGGTTTGAGAGTGTTTGGTCGCCTTGCTTATTCTTATGTTAAAGAGGGGAAATTGAAACAGCGAGCAAAGAAACGTACTTTTCTTGGATATGGACAAGGGGTGAAAAGGTACAAGCTGTGTTGTTCTAATTCAGATTCTACAAAGTTTATGGTTAGCATAGATGTGACTCTTGATGAGTTACCCATGCTTTAATCCACTAATAGCTCTCGAGAAAAGCAAGAGTCAGTTGAAAAGGGAGATTATGGTGTTAAGCAATAGGTGGAGTTTTATGTGCACACTCCTAATATTTCTACTTCAAATGAAGGTACTTTAGTCCAAGATGATCAAGTTAAGGTGGAGTATTCACATGAAGAAACCACTGCACCTCAAAACCAGCAATATAACATTGCCACTGGTAGATTTGAGGAGACAAATCAAGCCTCCTCAAAGGTATGCTATGTTAATTTGGTTTCTTATGCAATTAGTGTGGCAGAGTCTATTAATTCTGAAACTTCAAGTTAAAATGAGACTATCACATGTAGTGAGTTTATATAGTAGTTAGTTGTTATGAATGAGGAGATGGAATATCTTAATAAAAACCAAATATGAGAGTTGGTTAAATTGCCAGTTAGCCAAAATGTTATTGGTTGCAAATGAGTCTTCAAGAAAAAGGGAGGCATCTCAAATGTTGAAGCAATCGGATTCAAGGCACAGTTGGCTGCTAAGGGCTTTAGTTAAAGGGAGGGGATTAATTAGAATGAAGTTTTCTCTCTAGTTATGAAGCATACTGTCATTTGTGTGTTACTTGTCATTGTAGCCAAGTTTGACATAAAACTTGAGCAGCTTGATGTTAAAGCAACTTTCTTGCACGGTGAGCTTGAGGAAACAATCTATATGCATCAATTAGAGGTTGCAGTGCCTGGTAAGGAAGATTATATTTGCTTGTTGAAAAAGTCCTTATATGAACTGAAACAATCACTAAGGCAATGGTATAACCCGATTGAAAATTTTATGATTGATCATGATTTTGTTAGATGTGCTTATGATGCTTGTGTTTATCATAGGAAACCCTTTTTGTTTTATGTTGATGACATCTTAATTGCTGCAAAGGATATATTGGAAATCAACAGGTTGAAATATCAGTTGAATGGTGATTTTGAGATGAAGGATTTGAGAGCAGCTAAGAAAATTTTATGGATGGAGATTTAAAGAGACCATAAAGCAAGTAAGCTTTGTTTATCGCAAAAGAGCTACATTAAAATAGTTCTTAAGCATTTTGGTACGACTAAGGCGAAACCTATGAGTACTCCTTTAGTAGCTCACGTTAGGCTTTCTACCCAGTTGTCACCTAAAATTGATGATGAAAAGTAACAAATGACTCGCATTTTATACTCAAGTGCATTTGGGAGTGTGATGTATGCTATGGTTTTCAATCTGCCAAATATTTCATATACAGTCAGTGTGGTCAACAGGTACATGTCCTGTCCTGGTAAAAAACATTGGCAAATAGTGAAGTGGATCATTAAGTATTTGAGAGGTGATGCATATTTGTGTTTAATGTATGATCAGAGTGGTTGCTCTAACAATGTTACAGGTTATGATAATTCTGATTATGCTGGGGATTTGGATAAAAAGGAGATCTTTGACAAGTTATATTTACAAGCTTGCTAGAAGTGCCATTAGTTATAAGGTTATTTTACAGTTTACTGTTGCCTTGTCTACAAAGATGGCAACATATATGGTAGCAGCGAAAGCTATTAATGAAGCATTTTGGTTGTAAGGTTTGGTTAACAGTTTAGGATTGCTATAGGTTTCTACTATTGTGCTTTGTGATAGCTAGAGTGTCATTCATTTGACCAAGAATCAAATGTTTCATCAGTGGACCAAACACATTGATGTTAGGTTTCACTTTATCTGGGATCATGTCTCGCATGGTGTTGTGATGATTAGCAAGGTTGCTACTGAGTAGAACCCAATAGACATGTTAATGAAACCTATTCCTACTCACAAGTTCAAGCATGCTCGAACTTAGTTGGTGTTTACAGTTGTTCATCGCCTTAGCGGGCATATGAGGCAAAGGTGATCCAATTTCGAGAAAATCTCTATAACGTTTGACTTAAAGAAATTCAAGCCAAGGTAGAGATTTGTCGTGATGTGTGGATTGGAGAATATCCTTTTATGCCCTTAATGACAAGGCTATTTTAGTAATAATATGTCTAGATATACATATTGGAATTTACGACAATTGGCTTTAAGGGTGGTGCTTTTTTTGACTTGCAAAGGAGATGTGCGACCATCAACACCATAAAAAGCAATTTAGAGAGTTTAGCTTTTTTAAAGCTTCTTAGTTTTAGCTCTCGGTCCTTAGTTGGTTAGTGGATTAGACAAGTTGCTATGCTTTGTGATTAAGCTTGTACTATTTATCTTTTTTATTATAGTGGAATTTTGTAAATCATGTGTACTTTGTTGATTTATTTTCGCATTTTTTAGTTGTGTGTATCTTACTATATTTTCTTGTGAGTCTATTTGCCTACATATCATCTATTTTGGCTCGATTTACTCCAACATAACTAAGCCGATATCACTCAACCCTTGACACTATTCCTCGTACTCACAACCCGTAAAATAATTTCACACCTAATAGTACGACCGCCTTGTACTAACCTCAATAAAGGATTTTCTCAAACAAGGTTTAATGAAAACGAAATAAAATAAACAACTCAAGTGATTAAACAAAATTCAATATAAACAAAAACACTTGAGATAAAAAGAGGAACAACTTCTCGATAGGTTCAACTCCACTAAAATAGGTCTGAAAGTTGCCAGCACACACTATGGACTGATTCACACAAATTGCAGTATTAACTCACAGCTACAGCAGGAAGACATCAAGTATGACAACCTACACAAATAAGCCTGAACACAAAATCCAATAGACCCTACACCATGATTAACCTTGGCAAAAATCACACACAATATGCAAAGCAACCTAGTCGTGAGCCATACAACGAAAATCAACACCCAATTGTTACCACTCTAACATGTCACACCCACAAAGAAAACAATCAATAATCATTGCAACCCAAGATGAAATTATATCAAGATAGAGATCTCCACGTTAGTGCTTTCATGCACCGTGTTTCAATCACCGTAGATAAGGGACTACCAAAACACATACAGCGGTGAAACATAGCAACCGCACAATCCAACCTAGATAGTAAAAAGATAATCAAGAGAAAGCCAAGTCCAATCTCAACATGAGAAGAAAGAATGTAGAGAGTAGATGCGCTCGCCTACACCTACACGTAAGGGTCTTTAAGATATTTCCTAAGAGAACTAAGGACTAGCTTTGAATAGTGATAATAAAAGATCTCCACAAATTGGAGGACCTCTAGCAATGATATCAAGAGATCCTAGAGTGATGTGCAAGCTGTCAAACCTAGATGTTATTTAGTGCAGAATTTCAACACGGTAAAGTTTCTACTCAAAAGTATGTTGCATGGTTGCAAGTCTAATAAGAAGTGCTTCCAGGAGCCCAACAGGACAACTCCTAATTTCAACTCTCTTCTTTTGTCTGGACATTGGATTAACAATTAGCAATCATCATTCAAAACCCCTAACAACACTGCTGAATACAATCCACACATTGAATAGATAGATGCTAGTGCATCCTATTTTAGTAATACAACCAATACCAGAAGCAGAAAGTTTTTGGTTGTAAAAGAACCTAAATCTATAGATAGCTATTATCCCAAAATAGGATATACATTAAATCCCATCTTGATTAGGATTTTAATTTCAATCACCTTACCTTGAAAAAGTCTCACATAAATCCAACTAAGTCCAATTATCAAATAATGTCTAAAATTAAATAATAAGATATAATCACCTATATCTTAACAATCTCCCCCTTTTTGACATTATTTGTCACATATTTGAAACTCCTCCTAAAGAAGATAATTGGACATATAAACATCGAATGCACAAACCAAGAACTCCCCCTTAATCAGACATTAAGTTCTAAATAACATCTAAAGAAAAAATAATCTCACAATTATCTAATCTTCCAAATTTCTCCTCCTTGGGACAAAATGATGCCCAAAAGAAAGATTAATAGTCAAAGAGAAACCTTAAAATCTTCCCTTGAAATGAACAGTCATCAAAAACAATTTGATATCTCCCCTTTTGGACAAAATAATGTCAAAACAAGGATTCCTTTAATGCGATCAATCTCAGCGAATAAAGAAGCATAAAAATCAGCAATAGGTGTAGCAGAAGAATCATAAGCATGCCAAAATGATAATTTACCACCAGTCAAAACACTAGCCAACATATCATTGCTCACTTCAGTTCCATCTTCATAAGACTAAACAAATTCATAAACCCCAAAAATACATTCAACGAATCATAATCAAACTTAACTAATCTCCTCTTCATATAAACCATATGAACACATATTGCCCAAACCCAAATAACCCACAATATAAAGATAAACCAGAATAAAACTTGAAAAAGTCTAGATGTTAACTCTTTCGAATCACTTTTTTTGTTTTTAATAAATAACATCAAACTATACTTTAAAAATATAAAGCACACAGTCCTTGTGCCCTTCGAAGAAATTCAAACATGGGTTTATTCCTCATCACATTATCTCAGTCATCAATTGTCTAGCTGATTTCTTCATCTGAAGTAACTGACTTATCCTCAGTTTGAACGTTTTCTTCAAAAGTAGTAACTAACTGTGAATATGGACAATTTCTTGTTTTTCGTTCACTACGTCTTTGTGCTTGTACTTGACCATTTTTAACCCAAGAGTGCTTCGGTAATATAGGTTGTTTCTGTAAATTTAATGAAGAGTGTCTAGATTTTTGATTTTGACCCCTCTGAAACATCATTTGTAACAACATGTAACATTTCAGTCTTATATGCCTGATTACTCCACAAAAGTGGCATATAGGTATAAGCCTCCGATTTTTCTTTGAGATTTCTTCTTGGATAGATCTGATTACACCAATTTTCTCATCATTCGACTTGGAACATTCACCTCCAGTGACATATAGGTATGAGCCTCCGATTTTTCTTTGAGATTTCTTCTTGGATAGATCTGATCACACTAATTTTCTCATCATTCGACTTGGAACATTCACCTCTATAGCCAATGCCTTGAAGGTCTTCTTTAGTTTTATCAATTTCCAACAACTTTTCTAGCTTTTCAATACTTCCATTTAACATTCTTATTCCCTTTTTCGTGTTAATCAGCTTCAACTTTGTTTCATTAAGCTCATATATTGTATATAACAACTTCTTCTCAAGGTCTTGAATGATGTTCTTTATGCTAGAGTTTTCCTCCTTCACCTTCTCATTTTTCTTATATGTTTGGACCCATTTAGCATGCATTAACTCATAAGCTTCATAAATATCTTCTTTTTTATCATTTGAAGTACTGGCATCACTGTTATAGTCTAAGATTGAGCTTTAAGCTAATTCGTCTGCATTTTTCTCAAAATTTTCTGATTTACTCACGTTTTTCGTCATCGGTTATTTCCTTCTTGGTTATTGTTAAGCCAATAACTGGACTTTTGCTGTATAAAGTAACTAACATAGCACTATTCAACTTCTTCTTCACTACCATAATCTTGTCCATATCCATTCTCACTCAAAGTGCTTGTATATGAGTTCCCTTTTCTCTTCTTTAAGGTGATAGTACATTTCGCTTGAACATGTTCGAAGCCTTGATACTCATGACATTGAATTTTCTTCACTTTTCTTTTACCCTTTTGAGTTTTAGCTTATTGTTTGAAGTTGTTGTTCGATGAACACCCACCGTTTTGCCTAAACTCAGATCTATCGTTCTTCATTTTCTTTTACCACTTGTTGAATTTCTTGTCAATAACTTCATATCCTCATTCTCATCGGATTCATCTTCGAAGTCATTCATGGCTTTACCAATCTTGGCTTGCAATGCTAATTAATCCTTTGTTCTTCTCTCGATTGTCCCTCAATAAATTCATCTCAAAGATGGTAAGAATCCTAATTACCTTACCCAAATTCAATTCAGTAATATCATGGGCTTCTTCATTGGCTGTAATTTTTGGTATGAACCTCGGAGGCAATGATCTCAATGTCCTCTTAACTAGTTTCAAGATAGAGTACTTCTTTCCGAGTTGATGTGCTTGGTTTGCTATGTCACGTAGTCTCTCATGAAAGTCTCCAATGGTTTCACTCTCATCCATCTTCAGCTCTTCAAATCTCACGGCCAACATCTGAATTTTTTAGGCTATCATAGATTTCGATCCTTCATGTATAGTCTGTAAATTGTCCCACACTTCTTTCGTTGATTCACAAGCTGATATCATAACAAAGCGACCTTCATCAACTACACTGAAGATGGTGTGCAAGGCTTAAGAATTTCTAAGCGCTCTCTCTTCTTCAGCCCTTATCTATCCAGATGCAACTTTAAGCACTGCTTCTCCCTTTTCATCAGTCATCATTGAATGTGTCCAGCCACCTAAAATTGAGTTCCATGATTTTGTTCCTTGTACTTGAATGAATTCTTTCATCCATGATTTCCATGTAGGACAATTTGAACTATCTAACAACAGTGACCATATGATTGATGCCCCTTCTCTTATAGCCATAATTGTGAAATAAGGATCAACACCGACTTGATGTACCAAGTTTTAATTCGGTGACTTGCTTTGATACCAATTGATAGAACCCGTGTATTATTTTCACAAACTCTTCAATTTACCACAGTCGTTTCTAGCACAATTAAAAACCAAAAAATTAAACGTACAAATATAAATCAATACCAAAATTTAGTAATACAGTTCGGCACATCTTGTCTACATCTACGGGGCCCTCATTCAGCTTAATTCTTTCACTAATGACAATAGTTTTATAAAAGATTTTATTGAGTCGACACTACTTAACCTTTGACACTATCCCTAGTCCTCACAACTCAAGAAAGAATTTCACACCCAATAGTATGACCACCTTGTATTAATCTCAATAGAGGATTTTTCAAACAATGTTTAATGAAAACGAAACAAATTAAACAACTCAATTGATTAAAGAAAATTCAACATAAACAAAAACACTTAAGATAAAAAAAACGGAACAACTTCTCGATAGGTTCAGCTCTACTGAAACAGGTCTGAAAGTTGCCACCATAAACTATGGGTTGATTCACGCAAATAACAGTATTAACTCACAGCTACAACATGAAGGCATCAAGTATGATAGCCCACGCAAATAAGTTTTCACCCAAAATCTAGCAGACCCTACACCACGATTAACCTTGACAGAAATCACACATAATGTGCAGAGCAACGTAGTTGTAAGCCATACAACGAAAATCAACACCCAATTGTTACCACTCCAAGATGTCGCACGTACAAAGAAAACAATCAATAATCGTTGCAACCTAAGATAAAATTATATCAATATAGGGATCCCCACGTTAGTGCTTTCATGCACTATGTTTCAAACACTATAGATAAGGGACACCCAAAACACATACAGCGGTGAAACACAGCAACTGCACAATCCAACCTAGGTAGCAAAGCGATAATCAAGAGAAAGTATAGTCCAATCTTAGCATGAGAAGAAAGAATGTCGAGAGTAGATGCGTTTGCCTCCACCCATACTCAAGGGTCTTCAAGGTACTTCCTAAGAGAATTAAGGACTAGCTTCGGATAGTGATAATAAAAGATCTCCACAAATTGGACGACCTCTAGCAATGATATCAAGAGATCCTAAAGTGATGTAAAAGCTGTCAAACTTGGATGTTATTTAGTGTAGAATTTCACCACGGTAAAGTTTCTACTCAAAAGTATGTTGCATGGTCGCAAGTCTAATAAGAATTACTTCCAGGTGCCCAACAAGACAGCTTCAAATTTCAACCCTCTTCTTTTGTCAAGGCATTGGATTAATAATTAACAATCATCATTCAAAGCCCCTAACAACATTGCTGAGTATAATCCACACATTGAATAGATAGATGCTAATGCATCCTATTTTCGTAATACAACCAATACTAAAATCAGAAAGTTTTTAACTGTGAAAAAACCCATCAAAATAGGATATACATTAAATCCTATCTTGATTAGGATTTTAATTTCAATCCTTTATCTTGAAAGAACCTCACATAAATCCAACTAAGTCTAATTATCAAATAATGTCTAAAATTAAATAATAAGATATAATCACCTATATCTTAACTATGTATACTCAAATATGGTAACTTAATGGTAGTTTTCAATTTCTTTTTCACAACTCTCCCATAATACAGAGTTTTTATTTGCAAAATCCAAAATATAATCTTTTGTTCATGGTCCCTTATTAGTCTCACAAGGAGTTCAAGCGTCATGATTCGTAGCTGTTAACACATAGGGGTTAATTACAGGTTCCCAAAGTATAGCTTTCTTATCCTTAACCTTTTTAACTAAGCAAGAATAGCCATCCTTTTCCATGTAAAAGTATCGAAGATTATGGCTCATTTGTAGAAACAAATCCTTGCAAGCTCTGGGAATCAAACTTCCTCTTGTTTGCATAACCATTCATAATAGCTCTCTTCTGTAATCTTCAATCAGCCTCTTGGTCTCTACAATAACCTCTTCTTCTATCTTGGTGTCACGAATTTCCTTTTTATCATCTGAAGTACTGTCATCACTCTCATAATCTATGATTAAGCTTTGAGCTGATTCGTTTGCATTTTTCTAGAAATTTTCTGATTTACTCACATTTTCGTCATCAGTTACTTCCTTCTTGGTTATTATTACGCTAGCAACTGGACTTTTGTTGTATAAAGTAACTAACACAATACTATTCACAACTTCTTCGTCACTACTATACTCAATTCTAGATTCATTCTCACTCCAAGTACTTGTATAGGAATTCTTTTTCTCTTCTTCAAGGTGTTAGTACATTTCGCTTGCACATGTCCGAAGCCTTGACACTCATGACATTGAATTTTCTTTTTGAGTTTTATCTTATTGTTTGAAGTTGTTGTTTAAAAAATTCCCACCGTTTTACCTAAACTAGGATATATCCTGCTTCATTTTCTTTAACCACTTGCTGAATTTCTTAACAATAAGTCCATATCTTCATTCTCATCAGATTCATTTTTGAATTCATTCATCACTTTACTAATCTTGGCTTGCAATACTAATCCTTTGTTCTTCTCTCGATTGTCCCTCAACAAATTCATCTCAAAGTTGGTAAGAATCCCAATTACCTTACCTAAAGACAATTCAGTGATATCATGGGCTTCTTCGATGGCTGCAATTTTCGGTATGAACCTCGGAGGCAATGATCTCAATGTCTTCTTAACCAGTGTCAGGTTAGAGTACATCTTACCTAGTTAATGTGCTTGGTTTATTATGTCACACAGTCTATCATGAAAGTCTCCAATGGTTTTACTCTCATCCATCTTCAGCTCTTCAAATCTCACGGCCAACATCTGAATTTTTTAGGCTATCATAGATTTCGATCCTTCATGTATAGTCTGTAAATTGTCCCACACTTCTTTCGCTGATTCACAAGCTGATATCATAGCAAAGTGACCTTCATCAACTGCACTGAAGATGGCGTGCAAGGCTTGAGATTTTCCAAGCACTCTCTCTTCTTCAGCCCTTTTCTACTCAGATGCATCTTTAAACACTGCTTCTCCCTTTTCATTAGTCTTCATTGAATGTGTCCAGCCACTTAAATCGAGTTTCATGCTCTTATTCCTTGTGCTTGAATGAATTCTTTCATCCATGATTTCCACATAGGATAATTTATGACTTTATGATTGATTCCCCTTCTCTTATAGCCATAATTGCAAAACAAGGATTTGCACTAACTTGATGTATCAAGTTCTGATTCGGTGAACCCCGATCATATACCAATTGATAAAACCCATAAAGGTGTATTAGTTTCGCAAACTTTTCAATTTCCCGCAGTTGTTTCTAACACAATCAAAAACAAAAAGAATAAATGCACATATATAAATCAACATCGAAATTTGATAACACAATTCGACACACCTTGCCTACATCTGCGGGGCCCTCACCTAGCTTAATTCTTTCACAAACAACAATGGTTTTAAATAAGGCTTTGTTAAGTCGACACCACTTAATCCTTGACACTATCTCTCCTTCTCACAACTCATGAAAGAATTTCATACCCAATAGTACAACCATCTCGTACTAGCCTCAATAGAGGATTTTCTCAAACAATGTTTGATGAAAACAAAATAAAATAAACAACGCAATGATCAAACAAAATTCAACATAAATGAAAACACTTGGGATAAAAAAGGAACAACTTCTCGATAGGTTCAGCTCCACTAAAACATGTCTGAAAGTTGTCACCACACACTATGGGCTGATTCACACAAATAGTAGTATTAACTCATAGCTGTAGCAGGAAGACATCAACTATGATAGCCCACGCAAATAAGCTTTCACACAAAATCCAACAGACCCCACAGTATAATTAACCTTGGCAGAAATCACACATAATATGCAGAACAACCCAGTCGTGAGCCATACAATGAAAATCAACACCTAGTCGTTACCACTCCAAAATGTCACACTCATAAGGAAAACAATAAAAAACCGTTGCAACCTAAGATGAAATTATATCAACATCGAGATCCCCACGTTAGTGCTTTCATTCACTGTGTTTCAATCACCATAGATAAGGGACAGCCAAAACACATTCAGCGGTGAAACAAAACAATCGCACAATCCAACTTAGATAGCAAAGAGATAATCAGAGAAAGTCAAGTCCAATCTCAGCATGAGAAGCAAGAATGTTGAGAGTAGACGCGTTTGTCTTCACCCACACGCAAGGATCTTCAAGATACTTCCTAAGAGATCTAAGGACTAGCTACGGATAGTGATAATGAAAGATCTCCACAAATTGGAGGACCTCTAGCAATGATATCAAGAGATCCTAGAGCGATGTGCAAGCTATCAAACTTGGATGTTATTTAGTACAAAATTTCACCATGGTAAAGTTTCTGCTCTAAAGTTTGTTGCATGGTCACAAGTCCAATAAGAAGTGCTTCCTGAAGCCTAATAAGACAACTCCTAACTTCAACTCTCTCTTCTTTTGTCTGAGAGTTGGATTAACAATTAACAATTAACAATTAACAATCATCATTCAAAGCTCCTAACAACACTGCTGAATACAATCCACACATTGAATAGATAGATGCTAATGCATCCTATTTTGGTAATATAGCCAATTCCAGAAGCAGAAGTTTTTTGCTTTAAAAAGTTTTTTGCTTTAAAAGAACTCAAATCCATAGATAGTCATTATCTCAAAATAGGATATACATTAAATCCCATCTTGATTAGGATTTTAATTTCAATCCCCTTATTTTGAAAGAGTCTCACATAAATTCAACTAAATCCAATTATCAAATAATGTCTAAAATTAAATAATAAGATATAATCAACTATATCTTAACAATGTATACTCAAATATGGTAACTTAATGATAGTTTTCAATTTGTTTTTCATAACTCTCCCACAATGCAGAGTTTTTATTTGCAAAATCCAAAATATAATCTTTCGTTCATGGTCCCTTATTAGTCTCACAAGGAGTTCAAGCATCATGATTCATAGCTGTTAACACATAGGGGTTAATTACAGGTTCCCAAAGTATAGCTTTCTCGTCCTTAACCTTCTCAACTGAGCAAGAATAGCCATCCTTTTCCATGTAAAAGTATCGAAGATTATGGCTCATTTGCAGAAACAAATTCTTGCAAGCTCTTGGAATCAAACTTCCTCTTGTTTGCAAAACCATTCGCAACAGCTCTCTTCTGTAATCCTCAATCAGCTTCTTGGTCTCTGCAATAACCTCTTCTTCTGTCTTAGTGTCACGAACTTGAAGGAAGCACAAGGACACGCTGTTCAGCTTGCCTTGTTCACGTTCTCTCTGCACATGTATATATATCAAAGAATCGATTCTAGATATCGCACATCAACTATTTCTGAGCGTTATAATTAGGACTTTACCTTAACAGAAACAAGATCATTGAGTAATCGTCCACTTAAGCTCATATTCCTGAACAGATTGTCGTACTCTGAACTTGAGACCATTTCCTCTGACAATTTCGGGCCAACAGCGTAGAGTGGTATGAGAACAATCGGTCCCAAGGCGAGGGATATGTAAGCATTTTCCATATACTCTTCCATGGCTGGTGTTAAGTTTTCTAGTGCCCACTTGGCTTCGTTCATCATAGACTTGACCAGGTCATGCCACTGCATAATGAAACGGATTCTGGAGTTATCTTCCACAAAACCAAAAGAGCAAATTACGTAAATTGTATTAATTGAAAAGATGAAGTGAAGTGAAGTTAGAGCTGGGAAAGCATAGGACTTTCAGGCTCCTATCGAATTGCTGCTAATAACACAAGAAGCGAAGATGAAATAGGATTAAAGACAGTTGATCTAAACTCACAATGCTGATCAAGTGTGGTGTGACATTTCTGCCTTGAATTTGTGACGCTTCTGATCCAAGGTCACTAACCATATCTTTAAGTGCAGAAAAAAAGTATTTCCACTTGTTTGCTGCAATAATCTTCTGTTGATTTGTTATCTTCCCACCTGTCAAAGTCATAATTCAGCAATAATTATAAAATGAAAAAGATCAAAAACACACACATACACACAGACAAACGAGATTAAAAGTATAGTCACCTTTGAAACAATTCCATAAAGTTCTCTAATTCTTCCCTGGAACCACCACAATCAAAAAAATCATCAACCACAGTCGCCATTATGGGCTGTGAGCTTTTAATTGGAAAAACCCGGTCCGGTCCACCTTAAACTAAACAGCAATTAAACCCTTAATCTACTCCTTACCTCTATGAGATGGACGGCTGGAGTTTTGAAGTTTAGTGCTCGAAGATGAAATCTTGAAGAAAGACTCCTTTCTTTGTTGATAGCAGCTACGGTTAGGGATTGAAGAAGGGGATTTGTGAAAGCTACTTCCTTTCTCCTCACTGCTGGCCAGAAAAAGCTACTCCCTTGAAGATTCGAAGATGGGAACCTCCTCTGTTCAGCCTACGAGCATGGAGATGGATGAGTCATTTGATCAAACACCTTGTCTGCTTCAACACAAAGGTAAGTTTGCTGTAAATCGTTGTATTTCTTTGAACTTCTCTTCAGTCTCAGCTTGTAGACTGAGTGTATGATGTGTG
>JAOTIZ010000003.1:29959313-29978745 GCA_027123425.1 Erythroxylum panamense | reverse complement strand
TTAATTGACAGTCAAACAGTCAACTGGCTTTTAAAAAAAGCTCTTCTCAGAAAAGCTCTACTGACAAAAGCTCTACTGATAAAAGCTCGACCAAACGGGCCCTAAGCTTGTTAATTAATGTACTAACAATTGAAAACGAGCTAGCCCCAGAATATGCAAAATAGCCTAGTGAATTTTCAAAGAAATGAGATTGAAACAAAAACTCCAAAACTTTGGCAAATTATCATTAAAATTTGTGGGCAGAACTCATAAATTGATAATCTCTAAAGGTGTTGAAACTCACTATCCAATCATGCAATACACCCTGATAACGGATAAAGATTGAAAATGATAATTGGAAGATTGGCGCTCTTTACTAGAGATACAAAAATATATATGTTAGACTAGATTAGTATAAACGTGAAGAACACATGTCATTTATTATTGGATACAGCAGTGTGTATATGTACACAATGTGTAAGACAATTTAATTATTTATAGGTGTCTCATTCTCAACGCTTATAATCACTCAATTGCATCATGATCTGATATGGACAATGATCAAGTATCAGTCGGTTTTTGCTTTATAACCTTTTATAGTCAGAGAACTCTGTTAGTGATTTTTAACTAGACTACTATTCATTACAAATCATTTATAAAATTAGGGTTAAAAAATTAAATTTGATATGGATTAAAGATAATAAAAAATTTCAATAAAAGATATAGTTAAATGAGCTTAAATTCACTAATAAAGTAGACTCTAATCAGTATGGACCAATTATTTATTGAACTTGTGATAGGGAAGACCAATAAGGTTACTAAAAATAGCTGCTAAGGTCTCCTATTGCCTATTTAAGTAAGTTTGTGGACATTTAGTCTCTCTGACTTGTTAATAGAACTATGCATTTAGAAAGATGCAAAAAGACATTAACAACATAAGGATATATGACTTTCATAAAAGTTGATCAAAAGTTTTAGGAGATTGTTCATGCGTTGAGGAGCGTGTTCAAGTAATACAACAACTTGTTCATCATTCAATAGACAGTAAATTGGGTATTTTTTGTATTTTTTCTGTTAATACAAGTTTATAGAAGTTTGTATTATAACTAACACGTGGTATCATGGTAGTTCTATGATTGAATGAAGTTAAATAGAGATTTTTTAATTTCTTTATAAGTAAATCAAAGAAATTAATATGTTTTGGCTTATATAAATTCCATATTTGTTTTTTAGTTAATTTTAAACAAACTTTGCATGGTCAAAAATGAACTTTTAGGTTATTTTCTATGAAATATTGTAGGAATCCAACAAAAAATCACCAAAAATATTGCAAAAAGTTGTCTTTTTTGACAACTCTTAAGTTAGAACCAGGTCTTATTTGCATGTCCGATGCGTGGGATACACATGCCTAACGTAGTTGGCACATTTGCACATACTACCATGTAAGCAATGCATCATGAATGCAACGCGCATCTATGCAAATCTGGCGTGTGGTATGCAAGCACCTTATGCATCCAGAGACGTACGAGGCTCTGACGCATGCTTTACTCGCGCCATCTGTAACTGATGTCAATATACTATAGCATAAAAAATCAAAATTTCTAAATTTAACATAATGATCCCTCAAGTTATTTTAGGTCAATTTTCTCGGTCTTGTGAATTTGTAAAGTGAGTTTTTTATTTTCTGGATTTAATTACATTGGTAATAAATAAGGCTTAACTTTTATTTTTCATGAATTTGACTTGAAATAAAAGAGATACATGTGGTTTTGGTAGCTCACATGGTGCATTGTTATTTAGTATCGTGTGATTATCATGCTATGGGATTTTCTTTATGATGAATTCTCAAATAAAGTTTGTTGATATTGTTTTCAACACTGATATGTGATAATGAGTATGCGCATGAGGATTTGACGTTTATGAATTGTAAATTGTCACATATTTTATGCTCATTTAAAAGAATGTGAGGATAACATACAAGTGTGTCCCTTACGCTTGTGGATCAATTAGGGTACTAATGATAATGTAGTCACCGCAGTGACCTTTCAAGTTAGTATTTGAATTGTTTTGGTTGTATGTTTGGGGATATCTCTAATGTTGTGTTTGGTTATTCTACCCATAGGTGTTAGTTTTATATGAGACTTTTAAATGCGCATAAAGGCATAAGATGGAGAAAAGTCATTACTTAAGTGATCTATTCGCTTACAGGTGTTAAAATCATAAAAATTAATGATTTGTACTCTAATGTTTTTATATGGAGGTCTTATCTGTATGTATTATGCATTCAACCAATAAGAGTTTCATAATATATGTGATAAGATGCTTAATACAAATACTATTTTGTGACTTTGAGTATCGATTTTATCCTACATTTGGTTTGATCGTTATATTATCACTTTTGTGGTCACCTTCTCTGTAAATAATATCAGTGTCACAATTAAAACCCTCACTAGTTTCAATTTTAAGAAATAGAATCAAGATGTGGAATTTGCGCTAAAGATGAGATGTATCAATATGGCCATGGTTAAGGATAGGCCATCAAGACCTACATATATAAGCTCAGAGGTTGAGAGAGTAGCATTTGCAACATGGAAAAGATCAAATAGGATTCGTTATTTGATCAAAAAGAGATCCATACTAGACCATCTACTAAGTGGATTTCCAGAAACGAACATAGTAAGGGATTTCCTCAATAACATCTCACAAATATTTAAGGTCTCTTTTAATGCTGAAATAGGTACCTTATTAAAGGAATTGTACTCTATGAGATATACAAAAGCTGGGGGAGTGAAGCAGTACATAATTAGGATAGTCCACCTCCATACTAATCTATGTTAAATATTTATATTCTTGATGCTTGTATAGGTCACCAAGCTCTGAATACACCTCCATCAAAGTTTGACATTCTGGTAACCATATGCAATTCTCAGCATGAAGATTGGGACATAAATGCACTAATCACCCATTGTGTTGTTGAAGAAGAAAAGTTGAAGAATACAACTCATACAACCTTAATAACAACTAATGGGAAGGAAATTTTGAAACCCCATAAATTTAAAGGTAGGAAACCTAAATTTTTTCCACATATAGATGTTGGTCAATCTAGTGTTGCTAAGGGGTCCTAGAGATGTTATAACGAGTATGAGTCTGAGGTGTTTCTTTTGTAAGAAGAAGGGATAAAAAGAAGCTGGAATGCTAGAAATATAAGACATAGAAAGAAAAGGAAAGAGCTATTTGGTAACCCCATGGCTTATAGGATATATGATTCTAATCTTGCTATAGCAACATTAAGTTTTTAGTGGCTAAATAGTGAAACCTCTAATCATATTGCTTCCACAATGTAGAGATTTATACAAAAGAGAAAGTCGAATAGGATGGAGGAAAAGTTGGTGGTGGGCAATAAAAAAAAAGTTGATGTAATAACTTTAGTGGATGTTTGTTTAAACCTTGATACAAAGTTTAAGATTGTATTAAATGACAGTTTCATATACTATCTTTTAGACAAAATTTGATCTTTTTATCTACTTTGGATAAAGAAGGTTATAATTTTGTAATTGAAAATTTTGTTATAAAGTTGTCTTTCAATGCAAAACATATTGGTACTGCCTTCTTATCATATGACTTATATAGAATGTGTCTTGCCCCTAGTGAGATGTATGCTTCTTTATATATTGTTAAACGAGTCACTAGAAAGAGAATCCTAATAAAAGAGAAGCCATATGTATTGTGGCATAAAATGTTAGGTCATATTTTCAAAGATAAAGTTTGAAGATTGGTCAAGAATAACATTATCCAAACTTTAGATTATGATGATTTAAAAACATGTGTTAACTGTTGTAGTAGTAAGTTGACTAAAATAAAGAAAAAAGGTCAACTTGTACTTTTGGATTATTTGAACTCACGCTTACAGATATATGTTGACCTTATAAAGTTACATTATATAATTCAAGATATTTTCTAGCATTTGCTGATGATTATTCTTGTTATAATTAAATATGTGTTCTTACCTAAACAAAGTTTGAATTTCTTGAGAAATTCAAGATCTTCACGGGTGAAATTAAGAACCAATTATGAAGGTCAATTAAGATTATTAAAATTGACTCTGGAGATGAACATTATGGCAGACATGAGGTTAAGACAAGAAAAAGGCCTATTTGCCAAATATATAGAATCATATGGAATAGTGACTCAGTTCATTATTTCGAGTAGTTCTGAACAAAACAGTGTGGTCGAAAGGCAGAATTTACCTTATTACCTTTCGGGTGAAGCTATAAAGACTAACTTATATATACATAATAGATTCTCGAACAAATCAATTTTAGAAACACCTTTAAAATCTAGAAGGGTTTTAAGCCTAGCCTCACTCATCTTTGTATATATGGTTGTCTTGCTATGGTACATTTGTATAATTCTTATGAAGATAAGTTGCATTCTCGTTTCACTCACTGTTATTTTGTTGGATATCTTGAACACTTTAAGAGATACATATTTTACTATAGAGATGGAGGATCTAGAATAGTAAAATCACAACTAACTAAGTTTTTGGAACATAATGTCTATGATGAGAGTTGACCATCTCATCTTGATAAGGGTGGTCATTCTTACCCTTCAGGTGATAGAATAGTGGATACTACATTTATTTTATATTTATCACTTTTACAGTCAAAACTAGTGGATCAAGGTTTCAATACCATATTAGGATAGGGATAGGAACTCATTCCTGTACAAACTAAGGTTCTTGAGATACAAGAGCATACTGAACCAATTCGATTAAGAAATTCACTAGAGTGAGAAGAATTACTATCTCATTTGATTACTAGTCTATTTAGGTGAACAAAACTATGATATTGGATATATAATAGATCCAATTACTTTTACAGAAGATGTTTCTATACCTTATGTGGATTTATGGTGGGATACAATGAGAGATGTGATGTAATCCATGAAGCATGATAAGGTATGAGTGATTATGAAAATAATGGCTCATTATAATATGAACCTATATTAGATGAATTTCTAAATCACTTTCCTAAATGGATACCTTTGCGAAAAGGCTTATATGGGACAACCAAAAGGATTTCAGGATTAAGATAAAGTTGACATGATCTGTAAACTGAGAAAATCAATTTATGACTTGAAATAAGCCTTTAGACAATGGTACTTAAAGTTTGATGAGGTTGTTATCTTATTTGACTTTATGGAAAATAAAGTTAAAATATGCTTATATTATAAGGTTAGGAGAGCAAGGTCATCTTTTTTACTTTTACATGTGGATGATATCTTGCTCGCTTAGGAAAATCAATACTGTAGATTTTATAAGTTAAATTGATTCAAATTTTGCTATGCGCTTAGATGATAGGAAGTCCAAATCAGGGGACATTTTTATGTTAACAAATGGTGCAGTATCATAGAAGAGTGTCAAGCAGACACTAGTAACTTCTTGAACCATGCATGTAGAGTTTGTAGAATTCTATTGGGTAGCTTCACATATGGCCTAGCTCAGGAACTTGATTTTTGAGTTGTTTATGATTGATTCAGTTATTAAGCCCATTCGGTCATATTGTAATGTTCTTTCAATTGTATTGTTCAATAATAACAATAAGAATATCACAGGGTCTAAGCATTTGGAGGTCAAATATATGACCATAAAAGAACTAATACATAAAGGTGACGTTAAGGTGGAGCATTTAAAGAGCGAGTACATGCTTTCTAATCCTTTAACTGAAGAACCTCATGCATTTATTTGCTAAGGACATGTATATAATATGCGTTTACTGAAGCCCTTAAACACTTTTAGTTGGGGATCACTATATTTGCTCTTGATACATTTGTACAAATTTATGTATTATAAAAGTATATTTTTATACATATTGATGATCATTATTTTGCTTACAAATTTATGTATTATAAAAGTATATTTTTATACATATTGATGATCATTATTTTGTTCTTAGTCATACAGTTTGTTGTACATTGCCATAATACAGGTGAAATTCTTAAGTTCTGTGTCAATCTTAAGCATTTTACAAGTAATTAGGCATATATATACTGATTAAACTTGAGCTTATATCTCCAAGACACATACATATATACATAAATCTATGAATTTGATAAGATATAGGGGATATAAGTATTTAATTTTTTAAGGGTTTTCTCTAATGCATTTTACTATTCAGTGAGAGAAAACAAATTTCTCTGATGTAGAATTTGACATAAAGTTTGGAGAAATTGAGATCAACAAATAAAAAGATGATACATTTCAAATTATACGTATATCATTGTAGTTTTTCACACTCCATTTTTTCATTCATGTTAGTAAGGTATTAGATATACGTGATTGTATTGAATTTATGTCGCATATGATACATGCATTTGATTTTTTTAGGTATCAAAAGACTTACAAGACTAAATAATAGACTTTCATTATCTTTGGATCAAATGTTTTAAATTAATTGTCTTTTACATTAATTTTGCTTAACCACTTTTACTATTTTTATTGTTGTTACAACTGTTGTAATTAATATTTGTCCAATGGGAGAATGTTAGTATTTTTTAATTAGACAATTATTAATTACAAGTCATTTATAAAATTAAGGTTCAGAAAAATAAAATTGATCCAGAATAAAGATAATAAAGAAGGTCAATAAGGGATTTGGTTAAATGAACTGAAATTCAATAAAGAAATGGACTATAATTAATGTGAGCTGATTGTTTATCGAGCTTTTGATGGGAAAATCCAATAAGGTTACTGTAAATAGCTGCTAAAGTCTCCTGCTGCTTGTTTAAGTAAGTTCGTGGGTGTTCATTTTTTCTGGCTTGCTAAGAGGCCCTGGCATTAAGAAATGCACAGAAAACGCTAACAACGTAAAGATGTACAACGATCATAAAAGTTGATCGAAAGTTTCAAGAGCTTGTCCATGTTCTATGCATAGCAAATCATGTATTTTTCTGCGTTTTCTCCATTAATATAAGTTCATGGTTGATATGGGTCCATAACTAAAATTTTGAGCTATGATTAACAAACTCTTCTAGTGCAAGTGCTTGCATCATCAAAGGCTGCAATATTGTTTAAGAACAAACATGTTTCTTTTTGTTATCTTTATTTGTTTTTGAGCCAAGCCATTCCATTCCTTTTCGAAAAATTTTCCCATAATGCAATAAGATTAGAAATGCAAAGGGAAATAGGACAATGATATCTTCTCTTAAAGGAATCAACCTAAGACAACTGTGTAGCATAAAGCATTAAACAATTTTAGGAGAAGAAAGAGTATGAGTTCTTGATAAGAATACACAATAAAAGCAAAATAATTCAACATAAGCCAAAGCTAGAGATTGGAATCAAGCCTTAACTCAGATGTTGGAACGACAACAATTAAGCGATATCAGTGTTTAACTTAATGGTCAAAGGAAAAGTATCATTAGATTTACTATGTTTTAAACTTTAAATCATGATAAGTATATAAATTGATATACTTACAAATGTTTGTAATTTTTTATGTATCAAGAAGTCACTGTAATCATCAAAGTTAATTAAAATAATTAAATCTAATTTTAAATTATTGAATTAAAATAGTTGTTGTAATCACTACATCATCACCGTAATTACTATAAAGCATATTAATTAACTGTTTAACTGTAAACGCTTCATCTAAATATAGTAATGGCAAAGTCTAGAAGTGATAATCTGATATGATGAGTGCTTCGAATTTGCTCTTTTAGGGATTTGGTGTTTAATAAGAACATTAATTAAGGAATAGTTTGGTTTAACTTTTAGTTTATCATTAGAATTTTTATTTTGGTTTCCTAATCTTAGTTTATATTTTTTAAAATAAAATTTATTTAATTGTTTCAATTTAATTACACTTTTATCACTAGTAATAATTATATGTCAAATTAAAATTAATAATAAATTAATTTTATGAGTTAGTTAAATAAATAATTTTATTTTAATCTATTATAAAATACTTGTTAATAAATATGAATACTAACTTCATTGCACTTTTCAATAAATAAGTAAAACAAGTTTAAAAACTCTTGTAAATTTTATTTCCAAGTTAATATTTGTTTATTAATATACAATTTAATTGAAAAAAATTAAAAGATACTATTTTAGAATTAAGATATTTAAAATTTTATTTCATATTATATATTTAAAATTTTATGAATTTTTATGATATTTAAGATTTAAAATATATTTTTAATCAATTATCAACTTTCAACTACTTTAATTTTTAAATCAAATTTTATTTATTTATTTATAAAAATAGATTGAGCAATTAAATTATCTATTTTATAGTTTTCATCTTTAAATAATACAAAATATTTAAATAATATATATTTAGTTAATAATAAAATCAGATGATAAAAAAATAAACACTAAAAACTAAAATCAAAATTTCTAATTCACAAACTATGATTGTGTGAAGAAAGTAACACTAAAAATAGAATCCAGCTACACAACCAAACAATTTATTTTACTTAATTTAAAAATTAAAATAAAACTAAGAATATAAGTAAAATCAAAAGGACTTTGAATATTTTATAATCACCAACACACATATATATCCATTCCATTCTATTTTATTAATTATCATTCTATTTTATTCTATCATAAACTCCCAAACATATCCTTAAAGACGTAGGGATAATTTTGTATAATTGTACAAATATATAAGCAGAGAGCAGTAATCTAGTCCCACTAAATCCATTCAAGTCAAAGTGGGGTTGACTTCTATGGCCTTCGCGTTGGCTTGCCAGAGGCAGAGCATGCTGCATGTTGCTGGCTTCTCTCTCTTTTTGATCTCAGAGTCCACTTTATCTCCCACTAAATTGGTGTAACCATTGCGGCCACTTTCCGTGATTCATACAAAGAGTTCTTTTTATATTGTAAATTTTGTTCATTAGTGGGATTGCCTAATGATAGTTCATTATAAGCTTTAAAAGGTGATTATCACCCTTTAATCATGTAATAGGGACGTACAAACTAGGATCTATGTCGGTATGATAAAAGACAAAGTTTAGTTTTTAAGGATCTAATCACTCTAATCTAAGTGGGGTTTCTTAAACTAATCTCTCCTTTTCTGAATGCTGAAAGAAAAGTTTTGATGCAGTTTGGGTTTGTTGTTTTGCTCTAAAAATAAGAGATTAGATTTGAACACCCACTCACGGGGTAGCCTAGCGGTAGAAAGGGGGAGAGGATTGTGAGAAGTTGTGGGTTCGAACCTTAGGAGGAGCAGCTTCTATTTGAAGTGATGTAATCCCCCTGATAATGACGACCTATCCTTGATGCAGGTACCTCTGATACTGACTAGGATTAGACCCGGATTTACCTATCTATGAATCTGAGTGAGCGGCTCATAAGTCCCAGGTAGTCGAGCCAAGCTCGAACCCTGAGTTATTCAAAAAAAAAAAAAAGATTAGATTTGAACGGTCAAATTGTATTGTCTCTTAGTTAATGCTCCACTTTTAGGGAGGTATTGGGGGTGGGGACAAACTGAAGATGGTCCAAGTGTGCAACGGTAGATATGAGTCATAATATGATTAGACGTATTGATGTTATTGAACTATTTGCCTGCTATGAATTTCATTTACAATGTTAGGCTCTTAGTTCCCTATATATACGTCTATCTACCTGCCTAGTGAATAGCTATAGAAAAAAATTATTACTGATGGGACGTTTTTGCAGGGGTGTGCTGTGAGAGAAGGTGTGGTTTAGTTGGATTTCTTTTCTCACACACACATACATCTTATCATTTATATAAACTATTTTGAAAGATTGAAGCTTTCAATGGGCCAATGATCATGGAGGGAATCACTGACCTCTTTTGTCTGATAAGACATTTTGAGAATCTTCTATGGCGATAACGCACCGTCTCCAGTGGCAGATCTTTACCAAACTTTCTCTCTCGAATCTGTGGAAAGGACAGTCTTTCTCAATTAAATACATACGTGTTTTTAGTAATTTCTTAATTTTACCTTCCTTCTATTCTTTTATACTAGTCCAGATCTCCTGTCTAATATTATGATATTTTATTGTGTCCAATAAATCTCAGCTATTTATTTATGTAAATTCTGTATAGGTCCCGCGTAGACCTCGCGTGAATCCCACAAAATAAATGATTAAAATTTCATGAACAGAATAAAACAAGGTAATATTAGACAAAAAATCTGTTCCCCATTCATATTCCCCTTTGACATCGTAGTTACAACCAGAATCACCAATAACTTTTGTGATTGCTTTCCTTTACGTTAAAATGACATTACAGTATCTGCGTCTACTTCACATGGAAGCAAGTTAATTCAAACATAAATAGTAGTGAAATCATTGTGTTTTTTTGTGTGTGAAATTTTGTGATTGAATGTAAAACTGTTGTGATTGGATAATTAATAAATATGCATTTTTAATAATTTTATATCATCAATGATTTTTTAGTAAAAACAAAAAATAAAATTTAATCACTCATAAAATATGTATAAAATTATATATTTTATCAATCATTAAAGTATACATTAAGATATATAAATCATATGATCACACGTTTATGTGACGGAAATAATTTTTTGGTTAAAATATAAAAGAAAGATTGCGTACATTATGATTTTTCTAAGATCCTATAAAACAAAGAGTCTTATGTTCCGAATGCGCACACTTTTAGAGCTTTGAACTAAGTATGAATAACATCAAGATTATAAAAATAGGGAAACCATTTAATCAAAATTGCAGCATCTTAAATTGATCATTTAAAAGCATCAATTTCATCCATTTTGAATCCTGGGAAACTACGGTTTTCAAGGAAAATTTGTTTTTCCCTCATTTGAGTGTGAGCCACATTTACTTGTCATGTGTCCAACTCCCTCACTCCCACGATGATTGAAGGGATCAAAGAATAAACTCAAAGTAACTTAAATGAATCCAGTACCCATCCTAATAAATTCTCCACATGATTGATGTTGGCAGAATAAGAACGACTAGCTCATGGCTCTAATGCCCTAAACTATATATCTATAATCCTATTCTTTAAATATGAAGTGTACAAGTTGAAGCCAGCAGCTAACTAAGGACATTGTGGAACATGTCCAAGCTGGTTCTTGATGTACCTAGCTAGTGGTCCTCTTGTATATTTGTAGGTTAGTCCATTAGAGTATTGAATCCTATATATATATTGAACCAAGGTGTACTATATATTTAAGGGAGCTAGTTATACTTAAAAATTGATTAACTGGGATTTTGTTTTGGGCATCCATATCCCCATAAGAACACAAGTGAATCATTGATTGGCTCCAGACATTGCTTGCCCACGTTACTGCATGACAAGTTCCTCACAATTTTTATTATATCTTTTCTCATATCTCCACAAGAAAACAAAATTGAAGTGGGATTCTCTGAGCATTACTATACAGGGGTTATTGTCTACCCACCAAGAATCCTCCATGTGAACCTACCTTGCAGTTTAGTCATGAACACATTAAACTATGCTAACTGCATTGCTTAGAATAAGCATTCGAATCGTGACTCCTTACAATGCCAACCCTAGCTCTCTGGCCTTTTCCAACTTGCTGGCTGCTGCTTGGTGATGATATATATATATATATATAATATACTCTATGGCCTGCATTACATATGTGTATATATATATATATATACATCAAATGGCCACGATTCAAGAGTACAAATATTAAAGCACAACTATTAAGCCATTCTGTTAGAAGTGCCTAACTCATCCCCAAAAGCTAGCTCAAAAAGAGGAGGTTTACACATTATTATAAATTGTTTAATACTCTCATAGTTGTCCGATGTGGGATTCCTGACACACCCCCTCAGTCCAGATCAGGACTGGACATCTGATGGACTTATTGGGCAAAGGGACATAACCGGGTACCGCCCCAAACCATCGAGACAAACTGAGTTGGCTCTGATACTATGTTAGAAAGTGCCTAACTCATCCCCAAAAGCTAGCTCAAGAGGAGGAGGTTTACACATTATTATAAATTATTTAATGCTCTTATAGTTGTCCGATGTGAGATTCTTGACACATTCTGATCTACCGTATATTATATATAAATGATATCTGACACCTCTCGCCGTCAGCCGTCTACTGGCTCACCTCATCAATTACGCTGGTGATGGCCATCTGTTCATATGGACCTGTATTTTATTTCTACCATTCTAAACCAGAATTATCTTATACATTAGACATAGTCAAATATGGATTTATGTTTATTATCGGAAGAATATTAATATGAACTATTCTATCCTTTTCTTCAACTAAAAGAATTATTTTTTTTTTACTCTGTGTTAGTGCCATATATAGTAATTAAATTGAGACCTACCTAGATAGGCATGGCCCATGTAAATAATATTCCACATTTAATTAGCTAGAGTTTCAAGTTTCACCTTAGGCACTCAATCAATCTCTAGGTGGCCTGGATATAGCCAGTAATTTTTTTAGTTTGTCTTTTTAGGGAGACTCTATTGTAAGTTACAACCACTAGAATCTAGGGTTTTAGTTTTACTATTATGAATGATTACACCACTGGTCATGCATGAAGACTTGATTTTTTTTTTAATTTTTAACTGTAGCCAGATCAAGAAACAATTGAATAGCACTGAGCTACTAACTATGGGCGTAAAGACACTAAAGTCATCGATAAGAACAAAAATTCTGATTGATACATATGCAAAAATGGACTTTAAATAATATAGATATAACTAACGTTTAAAAAACTTAACCTAAAGTTAAACCGGTAAAATAAGAGATTTAAGATTCAAAATATTTAACTAATGTGAGATCGTCATAAAATAGGTTAAAGATTGAATAAAATTGAAGAATTTGAAATATGATTGAAAGAGATTATATTTAACTTAAAGTTTAATTAAAAAGATAGATTATTAAATAAAAATTAATTGATTTATTTTAGTTTATAAAAACTAATTAGTTTACAAAAATTAACCGATTAATTAATAAACTGATCAATTTTTAATAATAAAAATTATTAAAATAAATCAAACTGAAAAGTTAAAAATTAAATTAAAAAATTGGTCAAGTCAAAATTTTTCAAGATTAAATCATCCGAATCGAATTGATTTTTGAATCATTGAATATAACAAAAATCATCAAAATTGCAAGTACAAGTGCACAATTGAGGATGAAATTCTTATATTGTAAATTTGTACCACAGCATATTATTTTAAGATTACCTTTGGAAGCTGTTAAGAATTGGGATTTTCTTTACAATTAAATCAAAATTACTCGGCTAATCCTATATGACTTAGATATAATTTTTTTTATATATAATTTAAAATCTTGAGATATGGGTAAAGAATTATAACTTTAACGATTAAGTTGTTATTAAAAAAACATTTATTTCCATTTTCAATTTCAGAATCCAAACGCTCCCTACGAGCTTTTTAAGTGAATCTCCATTCAGACAGGAAATTCTAATAATTGGTGGGGTTCTTCGTTCTAGCAGCCACCCACTGTGCCAATTGTGGAGTCCTACCATTACTTTTTTTCCCCCCCTAACATGGATACGGGAAAAAAATAAATGTTTTTCTTAGTGAATACTGTGCTTTTTCCCTCAATATGTATTATGTATATGCGTCAATTAAACCTTTTATGCAGCTACATAGAAGATGCAACATGAGAATCTGTGTCAATAAAAATGCTCTGATATGAATCAATTACTTCATTAAAAGTAACTGACGCCTTACAAGACTTGAATGTGATTACGTTAGTCTTTAAACTAAAATAATCTCTTGCCACCAATTAGCCATTAATCCGCTTTTTGCCTCCTGATGTCTGTTTGTAGGGGTCCAGATCTTATGTCCAGTTTTATGGTGTCTTATTATGTTCAATGAATCTCAGCCATTTATTTATGTGAGTCTCGCGTGAGTCCCGCATAAATAAATACGGATCCCGCAGAAATAAATGACTGAGATTTACTGGACATAATAAGACACCATAAAATTGGACAAAGGATCTTGTCTCTGTTTGTATGGGGTGCATATAAACATTGCATAAAGCAGTATCTAAGGAGCATTCTTTCTAGAGTAGCCAACTTTTAGCCAACCATATCTCTTCTGCATAATAATTTGATCATTCCAATTATGAGACAATCTAAAATCGTTGGAATCGGTGCTACACACATTGGTAATTGCTAAACTGTTATCTTTACATGTTATTAAATTCATAGCTAAGCCCTTGGATTGAGTGGCATGTGGTCCTTACCATGTGACATATACGTATAACTTCACTTCCAATGAGAACAACTTGAAATCTTTTTGCCTTTAATTGAGGGGTTGTCATTTAGAGATCCCAAATCCCAAATCCCACTTTAAGTGCAATTCAAGCTCGAAAGACCGTAGTCATCCATTCACATCCGTCCCTTTAATGGATCCTTTGTATTTTCTTTCGTCTGTGGGAAATAGCACAAGAAGCTTCTCATATTTCATCTTTGCTTACGAGGCATGGCCTTTGGGGATCGCAAAGAAAAGCCAAGGCCGGGAATTCGGGCACGCCTTATTTGAATTGAATGAACAATAAGGCATAAATAAACTAAATTGGCCATTCACCACCTTAAAGGCTGAAAGGTAAGTGATTTGACTTTTGAAGCAATGTTTCATGACCATGGTTAAGAATAGATCTATCTAATCGTATATAGACGCACGCGGTCATCCAAAAGAAATGTCAATTTTTGACAAAGCAAACTGAATGCTGTCAAGGGTCTGACTTTCTGGGTCCCCATATTTTTCTAAGGAGTAAATGAGGAGAATGATAAGATGAAGATCGTGGACCACTAGCAACCCTAATAACCACTCTAATATTCGTTAGGATTAGGGTAAATATTGACTTCGTTTAATGTTTTTACACCTTTAATTTTTTTTTTGAAATGTTAAAGATTGCGCTCAGTGCATATTATTCATGTCTAAAGATAAAACGTCATACAGAAAAAAAAGGAGGGCATACCTCCATTCAAAATCAGACATAGAATTGGCCGCCCTAGCTATTTTATGAGCAACCTGATTCTCTGATCTTTTAACAAAAGCAGTGGAAATAAACCGATGCTCTTGAAGAAGAGCTTTACAATCTTCAATAATCATCGAAAAGTATGATGGAAATTGATGTGCTGATGTTAGAAATTGAGTAACTATCTGACAATCTGGTTCCACACAAATAGACCCATAAGAGAGACCTTTAATCCAACTTAGTAATGACAAATTCGTATTGGACTCTAAGCAAATATCCAAGTATCTAAATGTTACATCCCGGGACCATCTGCTTTAGAGAACTTGTAATGAAACCCTGGAACTCTAATGCATGTGAAGTCAGTATCAAGCAAATTAGGAGGTCAAAATAAGGTCTACCAAACTTATAAGAGATCTTGAGAATGTTTCGGAGTTGGAGGGTTGAAGAACCCCACCAAAAGAGTACGCAGGCCGGTCTCTTTTATGGGGTAAGAGAGAGTGGTCGATGTGTTGGAGTAGTCAGTCGCCGGGCTATAAATTGACTAATGCATATAGCAAGAAGGGAAATAAAGATAAATGAATGGGGTCTCTCTGCATCTACTAAGAACAAGACAAGCCAAGGAGCACTGGCTGCATAACTATTCAAAGTGGTAGTTAACCTCACAGTCCAATATTTTCTTTTCCAGGCCACGACTAGTCAGTGCATGTCCTTTTCCCCATCATCCATCGAACTTCACATACATGTATTTATCATTGTCCTTTTTCTTGGGTATATCTTTCTGCAATTTTATCATAGGCTGAAGACACAAGTCTATAGATTATTACGGCGAGAACGGGTTTGATTTCCACATCATCAATACCTCAATCAAACCATAAATATACCATTTTACTCATCATTATTTTATCTTTTTTTTTTTTGGTAAAATGATAACACAATTTCTATTCTGTGAAGTCCCTTCTTCAAATACTCGTACTGAGGAGTCTTCATAAGGTATTTGATATTTCCTGACTAATACGTCATTATGGTAAAACTAATTTTGCTTTGTATTTTAGTGAAATAAGATAGAATGCGTACTATCTTGAAATATATATATATATATAACATTTTAAATAAATATATGTATAAATTTATGATATAATATGATGTTTCTAAATATTTGACACGCCCTCGTCATAAGAGTGCTCTAATACTGATTTGCCTATGATATTTGTTATTTTAAAGTACAAATACAGTGTTGTTAATTCCCTAAGGAGAATTTCCTTTTAATTTTCTCCTAACTCATTGAGTTAGCTAACTCAGACCCAACCTTTTAATGCATATTAATTGAAGCAGAAAAGTTGATATAATTCACTACAAGAGAAGTTGAAATTAGCGATACAAAACCGTAGGCAATTACCAACAAAAATAGTATAGTCGTTGGTAATTTCATTTGGAAATATTAGTTTAGCGGCGATAGAAATATTCATCGCTAAATTCAGAAGAAATGGTTTATCCACGGATATGATCATCGGTAATTCTGTCGGTAAAAGTCGTTGTCAGTCGTCGGCTTTTAACTATCAGAAAACGACGTCGTTTTTCGACTGAAGATTTAAACGTTTATAACTTAACCAAAACGACATCGTTTGATTTTTTTCGACTGCAGGTTTAAACATTTATAACTAAATCAAACGACATCGTTTGGTTTTCATCTTTATGTGATAAAAACAATATTCAACAAAATCTAGTGAAGTTATTAATAATTACGAGACCATACTTCTTTCCGCCAAGACTTAGTGTTCTGGTTGGACCAAACAAATCTATATGTAACAACTCTAGAGGTCTAGACGAAGTTACAATATTTTTAGAAGAAAAAGATGTTTTAACTTGTTTTCTTTTTTTATAACTCTCACAAAAGAAATCTTTGTTAAAACTTATTTTTGATAATCCTCTTACCAAATCATGTCTAACCAATTTGGAAACATGTTTAAAACTAACATGACCTATCTTTTTATGCCAAATCAGTTTTTCCTCATATGTTGATATAAAACATGAAATGTTTTGACTTTTCAAATCATCTAAGTTGATTTTATAGAGATTATTTCGTGTCTTGGCAAAAAAGAATATGGAACCATCCTTATTTTTGACTACACAAGAATTTTGATTAAAGGATACTTCAAAACCAGAATAACATAATTGACTTACACTAATTAGATTATGCTTTAATTCTTCAACTAGCAGAACAATATCAATAGACGTAAATGAATCTTTACCAATTTTTCCGATTTCAACTATTTTGCCCTGCTGGTTGTCTCCAAAAGTTACTGATCCTCCTTGTTTATTTTGAAGCTCTAGAAACATAGACCTTCTTCCTGTCATATGTTGCGAGCATCCACTGTCCAAGTACCATTGGTGCTGGTTGCTTTTTCCAAGAAAGGAGATCTCCAGTATATATTATGTCTTTCTTAGGTATCCACATTTTCTTAGGTCCTTTGGGGTTAGACTTACAATTATTCATCGAGTAACAAGAATATTGTTTCTTTTTCTTTCTGTTAGGAACAAAACTCTTATTATGATGAACATTACTATTATTAAACCCTAAACCACTCTTATCATTTGGATGTCTATATTTTCAAATCATATCATTTATCCTTTTTGTACTTTCAGTAAATGTTGATAAATCTACTGAAAGACTATTAATCCTTCGTTTCAGTTAATTAATTTCCTCAGATCTATCTACAGTTACTTTCTTTTTCATATCGTCTACTTGTTTCTTAAGACAAACATTTTCGTTTTCTAACACTTCCGTGTTCTTCAAACTTTCAGCAAATTTCTTTTTCAAAATTCTATATTGTTTTAATATAGCAAGTGAATCTTCTAACAATTCTAAATACGCATCTTGAAGTTCATTAAAGTTAGAAGTTACCTCATCGTCGCATTCCTTTTCAACTACCAAGCATATATTTGCTTGTTCTGATGCTTCTGAGTCAGAGTCAGATTCAGACGAATCCAAATCTTCCCAAGTTGCCATCATGCTCTTTTTGCTTTCTTTACTTTTCTTTTTTTTTCTTTTGAGCAATGGACATTCAGGCTTGTAATGTCCTAGTTTGTTGTACTCATAACAGACAATAGAACTTTTTTCATTCTTTGATTCATCTTTGTTATTCTTCTTAAAAGAAAAGTCTTTATTTCCCTTTGCTTTCTTTTTCCACTTCCTCCTAATCTTTCTTGAAATGAAGGATAGTTCATCATCATCTTCACTTGAATCTTGATCAGATTCACTAGCATCATCATTCTTAATTTCTTCAATCTTTAATGCTTTTGAAGATGTGCTTCTACTTTTCTAGTTCTTTTGTTTCTTCTAATCAGCCTTTAATGCGATAAACTTATCTCTTCTAGGTTTATCTTCTGCATCAAGCTCTACTTCATGTATCTTCTGTGAACTAAGCAATTCATCTAGCTTTAGCTTGCTTAAGTCCTTGGCCTCTTGTATTGTTGTAACCTTGGGTATCCATCTTTTAGGTAGACTTCTGAGAATATTTCTGACATGATCTTGATTATCATAGATTCTCCCAAAAGCTTTAAGTCCATTAACAATTGTTTGAAATCGTCCAAACATCTGATCAATAGTCTCCTCGTCTTTCATCTTAAACAACTCATATTGATGAACAAGAATACTGATCTTGGACTCTTTCACTTAATTTGTACCTTCATATGTAATGGCTAATGTGTCCCACATCTCCTTTGCAGATACGCATCCATGAACCTTGTCATATTTGCTTCTGCTTAGGGCACAACTTAGAAAGAACTTAGCCTTTGAATTCAACTAAAATTGAGCTTTCTGATCGGTTGACCATTTGTCATGAGAGATGATATTGCCTTCATCATCTGTTGGTGTATATGGACTAATCTCGATGATATCCCAAAGATCAATATGTGTGGATTCGATGAAGAGCTGCATCCTATCCTTCCAATAATGATAATCCTCATCATTGAATGCAAGAGGTCTTGTGACCGAGGTGCCTTCAGCTATAAAAACATATGATTCAGCCATGGATCTTTGTCCTCACTTTGTGACAGTGTTTCTTGGAAATGTTGCTTTGATACCAACTAAAGTAAATCACTTGTTAATATAGAAATACGATATGATATGTAAACTACACAAGAAGGGAGGTTGAATTGTGTAATCTTTTCGAAAATATTAATCTTTTGAGACTTCTTGAATTTCTTTACGAAAATTCAAATGATTACTAAAACACTTTGCTAAAGTTGATAAGCAATGAAATCACAAGTAAAATTATCTACTTATCTAACAACAAGAAAATTAAAAGATAAGAGTTAGAAAATAGATGCTACGATTTTATAATGGTTTACCCCAAACCTTGGGCTACGTCCAGTCCTCAGAGTTTGTTTAAGATTTCACTATACTCTTCTAACTTTACAAGTATTCTTTCTACACTTGCAGAGCCTCTTCAGGTCTCTCTCACAAAGTATTCTTTATCAGTTGTATT
>JAOTIZ010000003.1:29870687-29883007 GCA_027123425.1 Erythroxylum panamense | reverse complement strand
AAGGCATGTTCAACATGTATCAAGTATATATGCTGCCATATGTCACCATTAAAGCTAGGTCACATGTCATTTAAGTATAGTAACCACTTGTCCATTTATCAATGCCATTTGTCATCAACTTATCAGCCCATTTGTCACACAATGATTGGTCCATTTGTCAATTCATTACTAGTCGATTTGTCACTAATTTAACTATGTCAAATGTCATCAACTTACCAGCCCATTTGTCACACAATTATAGCCTAAATCATTCAAAATTTTCATGCATCAATTTATCCTACCACTTGGCATTTGTCCTAGTTCAAATGTACCCCAAATTTTTGGAATTTCCTAAAATTCACCAAAATTTTCGAAACAATAAGTAGCAACACCAAATAAGTTTTTAACACATTTAAACCACAATTTTCAATATAATCACATTTATAAATCAATTATACCCAGAAAATATCATGAATGTACAATCATATTAATATGCAAAAATGTGCATGTCATATTTAGCTTGCACATGATATGCATTTTCTAATTTCTCAGTAATTTCTCATATTTACTAATCAAGCCTTATCATGAGTAACGGAATGCTACAAATGACCCTCATATGACCCTTCCATTAGATTGAATTTATTGCGTCGTGTGAGACATTTACGTGAAAAATAGCCTTTTTATTGTGTACAGATAAGAATGCGAATTATTAGACCTACTCTCGTAAAATGTTGTTCTTGCTAGTGAGAATTTTTCCTTTTTTTTAAATGAAGTTTGATCTTTATTTTTGATTTTAAAAGTAAAATAGTATCTGAAATAAATATGAAATAAAACAAGAAAAATTTAGTATCTTCCACTCCTCATTTCAAGTTAGTACAACGTGTGAATATTTTCGTGTAAGAACAACTTTCTTCAATAAATATGTATACTTATCATCTCTTTGTTATAGAAAAAAACTTAGAATTAGAGGAAATTCTTATAATCAATAGTTTTCCACAATTAGCTCAATCGTTTCATTGCTTTACATTTGATTTAGTTAGATATTACATTATCATGTAAGCCTTCTAATTTTCAATTTTATTTTCATCCTGCTTTTCAAAACAAACAATAAAATTGAAAAGAAAGTAATTGCATTGACCTCTTAACAATAAGAAATTTGTTAATATTGAAAGAATTAAGACAGAAGCTATAGCTAATTCTGCTGCCACCATCGCTGGATAACGATTAGCACCTAAATTCCAGTAATTAGCAGGAAAAAAAATGAAAAAAAGCAATTACTGGAAACCTACTTAGACAATAAGCAAAAGACAAAGAAGAAAATGGAAGACGCGGCTTCTTCAGCTGAAGCCACTAGTGGTCTCCAGCAACTGATCAATCTCCTCTTTTACTGAAGGATTTGACTGGATCTCGTGAACAGTCGCTAGTGTTTGAACAAATTCCTTGGGAACCAAGCATTTCTCTGTTGAGTACAACTTTTCTTGGATTGTTGGAGATGAAAGTAGCAGCTGTTGGACTTCGTTTGTAGGGACTCTTAATTCCTTCTTTTCCTGCATTTGACCCAACACGTTAGATACGAGTAATCTATGTGAATCGAATGAGCTTAAGAAAAGTGAAAGCTAATAATATTAATCACCTGAAATGAACCCATGAGCTCTAGAATGCTGACTTGAGCCTGCAAGAACTTAACGTACTTGAAAGCAGCCTGGAACATTTCAGCAGTATTCATCTTATTTCCTCCAGGAATCAGCTTCCCGAGCTCTTGCGTCTTCTCAGTTATCTTCCTTCTTCTCTCTCTTGCAGCAATGCTCTGTGCAGACAAGCTCACCCCACTCTGTTTCTTCCCACTATTCTGATCAGTCCTTCCAATACTAAAAGCCCCTGAAACCTCCAACTTCGGCTCTGAACTAGCTGAAATATCTGGCAGGAATTCTGGAATGGAATTGAAGTTCAAAATGTTCACGTCAAACATATCAGGAGCTGTGAAATTTGAGTAGAAGTTATCAATATGGCTCTTCTGACGTTTTGGGCACTGGTAGGACTCAAATTCTTGAGGGAAGATTTCAGGTGTTAAGGACATCATGTTATCTTTAGTAGAATAGAAGTAAGGAGAAGGGAAAAACGGAAGGAGATTTCCGCAATTATCCCAGTAAAAGAGCTCGTCGGATTCATAAATGGGGTTTATGAAAGTGTCGGGAGCTACAAAGTTGTCGTAGCAATCATAGAGCTCGGTAGCCATTTCTGTGTCGGTCAGGGGAAAGCTAGCTACTTCTGCTTGATTAAGTTGCTGAAACGAGCCCAAATTCGGAAAAAAGCTCAAAGCCATGGAAGCGGGAAAGAATCTGCAGCAAAAAAACGAAAGGGAACTTCAGAAGTTGGAAAACACAAGACCTTTTAACTTCCCACGAGCAATATCATAGTCATCATGGAAATAAACGATAATAAGCAAAGCAGCTAACTTCAAGTGAGATTAACAGAGATCAAGTAAATTTGCATGTGGGCATGAAGCTAAATAGAGGAACGTAGAAGTAAGTTGGCGTGAGAAACAAACAAGTAATGAGCAAAGACAGAGGAAGAAATGGTAGAATAAGACAGGTAATATGAAAATAGAAAAATAGAGAGACACCTGAGAAGATACTGTACTAGGTTGTAGATACGGTGGTCTGTTGCTGTTGGTTTGAATAGAAGTAGACCTGTCTAGTTAAGTAAACATTAACAGTAACGAAAGCCTTATCAAACTACCCAGAAACTAAATACATACACGAGAGAGAGAAAAGAGTGGAGGAAGTTACAAGCAGTTGGAGATATTTGAGAGAAGTGGGGAAGAAGTTGGGTGGTTATTTTAATTATTAGAGATAATTCACTAATTCAGAGAAGTGGGGAGGAAATTTGGTAATTATTTTAATTATTAGCATTCTCTTTTATTTACAAATACAAATAAATAAAAGATAATCAACTTGAAAAACAATATTACTTTTTCTTTTAAAAAATACATGTACAATTATTTTTTATTAAAATAAATAAAAATTTATGAGAAGAACCAACCAAAACAGGATGAATCTTGAACCTTGTATTAAAAAATATTACCCAACAGGATAGATGACAACGATGATTGGAGATAAATAAAGAACAGAAACAGAGAATAACAAAAGCCATCAACAATGGCTCTTAGGAACTATTCCTATATCAATCCTTTCAGGCAATTCTTGACTAGCAAAACGCCCTCTTCTAAAGCAACAAAAGGCCCTGTCCGCTTCTCTGCTCCGACTCATCGTTCCGCCATCACCTGCAAGCTCCATATGGTGCAAGCAGCTAGTACAATTGACGTCAGTCGTAAGGTGATGATACTTCAAAGGAAAATGGAACTTCTTGGTATCAATTGCGATGATCCCACCTGCATTCCTGGACTCTATAGCCACCAACTCTGTCCCAAGGCAAGTAACAAGTTAAAAATCTTATCTTTGTAAAGGAAAGGATTGAGCTTTAGATGATTATATTAATTTTGTCGATATTGTACGGTTTGATGATGACAGTGCCAAGGTGGACAGTCTCTGGAGAGAAGTTTATCTGTACATATCATCCAGGAAGCGTAAGCTGCTTCTTTTTCGCTTGTTTCTATGTATTGGGTAAAATCTGTAGATACAGAAATTAAAGTGGGATTTAAAGAAAATTATCTTCTTGGGAGAAAAATACCCATTTCGTTTACGTGCGCAAATGAGTGAAAAAAAACTTGAGCGTGGGTTCAATGGCCATGTTGAAGTTTGTTATTGGGTGGTGCTATGCAGGGATTTTGCGATGTGGAGATGTTTCAGGCCTAGTTGCGGATGGGCAGGGCAGGTAGTGATGCAAGTTATTTCTGTCTTATTCTGTTTCATTTATGGATTTTGGAGAAGGAAATATACCAGCTAATTTGGTTTGGCGTAGGCCTTTGCTGATAGCAGGTTGACGATTGAGGGATTTAATAAAATCTTCAAAGTCAAGAGCTCCAATCAAATGACTCCGGAGGGTTTTGTGTTAGAGCCACTGGGTGAAAAGGTGCTGCCCTTGTGTTTGATGTATCCTTCCTTTCCTTAAAACAAGTTTCTGAAAGAGGTCTTGCTTTGTAGTTATGCAAAATGATGAAGTAAAATGTCCAAAGATTATTTATTATTGTTGTTAACGCTTAGCGGTGCCAATAATGAGACATACAGAGTCTTCCGCTCACACTCTTTTTCTCTCTCACACTCACACTTGGACATACATTGGTACCAAGATCTTAAATTGTGAGTTGTAGGCTACGGTGCTTGTGTTGATATCAACATTGTTTGATGTGGTTCCATTTACTTGTGTTGCGGCCACAAATGATCAATGTTGTTCTACAAATATGCTTAAGAATTGTGATTTGAAACACTTAGTGCCAATTCATTTTTTCTTTTCAGTTGATTGCATACTTTGGCGAGCGGATGATTACGGAGGAAACTCTGAGGAGAAATGCTGTAATGCAGATGTCTAGTGAACAGGTGATTTAGTTGTTTTACTACTTGCAAATTTCTTTGCTGTTGGATGAGCTGTGGTTGAAGTAGTAAATCAAGTTGCTTGTTCTGATTGAGATCTTCTTCAACTCAATAATGTCAACTGCTTATCATGTTATTACAACATCTATTGGCTACAGGCTATTGTGGCTTTCACTTACAGACGAAATGGAGTGTTAGTTGGCTGCAAATATCGGACCATTGGAAAAAAATTCTGGCAGGTGTGATGCTAATTCTTGCATAATTGTTTAATATTTGAGCAAGTGGTATTTGAGTACTGATGGGTTCTTTGCCCTCAGGCTTCATTTAGCTGTTTGCCATGATTCTACTAGGTGATTCATTCTGACTTGGAGTGTCTGCAACTTTTTCCTTCTTGAAAAAAAAACATAACTCACTCATCAAAGTAAATATTAGTATTTTGTTTTATCTAGCATTGTGATGCAAAAATGTGATAAACCATGTATCCATTATAACTGATATTTCTTCTATTTCTTTTCAGGAGAAGGGCACTGAAAAGTGGCTATATGGAGTTGATGACATCATTGAAGCTAATGAAATAATTATAGTAAACTCCTGTCAACTTTGTGTGCGTGCGTGTGTGCGTGTGTGTTATTCTAATGTCAACACTTTGATGCTTCCAAAGGTTGAGGGGGAAATGGATAAGCTTTCGGTTGAAGAAGCTGGTTTTCATCATTGTGTAAGTGTTCCTGGTGGTGCACCAAAAAGCATTTCAGTTAAAGATTTACCATTGCTAGAAAAGGTTTGTACTGCGATCAGAAAGCTTATAACAATTTCTTTGTTGTGAACATCATTAGGCAATTCATGTTGTGACTCGTCTGATCAATTTTCTATTAGGTTTCCTTTTTGCTTTTAGTATAAGATGCTGAAGAAGTTTTTAAGCCACTATTGTCCATAAATGGGTAACAGGATTTTTGCTAGTAAACATGAAGATAAGATTTAGAAGTGCAATTTTACCCAAATTGGAGTTGTTCTATGATTATATTGTTTGTTAACCTCATAACCCAAATATAACGTATGTAGAATTGAGCTCACTTAATTGCTGCTATCATTGTCCTTTAACTCTAGTCTCCAGGTGAAGAATGGGCTTCACCCACAGTGTTCAAGATGGACAACGACGCCTCTGTTTCTTCTTTTAAAATTTCTTGTCCTGGTTACAAATTGTCTGTTCCCTCGAGCCAAAAGATTCTTTTACATTGATGCGCTGCTATGTTTACAAAATACTCTGTCCCTTCTTTCCTTCGTCTCCGCTCTACTTTGCAGCTTCACAAAGGGTATTTGTGGAGCGGTGCTTGTTGTATTCCTTCGTTGGTCAACTTGAATCTTCTTGATATCTATTTCCATGACGTTCATACAACTTTCATAACTCAGCGCTGGTCAAATCTCTAGGATTTTGAAACCTAAACTCTACTGCTATTGCCTCTTTCAACCCTAATGAAAATTTCAACTTCTTGTTCTTGGGTAAGATTACTGACACATGCTGCGAGTTGTGCTGCGAGTTGTTGAATATGGAGTTGAGCTCACTTAATTGTTGATCCTGTCATTGCCCCTTAACTTATCTCTTTTTGGCTTTACTTGTAAGGCATTCAACTTTTCTATCTTTTCATTGGCATTTATCATCAATTTGTTGTCTGCATTGCATCACATATTCTAATATACAAGTGGAATTTGTACTGTTTGTTACTTCTTTTTTTATCTGTTTATTCTTGTGTTTGTTGCATGTATGTGTTTAAAGCCAGGACAAAGCATATCAGTATCTGTGGAACTGCAAAGAGTATTTGGATAAGGTGCGGACAATTGTAAGAAACTTCAGTTGGCATAATAATCTGATCTTCTTTTTCGGATTCACATATCTTATTTCTACCTTTTGTTTTATTTTCTTTACAAATCAACATAGGTATCTCGCATTGTCATAGCTACAGATGCTGACACATATGGGCAAGCTCTGGCTGAAGAGCTAGCTCGTCGGCTGGGAAAGGAAAGGTGACTTTTATGGTTTATAAGCTTTCTTTTCTCTGGTTGGAATGATATTCTCTTCTATTTAGAAATAAAAACTGCAGGCCTTGATAGTAAATTTCTGTGATACAAGGCAACAAGGAATTATTAGGCATCTAGTAGTTTAGCACTATGAAGAATGCACAAGATTGCTTAGATAATCTGAGTCAAGGTACAGCATTATTTGGATATGAAAAAGTTTGAAACTGCTCGCCTGAACATATACACACAGATATGGTCCTGTAGGTTTACTTGTGGCTTTTCTTCATTTCCCTTCACCTGATTATTAGCCTCCATTTGCATATTATGCATACCAGATATCTTTATGATGTGAATTGGCAAATCACGATTAGGGCCTATTTTTAATGATCACCTTCCTAAATAAGATATTTGATCATTTGATTTTTGCTCTGCAAGCTGCACAATAATAAACAATTGGGTTTGTGGCATGGTTAAAAGTCTAAAACTATTGTCCCATGCTTAAGAATTTATTTACTATTTTCGTTACTCATTTTTTCCATTTCTTTCTTTCCGGGCTGTACCAGATGTTGGCTGGTATGTTGGCCGAGGAAAGATGATTCTCATCCGTTCAAAGATGCGAATGAGGTCTGTTTCTATTTCAGTTTTCTTCCTTGGCAAGTTCTTACTGGTGACATTTTGCTTGCATAAAGTGAATAAATAGATAATATTTCTATGTACAATGATTCCTTATACCTTTTGTGGAATAGGTTCTCAAGTTTCTTGGACCTGCTGCTCTAAGGGAAGTGATAAAAAGTGCCAAGCCATATCTGGTATGTTGTTTTAAGTAGCTCACTTACTTGGGTAAAGGAAAAAGATTCCTCTGTTTCCTTAGTGTTTAGTAATTCATATGAATTAAGGATGTAGTAATATTAAAAATTAGAGTGGATCAGGTACTCTTTCAAAAGGATGAATTGGGGGAATTTATTCTTTTCATGTTTTATCAGCATGTGCAGGCTTTTGGTTGTACACTTTGAGTTCGTACAAATTAACAATAAGGGGAATTGCAGTTTGTTATCACATCATTCATACAAAAATGTAGTATACTCCTGGTTGATAAAAAATTCTCAAAGAATTGCCGAATTCATGCAAGTCTGATTCAATGTGCTTCTACTTTGTTCTTATGAGGATCAGATGAGCTGAACTCTGCGTAGACAAGCTGGTGAAAAGTGAAAGGGGTAACTATTGACTTGATAGCCGCCACCATTCCAAGGAAGAAGCAAATCCAGTTTCAGGCTCCTGTAGCTGTCAGTCAGCTTAACAGAAATCTCGAGGCATTGTTACCTTCTCTGGATTGACACAAAAAGCTGAGAAGCTTCAACAGTTAAGATGGCAATTCTCTGTTATTACGTTGTCATAGGCCAGGCAAGGCATAACGCAAACACGTACTGCTGTGCATGTCCATTTACCAAAGAGCAGCAACTGAACAAGCAAGCTGTAGTAACCTAACCTTGATAATTGTAGTGCAGCACACACCAACTATTTTTTTAAATTTATTACAAATGAATTCTGAAAGAATGAGAATAGTTGAAACGATTCGTTACCTGAAATTAGTTACCAATTTACTTGAAAGAATGCCAAATGAATTATCACAAGTCCATTGGAACCTAATGAAAACATAAGCAAAGTCATCTTTGTGTCTTTAATAAGCGTGGTTGGTTTCAAAATATATTTTAGGTAACATATGGTGCACCCCAAGCATTGTAACGAAATAGCACAAAGGAGCTTTTAGCTTTATTATTAACTCCAGCTGGAAAAACAACAATACAAGACTCACAATCTAGACGATAATTTGAGTTCAAATTAAGAATTTAGAGAGGTGAAGTATCAGCTACGCAGACAGTTGAACTATTGTCAAAATAATGGAGACCTCATACTCACATTCTCCTCTAATTTATCTTCAAATCTTGACATAAATTATTATTATTATAATCATCGTCATCCTCCGCAACAGCTTGTTCAGTTGTACTATCTTTTCTATAGATCCCAATCAATTCATTGTAAAAAGGACAACTCTGAAAACATCTTTGTGACTATGACAAGAAAAAAACATCAATAATTTATATAAATGACAAAAAAGTAATTAAAAAAAATACTTAAAACAAATTAAAAGTTCAATACTTACACTTAATCCCATGCATAATCTTCAACAGTGACCATCTTCCTTTCGGTATCCCATCCAAATTTACTAATATCTTTTCTTACCATATCATAAACAATGCTCCACTCTTTCTTTAAAGTCTTAATCCTAGACTCTATGTGAGGTCTAACTTTTAAGTTTGAATTAGGAAACTTTATTGTTACCATTCTTTTTAATTCATTGAGGTACTCAACTTTAAATCCAATATCAGCATTGTACGTTTTCACATTATACAAATCATTCATGCAGGAAACTAGCACAACATCCTCATCATAGTTTCACTTTCTTTTTGTTTCTTTTGAACTTTGAGAATCAATAGCTGACGAAGAATTCATCGACATACTTATATACTAAATTAAAGCTCAAATAAAATAAAACACCTAAAAAATGTCAATTTTCATTTTACCTAGATGTTCGTTGTTCGTTGAACATTTTGCATGCCAATTCATTTCTCTAATTTGTCTAAGCATTAGTTCAGTCAATAGCAGTTATACACTCCTCCTCAACAACTGGATTGGTGTGAAAATAATCCCTAAATCACTCTTCATGGGATCAAAACTCATCTCCTGCCTAATAAAATTGTGAAACAAGCAACGAACTATAATAATTTGATTGTGTATCCTTATTGGATAAAATGATGAACTCCTAATAATAGCCCACTTAATTTTTAGTAACCCAAAACACCTCTCAATTATATTACATGCAGTCACATGTTTCATATTAAAAAATTCATCTGGAGTTTTTGGTTAGTAACCTTGACGCTATTCAATCAAATAGTACCTTTGACCCCTAAAAGGTGCAAGGAAATCCTCACCATTTGTATAACCTATGTCGACTAGGTAATAGCAACTTATATTTTAAAAAAACACTACATAAGTTATTCAATGTACATTGTCTCATATATAAAATTTCAAACAACCTTCCTATATCATATAGGAAAGCTTACCATGAGGCACTTTTAGTTCATGTCTCTTAGTAATTGCATCACGAAGAACTCAACCATCAGTTATTAACTCTTTCGAATCAGGAAGAACATAAACAAATTACATGTCAGGTGTGCACACACCTGACATATTTGTTGCAATGTCAACCTTACGAATTCGAAATCTAGGCTTATCTTTAATTAGTACATTAACCCTAATATATGTCCCATCTAGAGTACCTAAGCAATTCTACAATTCAAATGAAATAAAAAACAATGAGGAACTTTAATTATATTCACTATATTTTCTTATAAAAGCGATAAGGTGATTATCTACCTTAAACCACATCCACCAATGGTCCGAAGAGTTTGTTAGTATGGACTCAGGATTTCTAAACAAAAGATCTTGCAAATGCATCACTGCATTTAAAACATTATGAAAATACCGACTAATTGTATCGCCTGACCTTCTAAAATTTTCCTAATAACTCGATTTTTAACATGATGAGCAGTAATATGTAAGAAAATTACTACTTGTTCATCAATAATCATATTTTTTGTTGACTTTAATCCTCCTATACTTTTTAGCATTTCACATAATTTAAAAAACCTTACCTATTTATCCTAACCATTGAAATACATGACTCATCATTGTCATGCATGATCTGCCTCATATAATCTCGATTTGCATAAAAATTTAGAAAATAACTTCTACCCCTTTGCCTATAACTATAAAAAGGAGCATATGATGCCAACAAACTGAATAGCAAACTGACAACATTACATAATTGCAACCATACAGTCAACATAGCCACAATCCTTTTTGTTCTTTCGGCATTTCTACGTAAACTCAAACTGAAACGAGCCATGACTGCAAAAGTAAATTTTCTAATGTATATACATAAATTTGTTCAAACAATGCACAATATAAGAGAACAACCATGAAATAATTCAAAATAGTTTTAATGTATGATGTAAGAGAACAATCATGAAATAATTCTAATCTTACAAAATTTTATTTCTAAAGTTGGCCCTTAGAAAAGTAAAGCATATTTGTTAGTGGATACTATCCCATTTTTTCATATGGATTAAAAAAGGAAAAGAAGTCAATGGGCCTTTGATTTTAGAGTTGCAAAATGCATTAAATAAATTCTTCACATTGACATAATTCTCAAAATTATCAAAGATCAAATTCAGTAAAAATAGTATGGTAAAATAAATCTGTAGCTCTAAACAAGAAGATTCATGGTTCAAATCTCTCATGCATAAACTATGTCAAGGATAAACATATGCTATAGTTTACTAATTTCAAGAAAAGTAACGAGCTAAAATCACATTAGTCAGTTTAAACGTTATCCCAGTTTTATGACAAAATGATGGATAATCTTAAACTGCAAGAATGACCATACCTTGTAGCTGATTGGAGGGTTTCAAAGCTGGAAATACGTTTTAAAATAGCTGCAAAAGCATTGAGAGGAACGGTGTAAAATAAAATAATTTACATTGTAACCGATGAGTTTTGAGAATAATTACACCTAACGCAACCAAATAGATATAGGTTCTATGATTTTGTTCTATTAAGTTTTATTTTATTTCTTAAACATATTAAAATTTTCAAATTTCAACAAATGTCTAGAAAATTTAATAATTATTCTTAAAATATCAGCATATATTTTTCTAAGAAAATGGGCTAAAATCCAAATTCAACCACCTAAACTAAATCTAATAACTATGATCAATGAATGAACAAGAGTTTTCTGAAAGAATCGGAAAAGTTATGAAACCTACGAGATTTGATGGCAACTACCAACATTTAGTTTCCTTTTACAAATGGGTTAAGTTGGGTTTACAAGAAAAATTGAAGAAACAAGCAATTACCGATGACAAATATTAGGAGAAAGGCTGTGCTTACTAATTCAATGCAGCTGACCAACAAATGTTAGAGAAAACAGTCGACATTGTGAAGAGCGAGAACTAGAGACGAGCGTGAACCAAATCAGGGCAATTAGTTGAGAAAAGAGAAGGGATTGTGAAGAGAAAGAGAGAGCCACTGGGCGTGAGTAAGAGCAAACAGATTGTATTGTTGTGTGAGTTAGAGTATCATGATAATAGGAGTGGACAAAGTTGTTTAGACATGCGCAGAATAGGTAAAAATATAGGTTAATTATTTTTATCTATTCTCCATTATTCAGGAATATCTAATCTATGAAATGATTATAGGTTAATTATCTTTACCTATTCTCCATTATCCAGGAATATCTAACCTATGAAATGATTATTCTGTCAATTTTTTTAAAACTAAACACAAAATTTCTAATAATTAAGAATAAATGAGTAACAAAATAATTACTACGGGACCAAACAACCTCTTACTTCTTCGAGCCAAAAGAAAGCGCCGAGTAATGCATGGTTTCGATTTATTTCTAATTAGAATTTTGGAAGAGGCTAACCCTGTTTGGTTGGATGTTAATTAATGGAACGAAATGTAATAGAATGGAAGTGAATGAAATGATTTATAATGGAATGAAATGTAATATAGTAAAAAGCTGTTTGGGAAGGATGGAAGGATTCATAATGGAATGTAGTGAAATATTGTTTGGAAGATGGATGTAATGGAATGTAATGTATAATAAATGACTTTTATACCCTTTATATTAAAATGGTTGTTGTAAGAGGTTTATTATTTTATTATTAATTATATAAAAATATTAGTATTAATTATTTAATATATTTTATTTTA
>JAOTIZ010000003.1:29848495-29870587 GCA_027123425.1 Erythroxylum panamense | reverse complement strand
CAGGCGTCTGTGCATTTAAGAGGGCTTTGTAATATTTGTGAAGAAAACGGCGTCGTTGGTTTATTAGACAGAATAAACCAGAGTAGTCTTCGACAGGTGATCCGGACTCCAGGGGTAGAGCTAGTAGCTAAGCCTAAGCCTCTCTCGTCCTCCGTCTTCTTCTTTCAGACCTGAGCCATGAAACCCTTTTGAGAAGCTGAAACACTAATAAGATGCTCCGCTTTGCTAACTACAATCCACACGGCCATCTTCGAAAGTTCGTGTCTTTGCCCTCTTCAAACACTGTTTATCCCATGAGCTCCAAATTCTTGCTCAAACCCTTCGTTTTTCCCCCCCTTTTACCTTCCACTTCTTCTTCGTCAAGTAGGCACCTTTATCACTACTGTACTTGCCTTTTACCAGTGCTCTGTTCCAAACCTTTCTCTAGAATCCAGCCTTCTTTCCTTAAAACTAATGGCGTGTCATTTACACCTGTTCCATCACCTGGTACTTACTCCAGGAGAATCATTTATCTAGTACTTGTGTGGGATTTTGCCTTCTTTTTGGTTTTATTCTATTTGTTTACTTTAGTCTTGTTTGGATCTGGTTCGATAGGAACAAATGCGGAAAGTACGTGTTAAGACTGTAATATTACTTTTGAGGCTCAACTTCTTTGATTTATTTTCAGCGCGCGAAGAACACCCAGAAATGAAAGAAATGAAGTTGGAGATTTTGAAGCGAAAATTAGAAGAAATGCATGTTTATGTGGACCCTTTTGAGCCTGGACAGTACAATAGCTTAATTTGTCCAATGGTAAGCTTTTCTGGGATAACGTATGTTACCATGTCAACATAATCTTTATCTTCTGGGAATAAAATTGTTTTCAAGTGTTGATTTTGTTGTCGTATTTAGTATTTAGTAGTTACATATTTCATCCAAGCCTAGGAATTTAAAAGTGACATTAGATATTTACGGCATTGGGGGAGTCTGTGATTACATTCTCAGCTTTGTAAAATACCTGGAAGACCTGTAACACAGAATTCTCACACTCCCTGTCCAAGCTGCGATTGAAAGTTTAAACTGATTATAGCTTGGGTACTTTAAACTTTGACTGTCATTTGGAAAGATTGATAATATTTCAACTCGGATATGGTGCTTGAACTCTTCCTCAATTTTCTATATCCAATTAAAATTTTTTTGTTATATTTCTGCTAGTGTAAAGGTGGTGACTCAGGGGAGAAGTCCTTTTCTCTTTTCATCAGTGGAGATGGGTAAGCTGTTGTTCTTTTCATTCCATACTTTATTCGTCGCTTTAGTTTACCAAATTGAGTACTCTTTCAATGTCAGGAATAATGCATCATGGATTTGTTTCCGAGCAAAATGTGGGTGGAGTGGAGGAATGAAGGTGAGATGGTTAATCCTCTAAATTAGAAATGAAATTACTTGTTCGTCATACATTTTGTAGGAACTCTTGTTGGGAAATACTCTTTTTTATTGCAGGCATTTGCAGATAAAAAGTTGACAAATAGCACGAAAAAACTTACCCAAGTTAAGCAGACAAGAGATTTCACAGAGAAAAGTCTGGAACTGGAACCTCTATGTGACGAGGTTGCTAATTTCCAATTGTCTATCCTACATTTGTAATTGATATATGCATATTATTACTTGAGATGTGGGGTGCTTATTTCTTTATATGCAGTAGAATCTGCTTGTTGCTATGGTTTTTCTTTTCAATCATTTTTCTGGTGTTTGGTAACTCTTTTGTTGTGTCCATGATGGTCGGACAGGGTGCTTCTTGAGGCTCCTTTCATTGATTTTATGGACTGCCTTTTTTGCTCTAATCAGTCCCACTATTTGAGGTTATCATTGGCTTGGATGTGAACTAGGTTAGGATATCGTGCTCACCACTTTCTTTGTTTTCTCTCTCTTTCTCTCACTCTCTGTCATTTCCCTTTTCTCAAGTTCAACTTATCCTTGTATAGATTTTCTTATAGTTCAGTTTCTTTCTATAAATTGTCATCATTCCTTACACAGGTTGTCTGAGTGCTTTTGGATGCTCTTATAGTTGTTTAAAAGCCCTTGCTAGAATTAATACATATTCATGCTCTTGGATGTGATCGTTAATTCCAGAGTAATTCCATGCATGTGCTATAAAATTGTGCCCAGCACGTGCGAGAGGTTGAGAATTTTGCCATTCCACTTATCCTTAGCTTTTAATGGTGCATTTTTTTTGCTGTTGCCGAATGTGTTATAACTGTTATACTTCTGATTCTGGAATTTTTAAGCTTCTTGGCTACTGTAAAGAGAGGCTAATATCAGCAGAGACATTGAGTAGAAACGGAGTTATGCAGAAAAGGGATGGTGATCAGGTAAGCTACTGAACCAATAAAGGTTTTTAGATTTTGTCAGTGATATGTCCTGCAGAGATTTTAGTCAATCTGAATTTTGAATAACATTGGCCTGACTTGATTTTGGTTTGGCAATAAAGTATCCAACAGAAGATTATTAGTTCTTATCTTGCCTTTGTAACTGAAAACATTGACAGTTTTGGCCACACTGTTGAATCAATTCTGCATATGATGCCTTTTTACTGAAAAAATCGATCCTGGTGTTAATTTATTTAACCATGGGATGAATAAATCTGTATCATTGGGAATGGTTCAGAAGAGAAAACAAAGCATCTCCTTTGCACATTGATCTGTATGTTAAGCATACAAGACTGGTTATCCCTGCTGCGTTGACTTGGAATTTTAGTAAATAGAACTTAACAAAAGGTGAAATATCTCCTGCTTATTTTTTGTTCACTGAAGATTTGATATATTCTTTCCACCATACAATTTTTAACAGTTCATGTGCAGATTGTTATTGCATTTCCTTATAGACGGAATGGGGTGATTGTAAACTGCAAGTATCGGGACATTCAAAAGAGATTTTGGCAGGTTATTCTATGGGTGTTACTTTTGCATCTTGCTTTACCTTAACATTTGGTGTTACATTGTGTATCGTGACATATGTTCAATGTCCAGTTACTAATTCCTTTTACATGTATGTTTTTATACTGAGTAATTCCTTTTACATGTATGTTTTTATACGAAGAACTTGTTTTGAACATTTTAAGCTTCTCCAATTGGTGCCATATATCTAAGCAAATATTTATTGCTATAGAGGAGGAGTTTCACTTGAAGATGAGGACTTCTTGAGGATTCTTGTCCTCCCTAGTTGTTGTTCTTTATGTCTGCTCCTAGTTGGATTTTTATATATCTTAACTGGGAACTAAGATTGCCCCGATTTTTTCAAATTGTTCTATTCAACAAACACATATCACATCATATACATAACTTCTCTTTTTTAAAATTGTCTGAAGAATGATGCTGTAGTTCTGCTTTTTAATCCTTTAGTTATTGTGCATTTGTTTCAGGAAAAGGATGCTGAAAAAGTTTTTTATGGGCTTGATGACATAAAGGGAGCTGAGGATATAATAATAGTACGCCTGAGTATCTGTCTATGAGAAATTGCTTATTCATGAGTATAAAGTTATGCTAATTGTTATGTTTGTCTCCATAGGTTGAAGGTGAATTTGATAAACTTGCAATGGAGGAGGCTGGGTTTCATAATTGTGTGAGTGTCCCTGATGGAGCACCTCCATCAGTTTCTTCAAAGGAATTGCCACCTGTGGATCAGGTATGTGTTAATTTCCAAGTTCTGGATTTGTTCAGTGGTATACAGTAATCGGTGCAGACTGCAGTTATAAAAAAAACTGTTTCCTTTTATTGGATAAGAAATTGTAAATTGTCGTGTAAAGACGAAGTGTATTTGCATCACGCTTATACATGCATGCCAATAGCATTGTGTATGTAGGCCACCTACCTAAATCAAGTAAATATTTCTTTTGTAATGTGAATAAATACCAACGAATGAGTGCTAGACCTTTTTTTTTTTTTGAGATGTTACTCTTCGGAGATGTTTGATGTCTCATCTTGTAGTTTCTCTGTGCTTTCATGTAGACAATCACACTCATAAATCACCTTTATTCATTGAGAATATTTTTCATTTTTTGTTTGTATTGGGAGTACCTATTAAAATGCTCTTCACATGGTGTTCAATGATGCCAGTCAGGAGTCTTTTAAATTCTTTAGGCAGGGCAGGATTATTATGACTTCTCTAGTTGCATGCACAGTCTTATGTAGGTCAGGATTTTGTGACATGGTTTTTATTGAAACTAAAAAATCAAATATTTTTGTGCTTCAACAATAAGAACTATAAAAAGTTATGGGCTATCAATGACAAAAATTTGTTAATGTTAATGGAGTCCCAAGGCATTGCATATTCTAGTTCAGTTCTTGTAAATTAATCGCACATAATTTTCTCACGCTATTCATTATAGTAGTCTATGGCTTGTTTACACTGTTATTATGGACTTGATTTTTTTTTTTCATCCATGTTCATTGTCAAGCCAGGACACCAAGTATCAGTATCTTTGGAACTGCAAAGAGTACTTGAACAAGGTTAGTAGATGTAGAACTAGCCGTTTAACTCATTACCATGTACAATTGTCTTTGATCTTTAAACATCTATTTTGTAGGCATCTCGAATAATACTTGCTACTGATGGAGATCTGCCTGGTCAAGCATTATCCGAAGAGCTTGCACGTCGAATTGGAAAAGAAAGGTCTGCAATTCTGCCTGAAAATCGCCCTTTTTCATGATAGAAAATTATTGATAAATTTCTTAATGTAAATTCTCTGTTTCACTTTGGGATGCAGATGCTGGCGAGTTAAATGGCCAAAAAAGAATGAATTTTCACATTTTAAGGATGCAAATGAGGTTAGACATGATTAGCTGACATATCTGTGCACTTATTAACTTAACGATGATTGAAATCCCTAGACATTTGGATTCCATGATGGCCAGTGATAAGCTGACAAATCAAGAATGATGTCTAAATAGAATTTGCTATAACATCATCAGGTTTTGATGTATATGGGCCCTGATGCACTCAAGGAAGTAGTCGAAAATGCTGAGTTATTTCCAATACGGGGACTCTTCAACTTTAGAGATTACTTTGATGAAATTGATGCATTTTACAATCAGTCCCTTGGATATGGATCTGGTGTATCAACAGGATGGAGGGCGCTAAATGAGTTATACAAGGTAAGCTTTATTTGCTTCTTCGTTATGAGCCTTTTCTCTGTTCCTCTCTAATAGGTAAGAAACCCATTTTTGGTATCGTCTATGAATTTGCAGTACCTTACATGAGATCTTGCTCAGCAAAACTGAATGTATTAAACAAATATTTTTTTGCTGGAGTGGCAGTTCTAGTCTAAATGAATCTGGTGATATATTGATCTTATGATTGAGTTTTGTATGTTTGGAGAAGGCCTTATGCATATATATTGTGCTTATCTTGTGATTGTAATAAATTTTATTGAGTGAAGGCAGTGATTTTAATTCTGTGGTTCAAGATTTTTGACAAGTGATAGGTGCTTTCCCTATTTTCTTACTTCATTAATACCTGTACTTGAGGATGTGTGATTTCTGAAACAACTTTTAGGGGGATATGAGCCCATCTATAAGAGACGATAGTTTTTATAATGGGGAAGAAAGGAAGATTTCCATTAAAGGTGGCTTTTCTAGGTGAATTCTTGTCTTCAGAATTGTCCATGGACCTAATTACTCATCATGTTCTATAATCTTTTAGCTTAGCAACCACTTTGGTATACCGTGGCCTGTTGGCTTTAGCTTCTGTTTCTGTGTGATCTTTATGTTGTTTAGTATCTTTTGGTTGACTCATGTCTTTTTATTTGTCTTCATTCATGAAGATACCTAATCCTACTTTTCAAAATGTCTCTTGCTTCCTTCTTTCTATCAAATTCTCAGGAGAGAATGCCGTAATCTTAGACCAGTATTTTCTTATGGGAAGCTGAACTATAAACCAACGGATAAGAATGAACCCTGCAATTGTTCCGAAACATAATCTTCAACCATCTTGTATATCAGAGTTTGTTTCTAATTGAAAAACTCTGTTATGCCTGATGGCATTCCATTATCAAATGTTCTATTCTTCTATATTTGTTATCCCCCTTTCCATGTGCATGTGGCCTGGTTTTAAAGGGTATTCATAGTTCTTGGATTTATGTTCTGTTGATCAGGTTGTACCAGGAGAGTTAACTATCGTAACCGGTGTCCCAAATTCAGGCAAAAGTGAATGGATTGATGCTCTCTTAGTTAATCTGAACAGAACTGTTGGTTGGAAGTTTGCACTTTGCTCTATGGAGAATAAGGTCGGCCTTTAAACCTGGTTTTGCCTTTTGGAGAATAAGGTCTTGTGGATGCAAATATTATTCAACAATTGTAAAACCTTTGCAACCTTGATATTTCTAATTTGACCAATATTTGTGTCTATTCTACATCATTTGCCTACATTATAGGTTCGAGATCATGCACGGAAACTTTTGGAGAAACACATTAAGAAGCCATTCTTTGATGCAGGGTGGGTTCAGAGTTATTTTCTCTTCTTGATCCTTTGGATTGTCATTTTTTTTTCTAATTCTTATGTGATTCTTTTCCCAAATTGTACCACTATTATTAATTTTGTTGTTACACTCCTTGCCATTCATAGCTATGGAGGATCAATTGAACGAATGAAGACTGAGGAGTTAGAACAGGGGAAACAGTGGTTGAACAATACATTTTATCTCATAAGGTGAGCTGTACTCTAGAATTTCCCCGATACACTTCAGCTAGCTCTTATGGTTTAAGGTAAAGTGGAAATGATGTAAAGTAGCCCTTACACTCTATTTGAATAAAAATCTTACACCACATTATTCAAATTTAACAACTTCCATTAATGGTTTGTCTAAATAAGGTTATCGTTCCAATTTATAAGATTATGGGTGTTAACTGAACACTGTAGAATGCAAGGGGCTATGCTCTATTTCCGACTAAAAGTTGGATGGTTATTTGAACTTTCTCCGAATGATTTAATTTTTTGTTGTAGTATTTCTTGTAAGGGGCATTTGATATTGTAGCATCTTTGATTTTAATCCAAGTGGTCCATCTTTTACTTGTAAACAGTACCCATAAGAGCATTAAAAATAGGGTAAATTGTATAAAAAAGTCAGGCATTTTGTTAAAAGTGTATTAAAAATGTATCATATTTCAAATTCTGGATGCCACTCCCAATCTTTCCGTTATTCTAATTTTTTCGCTTCCTCAAAAAAGCAAGACTCAGTTGAATGGGTCAACTCTAATTAGGAGTCAGCTTGTCTTTCAAAATATCAGGGTAATAAAACTATTGGTACTATTCTGATGTAGGATAACTTGTAGGTCTGTATAGACATATAATATGGGGATACTCTTTTTAAGTTTTGAGCATTATTATCCTAATTGTTCAACTTGTTACCAATAATTTTTACCTCAGCCTCGTTTGTAGACATTTTGAGCTTCCCTTCAATTTTATTATCTTCATCAAACTGAGGACATCCCACCCATTCTGTAGCAGTAAGAGACCTGAAAGAGAAAACTGAAATCCCTCGAACATTTCAACTTGTTTACTGTTAAAGAAAAATATGTAAAAGAAGAACTAGAATTAATTTCTTCAACAAACTAGTAACAATTATGCTAAATCAGCACAATGAACTTGAAGAAAAAGTTGTAGTCCAACAAATTAATTGAAACCCTGCTGGATGAGCATCAAAGGTTTCCATTTTGGTTATTTAGGGAACTAGAAATGATTTGGTTCAATTCAAGTTTTAAAATGTTCAGTCTGATCTAGGTGCTGATGATGAGTCTCTGATCTTCTGTGAGTGCGTTAATGTTTTTTATTTTGTTTCTTTACGTATGTAGGTGTGAAGATGATCAACTTCCAAGTGTGAAATGGGTCCTTAATCTTGCAAGAGTGGCAGTTTTAAGGTATGGGGTGCGGGGACTTGTGATTGACCCTTACAATGAGCTTGATCATCAACGTCATCATCACATGTAAGGTTTTGACTTTTGATGTGATGTTTTGATATACTCCCTCTATATAAATATATATATAGTATTTCATATAAATATAAGCTATGCTGGTAAGTTCTAACATCTGTTTGCTGTTAGGTATTGCTTGCTTAGTCATCCTGATTCTTTCTATTGTCATGGGTGCTATCACTCATTATGAACTCTTGGTCATTGAATGTTCTGTTCGTTCCTCTGTTGTTGGTGAGGGATAATCTTCCTCATTAACTTTGATGTTTAAAACCATTCTTGTCCTTGATAGAACTCAGTTTTTGGACAAATTCTTCCAATTTTCTGAAGGCATTTAAATTGCTGAGGAATTATTTGTTATGATCTTGTAACAAGCAGTTGTGCCCTTTTGTTTTGAAGATGTACTCTACTTAGTTGAATTCTTTGCTTCTATATGCTTTTGCTGGATGGGGCATTTTTTAGTTATGCAATTGGATTTGTTTTAGTCTATTTTTCAGATTTATTTAATGCATTTGGAAAGTTCTTTTTTGTCTCTTACTGCTGTTCACTGTTCTCAGTAAAATTGCATCATTTGTCTGTCATACACATGTTGTAACTTAAGTGTAGAAATTTAAATGATTTGTATTCATTTAGCGAAGATTGCATTTGTGACCTGAATACTTACCTCACTTCCAGTTTTATTGCTTGATGTTTTGCAGTTTTTCTAATATTCTCCAATTAACTTCTTTTTATGTTTGTCATTTCCTTGTTTTTCCCTGATTACTGAATTTCAGTTGGTTTTATCTCAGCATCTATCAAATGCGTTCTTCCTGTCATTCTTGTCACCTGTTTATTGAAAACTTGAATTTGATCTTATCAATTGGATACAGAATTCAGCAGAATGCAGGCAAATAAATTATTCTTTTTACATGTTTCTCAAATTTGGTCACTTTTTTGGAAATGAATCTATGCCAACAATTTAATTGTTGGAATGAGTTCCTTCTAATCATCAAAAAGAAACTATGGTAATTGGTGCTGGAAATTTTTTTCACCTGCATTCTTTGGGTTGGAAATTGAATATCTGCATACCTTCTTGACATGACATTTTGTTTTAAGACAGGACTGAAACAGAGTATGTAAGTCAGATGCTTACACTAATCAAACGATTTGCTCAGCATCATTCTTGTCATATTTGGTTTGTAGCTCATCCAAGACAGGTTGGCTGAACTCAAAGTTTCTTGATTTCGTTTCTCCTCCGGTGACCAGTGTTCGCCTTCACTGACCTGCAATTTCTATTTGTTGGTCTACAGTTGCATAATTGGATTGGGGCTCCTCCTAATTTGTATGACATAAGCGGTAGTGCACATTTCATCAACAAGTGTGACAATGGTATTGTTATTCATCGAAACAGAGATCCTGATGCTGGGCCTATTGATCGTGTACAGGTGGGTTACAAAGACTTCTGGGCATGTTCTTGTTCATGTGTATAACTCAATATATATGTGTAGCTTGTTCCTCTCAGCAGATTTTAGAAATCAAATACTTTCCAAGGAAACTGGCTTGAAAGCTTTTGCGCATGGGCCAAGATGGGCACCTGCCTCTTATGCCCTCTTCATGCTCTTTCTGCATGCTACATGTCAAGAAAATGTTAAAAAGAAAAGGGAAAATGAAAGGAAAATAATTACTCACGGTACAATTCTTAATTCAACCTTTTGTTTTAATAGGTTTGTGTACGGAAGGTACGAAACAAGCTGGCTGGAAATATAGGTGATGCATTCTTGTCATACAATAGGTATGCACTGTTCTGGTGGTTCTAACAGAAGTGAGAATGATGTTTTGTAATTACACGTTCTATATTTTTTTTGTTGTCTGGAGATCTTGTTTCTGACTTGCCAAATTTGTAGGTGTGACTGTGTTCTATTCTTTTGGTATTTGACATTGCAAGAACAAAAGCTAATGAGCTGTTGCATTATGTTCTGGCAGGGCAACTGGCGAATTTATGGATATTGATGAACAAGTTAGCAGATGTTGAATGATGTGAAGTCATGTGAATGTCCAATTTTTGTAAATCTGTTCTTATATGCATTAAATTGATGGATTATCATTTTCTACTTTTAAGTCTCCACCAGTGTCTTAACGTCTCAACATTCCAGCGTCATACAAGTACTACCTATTTTGGACTGACTCATGTTTTGAAGTTTCAATCGTAAATGACGAGGAAACACACAATTTAATATAGGAGAGTCTCTACTGTTAAAGATAGGGACAAAATGTGAAGAAAGCTTGAAAGATAGGAACCTATATATATCCGGTTTCTTCAGGAAATGGATAATTGGTATAGCCTACAACAGGATCAGGGATGTAAAATGTTTCTCTGTTGAATTTGTTCAAAGGAGCATCAAGCTGAAATCTCCTAGGCAAATCAGGATTGGCCAAGAACAAACGGCCAAGAGCTATAAGATCAGCTCGATTTTCAATAACGGCTTGGTTGCCATATTCCCTGCCATAGCCTCCAGCAATTATGAATGTCTCTGAATGCCTTTTTCATAGGTAGAAGACTACGAAGACTCTTTTCTGCCACTTTAATCATTCTTGGTTCACCATGTGGCCGTAGGCAATATCGTATGATTCCGGGCTTCAGCCATGTGGCGACCAGAGTGATAAGGATGCTTTTGTGGGTAGAATTTATCAAAGGAGAGGGAAGAAGTTGGGTAACGACTGTTAAGCTGGAGAAGGCTGAAAAATTTAGTTAGGTAGGAGAAATAATAGAAGATTAGATTACGATAGTATTTGGATAAGGATAGCTAATTTTTGGAAGGTTCTTTTTGGTTTTTTGTTTATTAATAGTCTTTTTGGTTCATTCAACATTGGTTCTTCCTCCAAAGGACAGAATACCAATAAGGGAAGGGAGGTGGATTTCTCTCTTAATCATCTAATGACGAGATCATATAATAGGGCCTTTACCAACTTGGTATCAAAGCCGGTTGTCATAGACAATGCTAATAATTCCACTCCATAGCTGATAGCCCTATATCAACATGTAGATCAACGTTTTATGGAGATGCAAGAAAAGTTTGATTGCTTAGTTCCAATGATGGAGGGGTTCGGCCAAGAGAGGAGCAGGGAAGGACCAAGAGGAGTTGAGAGCAACAATAAGGCAGTGCCATTTGGGGGAGAAGAAAGATATGAAGGGAGTTCAGGATTTCACATAGTGTCACGTTATTCCAAGATGAAATTTCCTACATACGATGGGTTTGAAGACCCATTGGGGTGGCTCCATAGGTATGAGCAATTCTTTTTGGCCCAAAGGACTCCGACAGGTGAGAAGGTTAGATTGGTGACTTTCCACCTAATTGGGTAGGCATAATTGTGGTATTTTTAATTCAAACAAGAAGAGCTAGTATTACATTGTGACATGTTTAATAAACATTGTAACTTGAGATTTAGACCCCATTTCAGCAATAATCCAATTGGGAAGCTAGCAAATTTGAAACAAATAGGGAGTGTAGAGGCTTATCAAAATCAATTTCAGATTTTGTTCGGAAGGACAGTGGGCCTTCTTAAAGATCTTTGAGGTTAATTTATTTACAGCTGGATTTATTCATGGACTAAGACTGGATGTTAAAATGTAGAATCCTATTAATTTGGGGGCTTCCTTGAACTTGTCAAGAGTGTACAAGAGGAAGATGTAATTTACACAAGGCACGGGAAGCAAGAAAACCACCACCTCGTGGAACTCTTGGAAGCAACAAAACTCATTTGCTATACCGATAACCTCCCAAGGCAGCAAGGGTAGTTTGGATAATAAAATATCATCTATAAGTTCTAGCAACGTGATAACATCTCTTGTGAGGAAGCTTACCCGAGCTGAGATGGTAGAAAAAAAGCGGAGAAAGGCCTATGTTATAACTGTGATGAGCTGTACACAATAAGACATAAGTGCAAAAGGCTATGTTAGATAGCAGTAGTACAGAAAAAAGAGGAAACAACGGAGGAAGAAGAAGCTGATGCACCAGAAATTTCATTACATGCCATGTCAGGAATAAACAGCACTCAAACAAAGCAAGTTAAGGCTGAAATTGATAAGTGGGCATTATTGGTACTTGTAGATTTGGGGAGTACCTATAATTTCATAAAGAAAAAGTTGGCTCAGCAACTCGGGCTGGCTGTGAAAGGACGATAAGAGCTGAACATGACAGTAGCCAACGGAGCAAAAATACCAAGCCAATGGATGTGCAAAGGGGTTTCTTTTAAGGTTTATAATGAATTATTTTGTGTTAATCTTTATGTTATACCTTTGGCTGGATTTGATGTAGTTTTAGGAATTAAGTGGCTGCAAACACTTAGCTCTATCGTATGAGATTTCTCTACACTTACTATGAGTTTTAACGTGGAAGGGAGAAGCTTTCAATGGGAGGGGTAGCTACAACACACTAAGTTGGGATTGCATATGGTGCAGGGTAGCAATTAGAATAAGTCGAATTGCACCAACTTCTTCTAGAGAAAAATTCTGCCTTATTTCAAGACTCAACTGGCCTCCCTCCTATTCAAACTTGTGACCATCAAATCACTCTCATTCCGGGGGCAGAACCATTCATTGTGAGACCGTATAGGTAACCTTTTTTGCAAAAGGAAGAGATTGAAAGACAATGTGATGAGATGCTGAAACAAGGTATCATCCAGCCCAGTAGATCCCCATTCTCCTCACTCGTACTACTAGTCCGAAAGAAGGAAGGAACATGGAGATTTTGTGTTGACTATCATGCATTGAATGATCAACAGTGAAAGACAAAATTTCCATTCCAATGGTCAACGAGTTACTGGATGAACTACATGGAGCGAAATTTTTTACTAAGTTAGACTTGAGGTCAGGCTACCACCAGATACGGATGGATAAAGAAGATGTGGAGAAGACCACGTTCAGAACTCATCATCGCCACTTTGATTTCTTGCTTATACCCTTTGGTTTAACTAATGCTCCATCAACCTTTCAAGCTCTAATGAATGAGGTATTTCATTCTTATCTAAGACGGTTAGTTTTGTTTTCTTAATCTACAATCGGACATGGGAAGAACATATGCAACATATTCGAGTATTTTTTTGATTCACTGCTTGCCCACCACTATTTTTTGAAGAGATCAAAGTGTTCTTTTGGGAAAAAAACAAGTGACATATTTGGGACATTGTGAAGAGATCAAAGTGTTCACACTAGAGACCTTACTTACGAGGGAGGGCATTTCTAATTAAGACTGATCACTATAGTCTTAAATTTCTCTTAGAACAGAGATTAACAACTTCTCCTCATCAACATTGGATGAGTAAATTGTTGGGTTATGATTTCAGGGTGGAATATAAAGTAGGGAAACTTAATGCTACCGTTGATGCATTATCTCGAAGAAATGAGGAAGAGGGACAGTTGAATGCCTTATCCCAGCCGAAAATTACATTATTTGACGCAATTAAAGACGAAATTGCCACTGTGGCAAAACTGTGATACCTATATCAACAGATTGTCGCAGGCCACGCAAAGGCCGAATGGAGAGTGGAAGACGACTTGATAATCTACACTGACTGAGTATATTTACTGCCTCATTCACCATTAATTCAGATAATCCTTAACCATTTTCGCAATATGGCACACTAGGGGATCCCTAAGAGTGTTTGGGCGGATATTTCCATGGATTTCGTAGATGGACTTCCAAAAGTGGGAGGTAAATCTGTATTACTAGTGATCATGGATAGATTCTCTAAATATGCTCATTTTGTGCCTCTCGCTCAACCTTATTTTGCTCTTAGTGTAGCTCATGTATTCTTTGAAAGTATTTTCCGCTTATATGGTCTTCCCAAATCTATTGTATTAGATAGGGATCCAGTTTTTACTAGTTTATTTTTGAAGGAGCCTTTTCGTCTGTGTGGTACCAAGTTGGCCTTATCTTCTGCTTATCACCTTCAAATTGACGGGCAAACTGAAGTGGTAAACAAAACAATTGAAATGTATTTGAGGTGTTTCGTCAACGATAGACCGAAATCTTGGATAGACTGGTTACCGTGGGCAGGGTATTGTTATAATACTTCCTACCATTCTTCACTTCTTACGACTCCATTTAAAGTGGTTTGCGGCAAGGAACCACCCTGTTTGTTATCTTATATAGAAGGAAGCACTAGAGTCGAGGCAATCGACCAAGCATTAAAGGAGAGAGATGGCTTTTACAGTAGTGAATGCAACATTATCATGATACTAAACGACGGAAGTTGTTGTTTGAGTCAGGGACTTGGGTGTGACTTAAAGTGTTGCAAAATGCAAGTACAACAAGCTTGCTCCTACATTTTGTGGACCCTTCAAGATTTTGGCGAAAATAGGTGCTGTTGCTTATCGATTGGAATTGTCTCCAAAGAGTTGTATTCATGATGTCTTTCATATCTCTTTATTGAAGGAGTTCAAAGGTAATCCCCCGAACTCCATTCCCTCCTTACCACCAGTGCGAGATGGCAAAATTGTGCCTCATCCACAACAGTTGGTGAAGTCACGGTTGAACAAGGGATGTCAGGAGTTACTAATCCAGTGGGCTGGTTCTTCAGCTGACGATGTTACTTGAGAGGAGTTAGAGGCTTTTACACAAGCTTATCCCGAATTCGACCTTGAGGGCAAGCTCGATGTCGAGGAGGGGAGTAATGATAAGAATGCTTTAGTGGGTTGAACTTATCAAAGGAGAGGGAATAAGTTAGGTAATGAATAATAATTAGCTGGAGAAGGCTAGAGAATTTAGTTTGATAGGAGAAATAATAGAAGATTAGATTAGGATAGTATTTGATAAGGATAGTTAGTTTTTGAAAGACCCTTTTTGGGTTTTTGTTTCTTAATAGAGTTCTACTAGAATAGGAGTACTAGTTAGATGGATTGTTATTATCCTTTTCTGCCTATGTTCAACTACTTCTAAGGCGAACCGACATCGATTCTCTAGAGATCCACCGTATTTGTCTTCTTGGTCCACCGTATTTGTCTTCTCGGTCATTTACTTGATCTTTCAAAAACTGATCAATTAGGTGGCCATGAGCACCATGAATTTTCACTCCATCAAAACCTATGACCAGAAAACCGATATTAGGAAAATAAGGGTATGAAAAGTTCACTTTAAATTATATATGAAAAACTGAAGGGGGTAGACATTTCGCAAATTTTCCAATTTTACTGAGGACGTCTCTAGCACAAATAAAAACAAAAGCAATAAAATCAAAATAATAAAAACACCAGAAATTTGGTAACGCAGTTCGACACACCTTGCCTACGTCTGCGGAGCCCTCACTTAACTTAATACTTTCATGAAAGTACAATAGATTTATCCAAAACTTTATTGAGCCGATACCACTCAACTCTTAACACTATCTCTCAATCTCACTTCCTGCGAAAGAATTTCACACTCAATAATACGACCGACTCATGTTAACCTCGTCTAATCAACTAAGAACAGAAAGACAATATACTTGAAATAAAAGAAAAACTCCCTTATAGTATCTGCTTCTCGAAAATAATCCTTCAATTGAAACGATCCATCCCAACTTTAACAGCTTCAATGAAACCATATGGAAGTATAGACAATTGATGAAGCCGTCTGAACAAAATCACTCACAAAGCCACTGCATCGTAGCACATGTTAACTCACTACACCGTGGCTCTCTTCACCATAGCATGTATTGGACAACACATGTTGTTCAACTATCTTCCAAAATGTACACCCCAGCGCAGTATTTTCTTCATTGACAATTAATGCCCATCACTTCTGTGCCACACACACACCTGTTGCTCAATACCACACACACACGCACACACTTTTTTTTGAACAATTAATTCACCTCACTTCAATGCCTCATACATGAAATGCGAAATTCCTGCAGTATTTTTTCAATGAACAATTAACTCACCCAAAACTATATGTCCCATACACCCATGATTCACTTCAGCTATGTTTTTCCCATAAATCAATTAAAGCATAAGCCCCACTACACTATTTATATCCCTCACACACAATATTCACTTCAGCTATATTTTTCCCATAAATCAATTAACGCACAAGCTCCACTACACTGTTTATTTCCAAAACTCCCACACTAGCCCATAATGATGTTAATTCACTCCACGCGAATATCAGATTTTCTTTAACTGTAGATGGAGATGTGTACATGCACTCAAGCAAAAAGAATCCCTCTTTAACCATGCAACAACCACATCCAAGTTTTAAACATTCAACAACCTCATCCCTTTCTTTTCTTCTATCCACAAAATCCAGTCGTACACCATTCAAATACCAACATGATAATATACTTTAATATTATGTAGGATTTTGTCACAACTACAATTAATATTTTGTATGTCTAATTAATAAATAAGATGCCAAAACAAAATAAAAAGATATAAACCATATATCTTAATAATCTCTCTTTTTTTTGACACATATTTGAAACTCTCTAAATAACATAATTGGATATATAAGTATCAAATTCACAATTTATATGATAAATACTACCCCTTAGTCAAACATCAAATTCCAAAGAACATCAAGTATATCTCCTCCTTGGGACAAAAAGATGCCAAAAAATATTACAAATAATTACGTATATACCTTGAAAGCTCCCCTTGAATGGTACACTTACCATACACAATCTGATGTGTCCCCTTAGGACAAAACATTGTCAAGACTAAGAATGCTTTCATCACAATCAATCTCAACAAATAAAGAAACATAAAAATCAGTGGTAGGTTTAGCGGAAGAATTATAAGCACGCTAAGAAGACAAATTACCACCATTCAAAACACTGAGAGATATGGCCGAAAGAGAGAGAGATACCCGAGAGAGATACCCATACCTATGAGAGAGCTGAAGAGTCTTCGGTGGAGCCAAATAGAAGTCACAATGCAAACTAATAAAAAGATGGGACGACAATATCAACATAAAAACTAAAGAACTAAAGAAGACAATTTTTTTAACGTTTCCTCCTTTTCCTTTTTTTAGAAACAACACAAAAAATATTTCAAAAATGTAAAGTACACAGTCCCTGTGCCTCTCGAAGGAATTCAAACCTGGTCTTTTTCTTTGTCATATTATCTTTGTTATCGGTTTCTTTTTCTGAAGTAACTGACTTGTCCTTTGTTTGACCAGTTTCTTTAGAAATAGTAACTAACTGTAAATCTAGACAACTTCTTGTTTTTCCTTTACAATGTCTTTGTGTCTGTAACTGACCCTTTTTAATCCAAGTGTGCTTCGGTAACATGGGTTGCCACTGAAAATTTAATATAAAGTATCTAAATTTTCAATTCTGACCCCTTTGAAATATCATTTGTAACATCTTGTAGCATCTTAACCTTATATGCCTGATAACTCCATAAAAATGACACGTCGGTACAAATCTTCGATTCTTCTTCGAAGTTTCTTCTTGGACAAATTTGGATATGTCATCTTTCTTCTCATTCACTTTAGAGCACTCACCCTTATAGCCAATGCCTTGAAGATCCCCTTTAACCTTACCAATTTCTATTAACTTTTCTAGTTTTTCTACATCTCCATTCAAAGTTCTCAATCCCTTTTCAGTACTTACCAAATTCATTAAGTTTTCTAGTTTTTTTGTGTCTCCATTCAACATTCTCAATCCCTTTTCAGTACTTACCAATTGCATTCTAGTTTCACCAAGCTCATCTAACGTCAACGTCAATTTCTTTTCTAACTCTTGGATAGTGTTCTTCATGGAAAGATTATCTTCCTTCAATCTTTCATTCTTTCTACATATTGTCACCCATTTTCATACATTAATTCGTAAGCCTCGTAAATGTTCTCCTTTTTATCACCTAAACCACTTTCATCACTGTCATAATCTAAGATCAAGCCTTGAGCTGATTGGTCTATGTTTATCTCAAAAATTTCCAATTTACTCTCTTTTTTGTCTTCAGTTACTTCCTTCTCAGTTGCCGTTAAACAAGTAACTGGGCTTTTGCTGTACAAAGTAACTAACACAGTACTATTCACAATTTCTTCTTCACTTCCATATTCACTTCCGGATTCGTTATCACTCTTAGTGCTCGTATAGGATTTTTCTTTTCTCTTTTTCATGGTATTAGTGCACTCTGCTTATACATGTCTGAAACCTTGACACTCGTGACATTGAATTCTCTTTACCTTTCTTTCTCCCTTTTGAGTTTTGGCTTGTTTGAAGTTATTGTTCGATGAGCTCCTGCCTTTTTGTCTAAATTCTGGTTTGTTCTTTTTCACTCTCTTTAGCCACTTGCTGAACGCTCATGTTAATAGATCTATATCCTCATTCTTAATGGATTGACCTTCTAAGTCATTCACGACTTTACCAATCTTAGCTTGCATGCTAATCCTTTATTCTTCTCTCGATTGTCCCTCAACAAATTCATTTCGAAATTTGTAAGAATTCCAATCACCTTCTCCAATGACAAGTCATTGATGTCATGAGCCTCCTCGATTGCTGCAATTTTTAGAATAAATCTTGGAAGTAGTGATCTCAACGTCTTCTTGACTAGTTTTAGATTGGAATATTTCTTTCCTAATTGATGTGCCTGATTCACTATATCTTGCAATCTTTCATGAAAGTCTTCGATAGTCTCATTTTTATCCATTCTCAGTTCTTCAAACCTCATAGCTAACATCTGTAGTTTCGACGCTATCACAGATTTGGACCATTCATGAATAGTTTGCAAAGCATCCCACGCTTCTTTAGTCGATTCACAGGCTGATATCAATAAGAAATATCATTAAGAAGCGTTCTTCATCAACAACATTAAAAATTGTGTGCAATGCTTGTGAGTTTCCAAGTGCTCTTTCTTCTTCAGCTCTTGTCCATTCAGATGGATCTTTTAGAACTCTCTCCCTTATCGTCAGTAATCATCGGATGTGTCCAGCCATGTAACACCGAGTTCCATGCTCTTATTCCCTGTGCCTGAATAAAGACTTTTATCCGTGATTTTCATGTAGGATAATTGGAACCGTCCAACAACGGTAGCCTGATAATTGATGCTTCTTCTCTTATAGCCATGTTTGCAAAACTAGGATTTGCACCAACTTGTTACTAAGTTCTAAATCGGCGTCCTTGCTCTGATACCAATTGAAAAATCAAAGGGGGTTGTCGTTTCGTAAATTTTTCAATTTTATCGAGGATGTCTCTGACACAAACGAAAACAAAAGCAATAAAAATGAAGTAATCAAAACACCAAAAATTTGGTAAAGTAGTTCGACACACGTTGCCTACGTCTATGGGGCCCTCACCTAGCTTAATACTTTCATGAAAGTAAAATAGATTTATCCAAAGCTTTATTGAGTTGACACTACTAAACTCTTAACACTATCTCTCAATCTCACTTCCCGTGAAAGAATTTTACATCCAATAACACGACTAACCTGTGTTAACCTCGTCAGAAGATTTTTCTAACTACTTTCACTCAAACAACAATTAATAAAAAATAACTCAAGTACTTATTTTCTTGCTATCTTTTAGTCCTTATGCCAAAGTTCAGCAAGCTAAGTGGGAGTAAATGTTAGTAATGATCTTTTTGGATGATCTTAACCATTAGTTTGAGATTGCTAAGTCTTAAATTCTCTTAAGAGCTGAAATTTCCTACCTGCGTAAGGTCTTTACTCGTATACTTCACATAGATGTCAATGCATTTATTGTGCCTAATACTTAAGAGTCTTGGTGCTTTTGTTAGTCGAAATAATGAATTTGACACTATCTTATATGAATAATAATAGATGAGAGACATACAATTGGGGTAATAGGAATTGGGGTGCATGAATTATTTGTCAATAGTATCATGAGTTGGTTAATAGCAGATGCATATGTCGAAAGTTACAAAATAAAACTCAAATCTCATTTTGCATATTGTAGCTACTATTACGCTTAGCTCATCCACTAAGAAGACAATTATAGTTTTTGTAAATGAATTTGCTAAATTAACCCATTATCAAGAAGTATTAAAAAATTTATTTCACCTTATCATTGCTATTGCTAACATGTGTCTTTCCTCTTCCTCGTGATAGGTTGTTGACTCCTCACGTGATAGGTAATTCTAATCTTTCTCTAAATTCTAGAGACACTCATCTGACTCTTATATTACTTTAGTTGATAGATCTACTTTCTTTATTATTGGTTCTAGCGTTGTTAATCCTAGTCCATTACTTCCTTGTTCTCTATCTTGAACCTACTTGGCCTTTTTTTTTTGGTTGCCCACGAGATGTCCTAGGAGGGTCTCAATTATAGGAAGGCACCTTTAAGCCATCTACACCCAGACTAATCCCTGCTCAAGTCGGGTAGGTCCCTTGCGGGAGGCAAAGCTCCTGCCCCAAGTTTTAAACGAATGCATACAAGGAACAATTCCTTCAGTTACTAACCTTCTTCTGAATCCCAAATTGTCTACCAATCTCTTATCCCTTCAAAGGATTACAAAAGAATTGAACTTTCTTGCAATTTCTTATGCCACTTTTGTATTTTAGGATCGGGTTATGGAAAAGATGCTTGGGCTTGCAAAAGAAAGGGATTCTACAATCACATTCTTCTAAAAAGGTAGTCTTCATTCCAATCCTATATGATCCAAAATGCTATTCTTCAACAATCTTCACGTGTTGACAGATCATTTCAAAACTGTGTAGCTGAAAGAAAAAAATTATATCTCGAAATCAACAGAGCACTTATTCCAAATCCACATTCTCAAACAATTTTGGGTTGATGCAATCTCCACACCTTTTTTGATCAACCACATACATTCATTTGTTCTTCATGGTGAGATTATTTATAATATTCTTTTTTCTACCTATTGTTCATTATTAGGTCATAAATATTTGGTATTACTTGTTAGAATCGAAAGGTTTTAGAATGAGCAGGTCCAAGATTCAGGATGCTAGATGGTAATTGGTCCCGATGTCATACCACAGAAATTGAGTTTTAAATACCTCGGGTTCATCATTCAGAGAGATGGTAATATCGATGTTGATATAATACATCGTATTAGATATGGGTGGATCAAATGATGAAGTGCATCAGGTGTTTTATGTGATAAAAAGATTCTTTTAAAACTCAAAGGAAAGTTCTATAAAATAGCGATTCGACCAACCATGTTATATGGGACAGAGTGTTGACCTACCAAACATAAACATACAAGATAGCTGTTAGTAGCAGAAATGAATATGCTTAGGTGAATGTGTGAATTTGCCAAAAGAGATAGGGTTCGGAATCGTGTAGTGAGAGACAGGCTACAGGTGGCTAGTATTGTCGACAAGTTGAGAGAGACTAGGCTAAGGTGGTTTGGGCATGTGCACAGGAGGCTCTCAGATGCTCCAGTTTGGTGCTGTGAGAATATAACCCTTGCTGAATACAAGAGAAGAAAAGGGAGGCCTTACAAGAACTAGAGAAAAGTGATAAAGAAAGATATGTCAGAGTTGGCCCTTACTGAGATAGTGGCTAGAAATAGAAAAGTCTGCGTGACCGGATAAGGATAAAGGATACCTTTTAAAGCTCCTCCAAATCAGTTGAGTAAGTATTTAGGAGATACTGATTTTACAATCGCGCCAAGTAATTACCGTGTAGGAAGTCCAACCCAATGTCCTTTAAGCCTTTGCTAGTTGTAAGGCTTGGACAAGGTTTTCGGGCCTGTAACTTAGTTTCAGGGCAGGTGTGTTTAGGAAAGATCCCGCGAGACCGTCTAAAACCGTAGGATTGTCTTACCTTTAGGGTTTCTAAGCAAAGACCCCTAACTTATTTAGCGACAAGAAGAGTCGATCTTTGCAACGTATCAGGTACTAGCAGATCTAGTCACCATCAGGTATATCTTTTGGCTATATTTTTTTTTCATTTTTTATGTATTTTTTGACAATTTTATTTACATAATTATTTAGAATGCCAGTTTTACTTATCTACTCATTAACATGCATCACTCTTTTATTGTCACATCTGCACGTAGGTCTACTGGAAACAATCTCTCTACTATATAGGAGTAAGGTTGCGTATTATCAGACTTCCCTAGACCTCGCTTTGTTGTGGGATTTTGGATTAGGTGTGATGATGATGATGAACTCAAATACTTAATCAGCTAAGACCTGCAAGACAATATACTTGAGTTAAAAGAAAGACTTTCCTATGGTTTCCAACAATTGCTTAACAAGTTTGTCCC
>JAOTIZ010000003.1:29799207-29836638 GCA_027123425.1 Erythroxylum panamense | reverse complement strand
GGATTTGAGTCCCCTGATTCCATGTAGTTGGCAAAGGGAGATAGCCTTATTCCAACTTTATCTGCTCCTATCTCATCAACCACAGCTTCAACTACTTCCAAGGCAAACCTGCAGCGGTTCTCTAGAGATCCACCGTATTGATCAGTTCGGTCATTGATTTGATCTTTCAAAAACTGGTCAATCAGGTAGCCATGGGCACCATGAATCTCAACCCCATCAAAGCCTATAGCCAACGAACAATGGTAAAACCTCTTAGGACTATGTTTAGGCTTTATTTATGTAACAACTCAAAAGGATAGTGCTTGAGTGCATTCCCCTGTTTTACTATATAAGTCTTACCAGCCTCAATTGCATGCCTTGCAGCAGTTCTGAAGTCGTTGATTATTGAAGGGATTTCATCTGTTCTCAGTCGCCTTGGAGGTGTGAAGTCCACAACTGGGACGCCACTTGTTCGAACTTGAGGGGCCAGTGGTTTGTCTGTACTAGAGATTGGAGCCTGCCCATTTGGTTGGAGACCTGCAAAAGTCCCTATTGAAGTCAAGTAACAAGACACATTGAAGGAGAAGCCTAAGAAAGAGTGAGTCAATGTCTCTACTCAGTTTGCAAGGGGAACTAAGCCTTTTATGCTCAGTGCTTACTTTATGTATGTATTACAGCGGTAATATGATCATCCATGATCTTGAATATGCCCATATTTTAGAACTCATAGAACATGCTTCCACTCACCGTTTTTTGAGTCAAGCAAATATAAACTTTAATTCACGTTTCGTTTTCCTTTTCGATTTCCCGGTGAATTTTGTTAGTGAAAAATATCATGAAACATTTGCACCAGTGTCTGTTCATTGATGAGAAGCAACGATGGGACATAATAAAAAACTTACCTTCATTTGAAACCCTTCCAACATGCCAAATTTGACAAAAGAATATACCACCCTTGGCATGAACAGCATCTACAATAGGTTTCCATGCTTCAACTTGCGCTTTTGTCCATATGCCGGGCGTTTCAGGATACCTTTGTGTTGCGTAAGAAACAGAAGATATAATTATATATATGGTTTATTTGTAGAAACCAACGAACTCAAGCATAAAGGCTTATACCGGGTTATTAAGAACGTAAGATTAAGTAGCAGATTTGGTAATTGGATAATGAAAATTACCCTTGAGCAGTGTCGGAAACTCCTGTTGCTTCAGCTATGAGAAGGCCACCTTTAGTTGTTCTTTGGGAGTAATACAAGATGGCATGCGGCTGAGGAACATTTTTATAGGATCTTTGCCGGGTCAATGGTGCTAGAACAATTCTGCAAACACCATTATACTTGATTCAATATGTCAAACGTGCCCATATGGCATTCAGTAAACAAAAAAGAAACAAGTAGACGAACAGTTCAGCTAACATCCTCTGTTCTATTGTTAGTTCAATAAGCTTAAAGAACAATAAACGTATGTACTAGAAAGAACAGCATTCTCCCGTATTCTCTACTGGTTAGCATACAACCAGAAAAGGAAGTATATACTTCTGCTACTACTCAAGAGAATCATGGGTTATCGATTAACTGACACATTGTAACCAGAACAGAGGTCAAAAAATAAACAAAAAAAGTATTTAAACATTCTCTTCATGCTTTCACTAGAATCCCAAGAAATCAACCAAAAAGCAGTAAATCCATGATTTTCAGTTATACTCCAAAGAGTAGACAGTTTGGGGGAGTAACATCTTTAATACACAAGGAACTCAAATTCACTGCAATGGGGCTACAAGGCTATACTCTTTTCAAGATAAAGGTCTTCATACTAAAACCTTCCCAAGTTTTACAAATAACAAGCAGATAGAAAATGAAAGTAGTTTACTTTGAGCCGAAACAAATATCCAGATGTCAACATTATCGATAAAACAACATAAAGCTTTTCGAACAAACCACACAATAACATCACAGAAAATGACACGACAATGAACTGTCAACCTGTGAGAAATATCGAACTTTCCCATCTTGTAAGAGGTGAGAAGAGGGATAATGGGTGATTGAGCAGACATGATCTGGCTGTTGTCGGGATTTTCTTTATCTTGCTGTACTTTGGTTGCAATACACAAAACACAAAAACACTAAAAACCACAGAAAACAACTCACAAATAACCAAAAATCCTTTCCTTTAATATGCAAAGATGACAGATGGTGGAATGAAACATTACCTACCCAAATGGGTATTTATAGAACCCGACGGAGAGAAAAGATTCAAATTTTGCTCTGGTCAACCCAACACAATGCAAACCATAAATCTTTTCCTAATTTACATTAAGTTAATAGCACAGGATCTTTGTATGCGTGATGCATGGCATCATCTTGCAAATAGAATATATTAGAAATTATAACGTATAGAAATTGACTAACTGATATAAAAATTGCTACTTTCATTCTTCTATTCCACCAAGTCCACAACTTCAGTAAAGATATACGCTAAGCGCTTGCGTTTGAATATAAACAGAATTGGAGCACGTTGTAGCCGTCTTCTCCTCTCGCCTGTGTTACATGAATTCTCCCACCTTCGTGGCTCAATTCAGATGCCACATCTTTTTAAATCATATTCTTGTTTATGTACTTTACTATATTTATCAACCCGGGTAATAGTTCAAATTTTATTTTATTTTTGATTTGATTTATTTTTATAATTTTTATTATTAAAAATCAAACAATTTATTATTTAATTGATTAACTTTTGTAAATTAATATATTTTTATAAAAACTTTAAATAGTCTAAAATTTCAGTTCAATTTGATTTATTTTCATAATCTTATTGTTACTAATCGGTTTATTAATTAATTGATCAATTTTTTGTAAATTAATAAATTTTTATAAACCAATCTAAATCAATTAATTTTTTAACAATATCTTTTTTAATTAAACTTCAAAAATTTCAATAAATAAAGAAATCAAACTTATTTTAAAATTTAAATTTTATTTAATCTTTAATTAATTTTATGATAGGATAATATTTGTAAAACAAAACTTTTTGTCTTACTAATTTAATCTCCAATTTTATTTTTAAAATATTGATATCAACCAATCAAACTTTAGGTTGGCAACATGCTGAAGTCTATCAAGTCAGGGCCTCTCGACGCTTAATCGAACTTTTAGATAAAATAATATCTAATATCGTTCTAATAAGACTTAAAAAAACATAGCTTTTTATTTATTAATGGAGAATAAAATAGCTTTCATGGCATTTTATTTATTAATGGAGAATAAAATAGCTTTCACTGTAGCTTACTCTATAAGACGTGGAAAGCAGATTCCCGTATATCTTCTAAAAGGAGTACATGGCATTTTACACTACATAGCATTTTTTTTTTTTTACATAAAAGGAAAGAGTACATCAGTTATTAATTAGTCGGGAGAAATTACGCCCCGTTTGATTTTCTAAAAGAAGAGTATGACACCCTAAAGGTGGAATAGCAAAATAAGTGACACTAATATTGCCATGACCGGCCTGAGTAGCGAGCTAGTCCGCGCATCTGTTACTCTCTTGGTGCACGTGCCGATGAACAACAGTCCAGTTCCGAGCGAGAAGTGCGAGGATACCCATGACAAGAGAGTTGTCTAATTGTAAACGGGACAGCACAGAAGAAAGGAGCTGATGCACTACATAGCATTTTAACTGACTAATTCGGGTTAGCCTTTCTGAATTTAAACCTAACTGGAAACCCAATCAATTGAATCTTTTATCTAGTAATTCGGATAGAACTAGACCGAGCCCGAACCTGTTGTCATCTCAAAGAATGTAGTTTTTTTCCTACAAACTGTAAATTGAGATCACTAACATTTATTGATCTATGGCAAATATATTCTCCAAGTTCTAATTCCTCGGCTACGCAATTTCTTCAAGAAATGGGTAGTCAGTATAGCCAGCAACAGGATCAGGTATGTAGAATGTGTCTCTGTTGTATTTGTTCAGAGGAGCATTTAGCTCAAATCTCCTAGGCAAATCAGGATTGGCTAAGAACAATCGACCATAAACTACAAGATCAGCTCGATTCTCTACAATAGCTCTGTTGCCATCTTCCCTGTCATAGCCTCCAGCAACTATGAATGTGCCTCTGAAAGATCTTCTCATGGGCACAAGGCTGCCAGGACGCTCTTTAATCTCGTCATCTGATACCCATCTTGGTTCAACCATATGACAGTAAACGATCCCAAACTTATTCAAGGCTTTGGCCACGTAAAGCCCTAGAGCTTCAGGATTTGAGTCCCCTGATTCCATGTAGTTGGCAAAAGGGGATAGTCTTATTCCAACTTTATCTGCTCCTATCTCATCAGCCACAGCTTCTACTATTTCTAAGGCGAACCGACAGCGATTCTCCAGTGATCCACCATATTGATCTGTTCGGTCATTCACTTGGTCTTTCAAAAACTGGTCAATTAAGTAGCCATGAGCGCCATGAATCTCAACTCCATCAAAGCCTATGGCCAAAAGAATGATATTAGGACATCAAGTATTATGTTATACTTGCATACACTTAACAGATTTGTTTTTGAGATTGTTCTTTTGTTAACTATGTTAGAGAGTCGTACCAGCCTCCATAGCATGCCTGGCGGCTGTTCTAAAGTCGTTGACTATTAGAGGAATTTCATCTGTTCTGAGCCGCCTTGGAGGTGTGAACTCAACAACTTGGATTTCATTTTCTCCGATTTCTGGGCTCAGCGGCTTGTCTGTACTGGAGATTGGAGCCTGTCCATTTGGCTGGAAACCTGTTAAAACACATTTGCAAATTAGCTGGAACCCAGTGCAACCGAAGCCTAAAAATGCAGCAAGTCAGTCACATTACTCTCAAGAATAATTGACCACAAGTAGGAGTTCTTGAAAATGATACGTGACAGCGTTTTGATTAAATGTTGTATGATAATATTCTTCCAAAAAGCTAAAAATGTTGTTGACAAAAAAAGCTTTTCCAGCACACTAGAGTTTAAAAGACATTTCTCTCCCACCATCAAATAGGTTATGGTGAATGCAACCTCAGCATCATAACGTAGACCTGAAGAACTGTCCTGTGCAGGAATGCCAATACTTCAAAATCACAAGTAATTGAAGAAGTATGTAATATGCCCCAAAAGAAGGTTGGAAACTTCCAGGAGAATCATGCAACCTTTCTTCAGACTCATTATTAGTACTACAGTGTATTGTTGCCACCAACAACTAAAAGCTATCTTAAACCTTCCCTAACCACCACCTAGAGAAAAATTCAACCAAGTTTTCATCAGGAATCCTGAAAAGATAATCACTTCGAGTTGTTGAAGGCACACCAATTTCATATTGAAGTGCAGTTGTAATATATTCAGCCCTGATCTGAAACTGTACATCCTTCCGTTGTAGAGCTTCAATGTTCTTGAAGTAAGGCATTATATATTAAAAGTTACAATTCAAGCAATTCTTAATAGAAATTATTTCTGTTTTCACGAATTTTCCAAGTAAATTAAATCGAACTACACGGTGAAAAATTGGCATTAGTTGACAGCAAGAAGCAGCATGAGAAATGTGAAAAAAAAAACTCACATTGATTGGAAACTCTTCCAACATGCCAAATTTGGCAAAAGAAGAAACCACCTTTGGCATGAACAGCATCTACAATAGGCTTCCATGCCTCAACTTGCTCCTGGGTCCAAATACCAGGCGTGTCTGCATATCTATTATATGTAGAAGTAACAGAGGATATCATATATATATATATAACTCAAAGATTAGGGTATCAAGGATTATACCAATATATAAACATTTATTTTCAAAAGCGAGACATCGAAGTTGATCAGATAATTAGGTAGTGAAAGTTACCCTTGAGCAGTGTCAGAAACTCCTGTTGCTTCAGCTATGAGAAGGCCACCTTTAGTGGTTCTTTGAGAGTAATACAAGATAGCATGTGGCTGAGGAACATTGTTATAAGATCTCTGTCTGGTCAAGGGTGGTAAAACAATTCTGAAAACAATAACATTGTTGTAAGATCTCTGTCTGGTCAAGGGTGGTAAAACAATTCTGAAAACAATCATTTATATAGTTAAACTAAATGCATTAGATCTAAAATTCTAGCATTATGGAGTCTACTAAATAAAAATCTAATAGTAAAATGATAGATTGGTTGCCTTCTTCTTAATCTATTAAGCAAGTACATCTCAAATAACAAGGAACTCAGTGGCAGGTTCACCTATACAATTCTTAAAAACTGTTGAAAGGTACTTATAATAACCCAGAAAAGGCTGAAATTGAGATAAAATAACACAATCTCAGCCATCTTCTTAAGCTTTTAATTGCCTGACACTGACATATTCGCTTGTTCCCAGTCTGGACTATCTCAGAATTTCCCACTGATGGATTCTACTGCTGTTAATTGTAGCAGATTGGGTCCATAGCAAATCCACAAACGAAAATAAATTGAAAAGAAAGATGAACAACACCAGACCTCTGAAATTAACTACACAATAAAAACGGCTAAGAGAAAAAGTGACAAGTCAAGTGGGTCATCACCTGTGAGAGAGATGGAATTTTCCCATCTGGTAAGGAGTAAGAAGAGGAATAGTAGGAGATCGGGCTGAAATAGTCTCACTATTCTTGCTGCTGCTGCTGGAATTCTGCTGTACTTGGGTTTCCATGGCTTTGAATACAAAAAAAAAACCAAAACACCAAAACCCAAAGACACAAGCTTGAAAACGAATTAAATAACTATTCCTGGTATAGTTAAATACCAAGTTCATCCAAGCGTGTATTCAAGAATGGTCCAGAAAATTTTTCTTTTTGCTTTGTTAAGCATGGTCCTACAGTTACCGCTAACCAACTATTGTTGACGTTGTTGTCAGAATGTTAAGATGGGAAATGGGCGAAGCCTTTATCTGTCGGTGTGGACCAGAGACACTTCTACACTTCCACGTACTGCGGAGAAAATGAAACGAAAGAGACAAAACTGTACATGTCTTAATAATAAACTTTCATAAATATCTTAAATATTTTAACTTTAGGGTTCTTTTTTTAATAGGATTTCTTCCTTCCGTAAATATCTTAACTTTCAGAATTCTACATATTCTGAGATAGTAGAATCCTATATTAAATCAACTTCTTTATTACAAAAAATATCTTAAATAAATTAAAATACAATAATGCCAAAAATAGAATAATATAACAATATCCCCACTTTGACATTATTTGTCACATCAAAATCTTTCCCCTGAACAATAGAAATGGAAACTCTCCCTTATATAAGCGATCATGATAATAGATATCTTTTAAAAAATCAAAGTCAAAGTTAAGGACAAGTGAATAATTAACTATCAGCTGAAAAAATTAAAACAGCCAGCAAGCTAGCAAGTTTCGATCTTCACCTTAGAACAAATCAATGCCAAAAGAAACTAAGAATCACGGGACGAAGCAGAACGAATTGCTTATTGTTTAAGCTGTTGAAGAGTAGTTATTGTGATCAATCTCAGCAAATAAGGAGGCATGAGTATCAACAGTAGGTGTAGTAAGCTGTGCAGAGGAATCAAATGAGGAGTATGATAGAGCAACCGCTCGAGCTTGCTTATTGACATTAACAATCCGAGAAGAGAGATGCAGGATGGACACAGGCTCAGGGACCTTAGAATCAACACGAGATACACATTGAGCATGCAAAAACCGAGTAATTAAACATGGAAAACTGAATAATGTTTGCTGCTTACCAACACTCGCAATCATAGCCTTAATAGTCAATCGCCCTATATTTATTTTAACCATGATGCCTATCACATACACAATCTTAGCTTGAGTAGGATAAGTTGTCACACTATGTATATTGGGCATCCAATTAGCTAGCAAAAGCTTATGAAGAACAAAATATTTTTGTATAAGATCAGAAAGCATGCAGTGCAGTAGCAGAAGGTCAATAAGACAATTTACCACCAGTCAATACACTTTCCAACATATCACTACTCAATTCAAATCTATCCTCATAAGATGCATCCCCAAATAAATTTATAAACCCAAAAAATGCATTAAACGAATCAGGATCAAATTGAATCAATATTTCCCTTACATTAACCATATGAAAACATAAGGATTATCATTCAACACTCCTTTATCCAAATTACTATAAAATTCTTGTACCAACTCAACATCAAAGTGATGTGGAAATAAAGCAACATGTAACAAATTCTTATGAAGGAAATAATCGATCTCATAGGCTAAATTATAGAGATACTTAAACAAATATGTGGGTGTTTGTTAAAGAATAAGTTCACAATGAACTTACCCGTTATGAAAAATCTATTTGAAACATTACTTATATGCCTATGAAAATTTTCATTGTGATAATTTTATAAGTGATCATTTAACTTGACGAAGTCTTTGAAGTTATCTTATATAGAGATTGCTACGTGTTGATATTACTTATGACTTATTATAATCATAGATAGGTCATTCGGTGGTCATTGGATGTAATATGAACTATATGGAAGTAGTTGCATAATCAAGATAAGATTCATCTCCCTAAAGTAATTAGTGAGAATGTTCTATTGTTCTCGATTAGTATTGATTCGAGAAATCCATGACCAAGGTAAAATGATATTTTGTAAATAGTTTACAAATGTTATTAATTGAATTAATAGCTAATGATGGAGAATTAATATGATTACACTCAAAATGAAGTTAAAAGTAATTTCAAGTTATATGTCTAATTAGAACATCGTATGTTGAAACGATTTAACTATACGAAAAAATCATCCATAGAAAGGTTAGTCAAAATCAATTTGACATTTCTAAGCATTTTGGTGGTCATAATGTATTACTAGACGCTAATCTTGATTTATAATTATAAATTGTTTAAATGGAGAATTAAAGATAAATTAAGGAGTTTTAATTTATTTAATTATAATTATGAATTGAAATTAGATTTTATAATCATTTTCAACATATTTGAGAACCTAATGGGTCTTATATTAATAAAGAGTTAAAAAGAGTAAAGATATTTCAATCAAGTTGAACTTTTTTTTGAAAAATTAAAAAATTAGATTGATAGATTAAAGATGAAGAACAACATTAGGAGAGTAGTTGTAATCACCTTAGCGACAACATACTACACAATACAAACACACCAATTGGAACAATAGCGTAGCAAGAAGATATGACACTGTTGCTTCACTTGAGTTCCTCTGTCCCCAATTACCCAAGCCCCTCTGTACCCCATGCATCCAAGCCATCTATTTGAGTCAAATAGATGGCTTGGATGCATAGGGTACAGAGAGATTTGGGTAATTGGGGACAGAGGAGTAGGTCCCCTGTTGCTTATCCAAGGCAAGGCATCTGCATATTGAAAATGCCAATGTTTCCAAATTTGGGTTATGAGGATAGAGGTAATCCAAAATTTTCTTGACTTGTTTGCATGATCATATTGACAATATGAAGCCAACTTCCTAAGTAACGCAGTATATCTTCACCAAAATAGTCCATAAAAATAATAAACTAATTTCCTTGTTTATACTAGGCATTTATCCCCTATTGTTGGTATTTGGGATTTTTCTTTCTTTTCCTAGATGATTTCTTTTTTGCAGTTTTTGACTACATACAAAAATCTCTTAGGATGTCGGGGATTTTTGCTGCATCTGATGGAGAATCACTACCGTCTGCTACTAAATCTAGACTGCTTTCTTGAGGGGAACCTATTTTCTGTTTTGCAATCTGGGAGCTGCTATTCTTAGTCCCCTGACTTACCATACCGTAATCACTAGAGTTTACCATTATTGGCTATTTTCCATACTTCGGCCTATCCTTAGAAATCTCATTTTGCCCAATAGTTGCTAATAGAGTCAACATATTGGCTCAATCCATTTGACAATGCTCTAGATATTGTGAGGTGAAATGATGCACTTCATTTTCCAGACCATCATAATCCACTTTAATAACACTGCGAACATCATTCTTCAATCCATTTGCTTGAATTGTTGTCTTATCAATAGTAGAATATAACATAACTTCACCATCAGCACCTTCCTTACTAATTTCATCCTCTAGATTACGATTATTAATAGCCTCAACAGGGACTATATCAGGTAGTACACCAGTAACATCAGCCATAGAACATTCAATCTCATCAAAATCACCATTAACAGCATCCACATCACTACTAAGAAGAATATCTGCCTTTACTAAGGGTGCTTCATAGAACTCCATTGTCTTCAACTACTGCGCCAACCTTATCATCAACTATAACAGAAACCGATAAGTAGTTATTAGCATGTTGAATATCTACAACATTATCAATATTCACATTAATTGCATTATTCTCCCTCTCAGCCTCTTTAGAAACATTGTCAAGCTGCTCATTTGGTTCAGTCACAATAAAATTATGATCATTAGCTTGTTGAATATTCACAACATCAACTATATTCCCATTACCGACATTATACTTCAAAGCCGTGTCTTGTGCTTCTGATAGCATATCAAGGGATTGCTCCATTGTAGCCAAATTCCTATCCGTTAAAGGTATATTGGTCTCTAAAATTTGCTCCTTCATAATTGATTTTTGCTTCAAAATCTTGCCCTAACTCCCAACTCCATCTCTTTACTAATATGGTTATGATGAACCACTAACGTAGGGGAGTCAACTGCTTCCCCTTTGGATGCCTCTACGAATGATTTCCCTGTTTTAAACTTATTCTCCGTCGGTTACCATGTTTTCTTCCCAATTGTTGGCTTCCAAGGGTAAGAAATATTAACCTCAGATTTCATCAATTCACCATTCTCACCTAACTTTATTATAGGCAGTAGATCAGGGAGTATCGTGTCCCTCCTCACTTCAATATAGATTTTGGCATAGCAAACACATTCCATGTTGGCTGTTTGAACATCCATGCTAATCGGTTTACCTAGGAATCTTGCTAGAAAACTCAAGCTATCCACACCCCAAAATTCTAACGGAACGTTATGAAATTGGACTCATAAAGGAATAGTTTTTATTTGACCTTTGTTAAAATCGAATCTAGGTCTCCATCTTTGGATGAACAGCAGCTGCCCACTAACATGCCACGATCCCTGTTCTAGTATTTTTGGAATGTTGCTTTCGGAGTTGAACTTGAAGATGAATGAGTCATCATCCTGAAGCATGACTTTCTCTAAGCCTTTCTTCCCCCACCGAGCCTTTGCCCACTCTTTCACAACTGGAAAAGCTATTCGCTTATTCCAGAATACCCCAACCAACGCAGAAGCCCAAAAATTAGCTCCTGCTTTAAGGCGTTCCACGGGAGGGGTTAAAATTCCGTCCTTCGTGACATTTTGGAAGTGTCTCAAGGAACCCCGATTGCACTGAATCTGAGGCCTGGATTTCCATGCTCCTACATTGCACTTCACGCTCACCATATCTGTCTTCAAGTTGGAGTCTTAGTTCATTGGTTTATGCCTTGGCACTTCCGTGTGTGTAGAAGCCTTACCCACCTCTGTTGGAGACGCATTTGGATGCCTCTCTGGGGAGCCACGAAGAACTTCTATACTAAGAGCTGGGAATTCGTCTTTAAAGAGGGAGGTTTCTACAGTCTCCATAGACGAAGGAGGAGCTGCCTCTGCCAAGACCAAAGGTACAGCTACTGTGGAGCTGCTATGGAGCTTGCGTGGGTAGCATTGAGAATAAGTTCAGATCTGGAGGTGGGGTTCTTCACTCCTCTCACAGAACGTCGTCACACCTCACGTTCACAGATCTGGGTCACCCACGCCTCACGTCTCACATATCTGTTGTCACTATGCCGCACGCCTCACGTCTCCTGCCTCATACCTTGTAGATCTCCTTAAGATGAGAGACCCACGCTGCCGTTGTTAATGAAAACCCACAATCACCTAATGCTCACAGATCTGGGTCACCCACGCCTCACGCCTCGTAGATCTGTTGTTGCCACTCCGCACTCCTCATGTCTCTCGCCTCACGCCTTGCATATCTCTTTAAGATGAGAGACCCTCGCACTCCGAAAGAAATGAATACTTGGTAGTAGAAGTCACGTTCACTCGTGTTGAACTTGATTGTAGATCTTAATAAATTTTACGATTAAATATGAGATATTTAACAAATAAGGATATATTAGATATTATTTGAGCATAATTGGTATTTAATTAAAATTATTTGTAATTATAATTAAAGTTTAATTAAAATTAAAATTTAATTTTAATTAAATTATTAAAATGTCCGAAATTTATTAGAAATAAGCTTAAGCTCTAATAGAGCTAGCATTTCTTACTTAACCCTTTATGTAAAAGTTACAGAGTTCTCTCAACTTATTATGCAGATATCTTTAGATGCTAATCATTTGTGTAAGTACAGTGGTTGAGATAGATCAGTTTTAGAAAAAAATTAGGGTTCAGAATAAAATACAAATTAAGATTCATACTTTATTATAATGGTTAATTATTTTGTAGAATTAAAATGATTTTGATTTTTTGGAAATTAAAATATAAAAAAGTTTTGTAACTATTCTATTGTAATTGAGATCAGATCCTGTTCTGATTTTCTAAAACATGTCCAAAGCTACCTTTCTTTCTCAATTTTCAATTAGCGAATGTTTATTGTACTATGCATAAGCTTTGAGCACGATTAGTGATAAACAAACTAGCATATAATTTCCTAAATTGATTAAAAAAAGAATTGTTGAACTTTAAAGTGTTAGCTCCATAATGATTATGACTGAGAGGATATACTTCGGACATTAGTTTTATGGATTTAATCCTTTTAAGAATGAGAATAAAATTTTCTTGTTCATAATTTCTCTAAACCTTGACGTGGATATATATATTCGGATTAACTTGTCTATATCTTAATTAGTCTAAGAGATCCACGCCAGGCTTAGAGAAATTCTGAAATATATATATATAACATGTACTTATCCAAAGCCAAGAAACATGGTGTGTGAGTACTTGCACATGTTTAACTAATAAAGGATGAGATTGCTTACCTACCACCAAGACTTCGATCGCACCCTCTAGTTCATACAGTTGGGTTCAAAGTCAACTCCTTGACACGGTTTTATCTATTTTATATTCATTTCAAGATATTCACCGACATATAATTGAAGGAGTTGAGCATCCAAATCTGACAACTGCAATGTTAAAAATTGAAGTTTATTGCAGGGTCGTCAGTTGAAAAATGGAAATACATTGACACGTTTATTTTCCATTCTCAACCCGAAAGGTTTAAAAATGGTGCATACCGTAATATATATTTTCCATACGGCTTTAATATATATTGTCCATTTAAATTTCTTGCAAATTTATGTTTACTTGTGCTTATATGAATCTTATCGGAAACTGATTAAGAAAAGGAAGTAGAAAAACTTAATGGGATTTCTTGGAGATGCAAACTTTGACCAAAAATGGCTTCCGTTTGCTGTAATCCAATCCCAACTCTTCTCTTCACGTCTTGTTTATTTCTATTAAATTGACTTGTCCTCAGGACAGAACAATCACATAACAAAGATGAGGCAAGCAAGTCTTACAATGTTTCCATTTCTTGTTGCTATTCTCTTCCCATTGGCAACTTCAGATCAGTCCCACAATGATTTTCTTCAATGCCTTTACCGATGTTCAGAAAACTCCTCCTCCATATCCAAGCTCATATACACCCCAAACAATCCATCTTATTCCTCTGTCTTGGAGTTCTCTATTCAAAACCTAAGGTTCAATACAACTACAACCCCGAAGCCTCTTCTCATTGTAACCCCAACCACCCTATCCCACATTCAAGCCTCCATTACTTGCTCACGTAAACATGGACTACAAGTTAGAGTTCGGAGCGGTGGCCATGACCTTGAAGGTCTTTCTTATATCTCTTATACTCTCCCATTTATCATCATTGATCTGATCAATCTACGAGATATTTCTTTGGATTTGAGCAATAGACATGCATGGGTGCAAGCTGGTGCGACCATTGGCGAGCTTTACTATGCACTTATCAAGAAAACCAGAACTCTTGCCTTTCCTGCCGGTGACTGCCCTAGCGTTGGTCTGGGAGGACACATTAGTGGTGGAGGATATGGTAACTTGATGCGTAAATATGGCCTCGCTGCAGATAACGTAATTGATGCACAGTTGATTGACATAAATGGAAGAATTCTGAGCAGATCTTCAATGGGAGAAGATGTGTTTTGGGCCATTAGAGGTGGTGGAGGGAACACCTTCGGAGTAGTTGTAGCATGGAAGATAAATTTGGTTCCAGTTCCTCCTACTGTGACCGTGTTCACGGTTCGAACAACGGAGGAAAAAAACGCGACCAAGCTAGTTCATAGGTGGCAATACATAGCAAATAAGCTACCTGAAGATCTGTACATATTAGCTTTCGTTGAGAAGACTAACTCTGGCCCAGGCGGAAGTTTAACAAAAGAAGCTAAATTTACAGGCTTATTTCTTGGTGGCATCAACGAGCTTCTTCAATTGGTGCAACAAAGGTTTCGTGATTTGGGATTGGCTAAAGAAGATTGTTCCGAGATGAGTTGGGTTGAATCTAACCTGTACTTCTCAGATATCCCAAGTGGTACACCATTAGAAATATTACTGGATAGGACTTTGTTAAAATCGACATTTAAGGCAAAATCGGACTACTTAAAGGTACCAATACCAGAAACAGTATTTGAAACGGTATGGAAGATGCTAGACGAAGTGGATGTAGCGGGTATGGAACTGATACCATATGGAGGACGAATGAGTGAGATCCCAGAGTCCAGTATTCCGTTCCCTCATAGAGCTGGTAATATATGCAAAATTGGATATTTGGTGAGTTGGGATGAAGCAGAAAGCAGTGAGAAGTACATAAGTTGGATTAGGAAACTGTATAGTTACATGGGTCTTTATGTTTCCAAAGATCCTAGAGAAGCATATGCGAATTACAGGGATCTTGATATTGGAGTGAACGATCCAGCTGGTAAAACAAGTTATGAGAAAGCAAGCATTTGGGGGAAAAAGTACTTCAAGAATAATTTTGACAGGTTAGTACGAGTGAAAACTGAAATTGATCCTACCAATTTTTTCAGAAATGAACAGAGTGTCCCACCTCTCTAAATAAAGCATGTTAATGCAAATGATTATATAATTATTGGTGTAATGAGTTGGAAATAAATTCAAATTTTTATAGTTGTTTAAATTCCTTTAGAATAGGTCTTAGATTATCTTAGAATAAGTCTTAGATTATATCTAATGTTATCTTATAAATTAGATTTGGTAGCTGAAAATTTTATTTAGTTGTTTGAATTTTGCCTATATAAGGCAACCAAGTTTAATAATAAATTGTATGGGAGTGTTAATTATTGTTTAAACTTTTCTTATCCCATCTCTTTCATCTTCTCTTCTTTTCTTCAAAATTACAACAATAGCCCAGTGGTGTGAGGCGTGGGTCAAGCACCCAACAAAACCCTGAGGTCTCAAGTTCAACTCCCACGACTCCAAAAAAAAACTGGGGATAAGAGGTAGACAACCTAGGCGGCCAAAGGGGACAAAACCCAATGGTGCGGGCCCACCCAAACCAATACCACTTATATATCTTTATGATATATTGTCATGCTATTGGTGTTCTGTTGTTCCTGCATACTTCTTCCAATTCCATATAGGTGTTTTTGTTCTTTTTCTAGTCTAATTGTGTTATAATTGGTTTATATTATATTGCCTAAAAAGCATTTGTCTGGAAGTGAAAAAAGAAAAAAAGAAAACAAGTGGATCAGGTAATAGAATCCCAAAAAGAAGTAATTAATAAATTTATTAAAAGAGTAGGCTCCTCTAATAAGAATCACGAGGAATTAGGCAAAGGTAGTTTTGAACAACATAAAGAAAATTTAAGTAATGAGATTCATATTCATAAGGATATTAAAAATTTGAATGAGCATGATCATGAATCAAATGCATCCACTTTAGAAAAATTAAAGGCAAATGAGCAAGTAAGCCTTATATTGGATATTTATGATCCTAGAAATTAGGATAATCTTCATAATAAAGCAAAGGATAATTTAGTTAAAAAAGGGTTCATAAGAGAAAATGAATCTTGTGTTTCCTTTAGACAATACCTCTTGACATTTTTCATACTCTTATTATTATAGAAATTTGAGTATGGAGAGATTAGCGATAGAAAATGGTTAGTTTATTTTAAACATATTGATATATTGTTTTTGTTGCAAGTCGTTCAAATCTAATAGCAAACAAATTACATTAGCAAATGATGGATTAGAGATTGGAAGCATCTTAGTGAGAGACTCAAAGAACATGAGAATTGTATTGAGCATATGACTAATATGAGAATCTGGAATGAATTAAGAGTAAGATTAAGCAAAAATCAAACAATAGATAAAGATTTGCAACAAGAAATTGTAAAAGAGAAAGAACATTGGAGACAAGTTTTAATAAGAATAGTTTTTGTTGTGAAATATCTTGTTAAAAATAATTTGGCTTTTCGAGGATCTAATGAGAAACTTTATCAAGATAGTAATGGTAATTTTCTATGAATGATTGAGATGATTGCTGGATTTGATATAATAATGCAAGATCATGTTAGACGTATTCAAAATCATGAAATTCATCATCATTATCTCGGTCACAAAATTCAAAATGAGTTGATTTCTCTATTAGCCCATAATGTTAGAAGTTCTATCATAGGGATCACTAAAGAGGCAAAATACTTTTCTATTATTATTGATTGTATCCTAAATTTGAGTCATCAAGAACAAATGAGTTTGTTAGTACAATGTGTTAATATATCAAATAAAAAAATAGAGGAGTACTTTTTAGAGTTCTTAAAGGTAGATGACACATCTGGATTGGGACTTTTTATGAATTATTGAATGCATTTACATCTCTTAATCTTAATGTTTATAATGTGAGTCGTCAAGGTCATGACAATGGTTCTAACATGAAGGGAAAATACCAAGGGGTTCAAAAACGATGACTTGAAATAAATCTGAGAGCATTATATATGTCATATGCTTGTCATAATCTTAATCTTACTCTAAGTGATATGACACATTCTTGTGTTAAAGCTGTTTCAATGTTTGGAGTTGAGCAAATCATAAATGCATTAGTTTCAAGTTCTCCTAAAAGGTGGAAGGTTTTACTTGATAATGTTTTAGGCTTAAACAGGAATCATTGTCCAACACTCGTTGGGAGAGTCGAATAAAAAGTGTTAAAGCTATTAGATTTCAAGCTCCTCAAATAAGATTGGCTTTGATGGAATTATCTAGATCTTGTGATGATGCCAAGTCAAAGAGTGAAGCGGAAAGTTTGGTTATTGTACTTGTGAGTTTTAGGTTTTTACTTGGTATGGTTATTTGATATGATATTTTATTCATTATTATCATGGTGAGTAAAAAGTTGCAGTGTAAATCTATGTGCATTGACGCAACCATAAAGCAATTAGAAGGGCTTATGACATTTTTTTATAAATATAGAGATGAAGGGTTTGATTTTAGTATGAATATTGTCAAAAGTCTTGCACATGAGATGAATGTAGATTCTACATTTCCAACTAGACGTTGTAATATTAGGAAAAGACAATTTGATGAAAGTGATTATGATGGAGAAATACAATCGGCTGAGGATTCTTTTAGAGTTAATTACTTTTTTGTTATTATGGATATAGCAATTACCTCGTTGAAGAATAGACTTGAACAATTAATGACATTTGAAAATATTTTTGGAATCTTATTTGATTCAAAGAAGTTGAGGTTGTTAGATGATAACCAATTAAGATAATGTTGCACTAATTTTACAATAACTTTTTTCTCACGATAATGTGTCGGATGTAGATTTAGATGATCTTTTTTCTAAATTAAAAGCGTTGCAAATGACTTTGCCAAAAGAGTTAATGTCCTCAATTGAAATTTTAGAATTTGTTAAAATTGCAGATTGTTATCCAAATGTTTCAATAACTTATCAAATTTTGTTGACTATACCTGTGACTATAGCATTAGCTGAAAGAAGTTTTTTAAAGTTAAAATTATTTAAAACCTACTTGAGATCATCAATGTCACAAGAAAGGTTGAATAGTTTAGCTATTTTATGTATCGAGCAGGGTATGTTGGATAATATTAATCTTGATAATATTATTAATGATTTTGCATCTAGAAATGCACAGATATTTTTTTTCATAAATCATGATCATCTGTGTGTGTTGTTAGTGCAATTCTCTTAGTATTTTGCATTATAATATTGTTGTTCGATTGTTGCTATTGCTATTTTGTTGTTACTATTATTATTTTTAATGATTTTATTGTTACTGACATTTGTAAGATATTATTAGCTAATGTTAAGATCATTTAATATTTTGTTGAGTATGTAGACTTATAAATTGAGTCACTTATGTATGAATATTAAATTTTAATAAATAAAAATATACTTTAAAAATTTACATGTTTGTATATTGCCAATTTATTGGAACATTTTTTTAAAACTTTGCTCAGGACCTATAAAATGTTAGAAACGACTCTATCAATATGGCAACAAGGACCCGTTTTTAACGTAGAAGTCACATAATTTCCTTGCCTTGGCTCCATAGAGAAAAGTGGGCATATTGTGAGAATGACAAGTAAACTATTTTATAAGGTTTCGGAAAGAGCCGTAATATATGTAATTTTTTTTTGTATTTTTACAAAAAGACTAATTTTATGACATAAGCTTATAATTTTATAGTCATAAAAGAATAATTTTATCAGTTGCTTCAAAATTGACTCTCTCTCAATAATCAATGCAAACAAACTGCTTGATTAATCAGTGCAACAGTACACACATGATCTGCTTCCTGTTAAAAACCAATGCAATGTGTGAATATGGTAAGGAGAGAGAATCATTAAAGTTTATTGTAATGAACTAATGATTGTATTGTCTGCAGTTATGCTTTACATTATAAGGTTAATTTGAAATCGATAGATAAGGTTAAAATTAAGGAATCCCCTTATCTTACGTGTCATCAACAGCAGCCAAATAAGCTAGAAAAGGAAGGCAACAAAAGCTCAGAACACTGACAATTGTTCCAGTCTCCACAGTACATAATTCAAAATCGTCTGCCACGTTTTCTTTCCCACCAATTTCTTTCTTTTCTTTTCTTTTTTTTACAAAAACATTAAAAAAAAAGTATAATAATACAAAACAAACCATTATTGATAAGTTCGATTGAAGGGATTACAAAAACGGCTCGCCGCAGCAGGAAGGGAATATTAAACGTAACCAACCTCTCTGCCGAATCTCTCTGTCAGAGAGATGCGACTTTTAGTTTTAGGGTTCCAAACCCGACCCGGGCCAAAAGGATCCGCTTCGTTTCTCCACCGTTACCGTTCCGTTTTCTCCCACGGCATTGTCTCTGAGTAAGTGGGATCCTCCTGCCGTGACTGTCAATGGCGTCTAAACCGTCGCCGCCCCGCGGATCGGAACCTCCGGTATGTTTCGCTTAATATTCTGTTTATAATTTTTATCTATGATTGCATGTGGGTCTTGCTTTGGAGATTCGCTTACATGATCCCCAATGGCTGTTCTCTTCTCTTCTTTTGTCGTTTCTGTCATCATTTGAACGTTTCTTTAACGACTCGCGAGCTTAAAACGCGTTGGCGATCGAACTTGGATTTTGCTAAGTGCTTTAACTGAAAATGTAGATCAGTTTACGTGGTTATTCTGTTATTTTAAACACGTATATAGATTTTCTTTCTAATTCTGGTTTTTTTTCCTGTGAAATCGGAATTGTCGGCATGACATTGTGATGGATTATTTTATTTGTTACTGTAGTTCACTGAACTTGAAGCTTGGTCAGTTGGTCTGTGTGTCGCACTTCTCTTAATATTTTGTGACTCGTTTTTTGCTTGCTTTCAGTTCTTTTAACTAATTTCTAGTGATTTATTTTCTTGGAAATGCGAACTACATATGTGCTTAAGCTGTTTTAGAATGTACTTTCTCCTCACACTTGCTTTCTATGTTGTTTGATTGTGAATTATAACAAGAATGGGTTCTTACTCTGTTTTTTTTTTTTTTCCCATTGCAGCTTGTAGTACCTGGGGATATAGCTTTGTCAAATAAAGAAAAAATTCCAGTTATTGAATCCCTAAAAACGCAAGTTGCAGCTGACCGATGTGTCCATATAATGGTTGGTCTACATGGTTGCGGATATTTCTTTTTACCAATGCATTTGGGTCTGCTCGTAACTGATGAATCAGATTCTTTAAAACTTTTCAGAGACGAATGGAGGATAACAAACAAAAGCTGGGTTCCTTCATGAGTCATCTCCTTAACTTGTCAAAAGCTAGGAGAAATAGCTTGATTAGTGTCACTGATAACAGTGTAGATTTACTGACAAAGAGACGAGATGATGCAATTAGTATGCGTGGTGGTAGCAGTTCTAGTAATGGAGATGAGGATAGCCACAGCTTTCAAGAAGGCAGTCTCAGTTCAGGGGGAGCTCTGGGTTCAAATGTTTTAGTCAAGAATGCAGTTTGGCCTATCAAGCTCCCAGAGGTTAAGCGACTACCACCCTACACAACATGGATTTTTTTGGACAGGTGTGTTAAAATTACCATGCGCTCTTCCAAAGATTCTTAGAAAACTTCTACCTTACCCTTAAGCATTTATATGCCATATTTACTTTGTATCGGAAAGGTTTTCTGTTTTCTTGTATGCATGTTTGAAGACCTTTAAGAGATTGAGTATTCACTTTTTGTTGCATCATGAAATCAATATTCAAAGAATGAAATGCATGGTAAAGTTCAGTTGGAGATGCCATGATAGCAACCTCAATTATGTACAGTATCAGGCTTTTGGATTCATCTTTCAAAAACCTGTTACGTAATCTATCATGTTCTTACCATTCTCAATTCTCTAATTTAGTTTTTCCTTATACTTTCGGCATTATTGGTGCAGGAATCAAAGAATGACTGAGGATCAATCAATAGTTGGTCGAAGGAGAATATATTATGACCAAAATGGAGGTGAGGCACTTATTTGCAGTGACAGTGAGGAGGAAGTAATTGACGATGAAGAGGACAAGAGAGATTTTATTGAGTCAGAGGACTATATTCTTCGGTTAGTGTAATCTTGTTATTTAATTTGATCCATAAGTGCTGTCCATCTCTAAGTTCCTGTTTATATTTGACGCTATTGTTGGCGTATGGCTTGTTGAGTACGTATTGATTTTTTATCTTCTGCTGATTAAATGGTTTAATAGTTTTCTGTTTTTGTTTGCGGACTTGTTTGTCTACTACTATTATTTCTTATCTACTGACAACAGACTTCTATATTAGTGCATCAATTCAATTCTCACTTTCTTGGTCCTCCATAGCTGCTGCCTTATACGAACTGGACTTAAAACAAGTTCTTTTTTAAGTCTCTTCTTTTGCCACTGCATTACAACATCGGCCTTATGGTTGCACTCAATTTATGTAACATAACATGAATGCAAGTTACCTATTAACACTACTATTTGGTCTTTAAACCCAAGAAATACTAATAGTTTTACTTGCTTCACTTACATAGATGCCAACCGCACCAACATTTCTTCTGTGTTTTTCTGTAGGTGAATTATGTAACCCTTCCAGGGACTTCTTTAATATGTTGGCCTATGCTCTTTGGATCTAGTGATAAATAGTCTGTAGGAATTAAGTTACATACTAGCAAAGTTTTAAAGACTGAATTGGAAGTTAAATTGGTAAGATAAGATGTTTAAGGTTTAAAAGTTTCTATTGGTATTAGATCATTATAATATTGGCTAAAGATTGAATAAAATTAAGGAATTTGAAATATGATTGAAGGAGATTATCTTTACCCATCGAAGAATTTGAAGTTTAATTGAAAAAAAGATTATTAAATGAAATTAACTAATTTTTTTAGTTTATAAGAATTTATTAATTAATAAAACTTAATCGATTAATTAATAAATTGATCAATTTTTATTAATAAGAGTTATTAAAGTAAATTGAACCGGAAAGTTGGACGATTTAAGGTTCTTAGGATTGATGGAATAAGAGTTTTAATCATTACAAATTAGCCTCCAGCCTTTTGATGGAATAAGAGTTTTATTTGTTAGATGGGCTCACAAATGCATTAGTTCAGAGTTGATTACATTTTGTACGAATATAATTTAGTGTTCAAAAGTGTAGATGTGTGTATGCTAAAGGTGTTATTTAGCTGTTTATTGCTTGATTTGGTGACTTCTTAATTGTTTTTGTAAACGAGTAAACTTTTTTTTGAAGACAATTAAGTTTTGAACACAACTTTTGTGAGAGTGTGCTATCGCTACCGATGGTCCTTAATTCGGAAGCATTACGCTTTTGACACGTCAAATTTGACAGTTGTCTTGTAGATTCTCATGTGCTTTTATCTGCATTTTCACAAAAGCTGATTGTCCTTGTGGATTATTTTACCAGAATGACTATTAAAGAAGTTGGTTTATCTGATTCTGTGATGGAGTCACTGGCACAGTGTCTTTCAAGAAGCCCTTGTGAAGTCAAGGTATGTTTTAATGAGGCAATGTTGATCAACTTTTTTAAATAACTATTCTCCTCTTCAGTTTTAGGAAATATTGATGTTTATACTATCTTTAATAATATCTGATAGAGGATTGCTCATAAGGTAAACTTTGGTCCAGCTGCTTGTATTTTTCTTGTGGTGGCTTTACACAGATATGAAACATAGGCAAACATCTTATGTGCAGGCAAGATATGAAATTCTTGCAAAGCAAGAAAAGGCTGCTGAAGATTCTAAGAATGGAGATAACGAAATGCAAAATACGAATTCTCTTCTTAATAAGGATCTTGAAGCTGCTCTAGATTCTTTTGATAATCTGTTTTGTCGTCGATGTCTTGTAAGTAATTCTTTAATTCATATTGGTTTGCAGGTCTTTGTGTAGTTAAGACGTTATTCCTTTTGGTTCATATTGGCAGGTTTTTGATTGTAGAATGCATGGTTGTTCACAGGATCTTGTCTTTCCTGTAAGTATATTCTGCAAGACTAATTATCAAGTTTATGTACAAGTGTCTGGTGAGAATCTCATAAGTTTTTTTTTGATACAACATACGGCTAGGTTGAAAAGCAACCCCCATGGAGTCATCTAGTTGAGGAAAATGCACCTTGCGGTCCACACTGCTACAAAGTGGTGAGTTTATAGTTCACTATTCATATTTCTTTCTGTGCTTATTCATCTTAAAAAAATTGATAATCAAACTACTAAAAAGGTTTGTTGTATTCGTTTCAGGTTCTTAAGTCAGAAAGAAAGGCTACAGTAAATTCATCTGAACATGGTGACAATGAAGAACATTCTGTTCATCCATTTGATCATGCAGGTTTTCATGTTTCGTCTAGGAAGAAGTCTTCTGTTCATTCTGCTGGGAGGAAGGTGAGATCCAACTCAAGTGAAAGTGCTTCAGCAAACTTGAAAAACATTTCAGAGAGTAGTGACTCAGATATAGGAACTCAACAGGACACCACCTCAACCACTCAGCTGTCTCCCTCCAAGGCTAAGTTTATTGGGAAAGGAGAGATTTCACAGCTGAACAGTAAGCGAATGGCTGAACGTGTTCTTCATTGCATGAAGAAAAGGCAGAAGAAGATGGGAGCTTCTAATTCTGATTTTGTTGCTGGTGGAGATCTTTTGCCAAATAATTTGAAGCTTAGGTCCACTTCACAGAAAGAAAATGAAGATGTTTCTTCTCATAAGAACACGAAATCTTCACTTACTGGAAGGTCTAGGAAGAAGGAATTGACAGTTCAGGATGCAGACAACTTAATGCGAGTGAGAATTCATAACAGGGTGATAATTACAGATCCAGCTGTTACTACCAGTGACAGCATTCTGAAGAAAGAAGAATTTTTAGATGAAGGCAAATTTAAAAAGCAGTTGAGTGGAGACATATCTTGGAAAGCCATTGAGAGAAGCCTATTTGAGAAAGGCATTGAGATTTTTGGGAGGAACAGGTCAACTACTACTTTTGATTTTCGTATATTATGCATTTAATTTGTTATTGATAACTTAGATGAGAGATATTCTTTTCATGAAAGGAAAAAGAGAAAATAAACATAGTAAGATAGAATCAACCATTGAAAAAGAAACAAAACTAAATGAAACTATAGATTGCTGTAATTTATTTGCAACTTTTTTTGTTCTCTTAGCACTTTGCCTTGTCGACAATGCTATCCTGTTATCATTGAAATAATTGTTATTGATGTCAGACTCACTGTATGCAACTAGAGTTTTTTACCTTTGTTAGCTTTTTCCTTTTCTTTTATCATGTCATTTTCTTACCTAGTTTTTCTGTCCCTTTGCCTCAAGCAAGATTTTGTACAAAATGAGAAGTCCTAAATGCTTAATGTATGTATGCTAGCATTCTTCAACTATAATCATTCTGCTGATGCATTTTGCATGCAGTTTGAGACATTCTATTTTTTGGGTACTCTATCTGACATTTATTTCCTATAAAAGTTGTTTGATTGCGAGAAACCTTTTGACTGGTCTGAAGACATGCTGGGAGGTTTTCCAATACATGACCTTGTCTGAGAATAGGCTAGCTTGTCAGGGACGTGATGTTAATTTTCATGGTGATGGCTACTCCAAATTTGACATAAGTGGCTCAATGGTTTGTTGACATTTAACTTGCTCAATTGTCATGTTTTGAATATTTCCTAACTAGTGAGTAACTTGTCTGTTTCTTCTGTCATTTTGTTTTTCATTTCCTTCTTTGAAATGGGTATCAGGGTAATAATATGGTCAGAAGAAGATCAAGGTTTTTACGCAGAAGAGGTAGAGTTCGCCGCTTGAAATATTCATGGAAGTCTACTGCTTATCATTCTATTAGGAAGAGGATTAGTGAAAGAAAAGATCAACCCTGCCGTCAGTATAACCCATGTAATTGCCAAACAGCTTGTGGAAAGCAGTGTGCATGCCATCTAAATGGCACATGTTGTGAGAAATACTGTGGGTGAGCCTTCAATTCGTAATTCAAACTAAAGCATGGGTTTTATAGTGCTTTGAGGTCCTTTTGCTCTCCTTTCCTCAATTAAACTCCTATTCAGGTTAAAATGGTTAGAAGTTTTCTTTTTTGGTGAGGGACTCCTATATAATCAAATGTCATTGAGTTATAAAACTGAGATATATGTGATGTGGGTTTTGATACTTATCATTTACTGGCAACCTCCTTTTACATCTAGATGTCCTAAAAGTTGCAAGAACCGGTTTAGAGGCTGTCATTGTGCAAAAAGTCAATGTCGCAGTCGTCAGTGCCCATGTTTTGCTGCAGATAGGGAATGTGATCCAGATGTTTGTAGAAATTGTTGGGTCAGGTGAGTCAAAACTGCTGTTCCTTAGATTTCTAAACAGTTTATTTCCATCCATTTTTGCCTTCTATACCTGAACAAGATGTGGATTGGAGATAGATTGCTTGATCTTCTTCCATGTAACTGGTGATGGTTGAAATGGGGGCTGTCATTTTGGATTAAATTTGCAGTAAATTTTTTGGGAACCTACATGACCTTGCAAAAAATCCAGCATAAACTTAGTGTTAACAATATCAGCATTGGTTTTTTCACTTATTCTAGTATGCTTTGCCTTTGACCAGCTTTGGAATTGTTTTGTCATCCTAGGGAGAATTTTTTACAGTTGATGATGTACATATGTTTTGCAGTTGTGGTGATGGCACTCTGGGCATTCCCAGCCAAAGAGGTGATAATTACGAATGCAGAAATATGAAGCTTCTTCTCAAGCAGCAACAAAGGGTAACTATGTTCAATCATATCTTCTGCTTTCATTCTATTGTGTGGAAAACGTGAGAGCATATGAAGACATATTTCGGCATAAAAAGTGACGAAATACAAAGATTCTTGTTGGGTTAATATTGTAGCTATTGGGCATTGAATAACCATACTGCTTATGCTGTTTAGCTGATTTTATATTTTTCAGAAGATCTTAGAATGAACTATTCTAATACCTTTAAGACAAAAATGTGTACATATGGTTCCTTCTTCACTAACTCCTCTGGAGTTCTCATGTTGTCAAGTTTCTTATTGTCTGTCCATAGTCTAGGAATGTAAGATAATGGGGTGCTTGATGGCTATTCTAGGCTGCAAACACTATTCTAACGGGGATTTTCGGATCTTGATTCTATACTTGTGCAGGTGTTGCTTGGGAGATCTGATGTATCTGGCTGGGGAGCTTTCTTGAAGGTGATGGCTTTGATTTGATCTTGTTTTTCTCTTGATCTTTGGCTATTGCTGATGTGTGCCAATATCTATCCTTGCAGAATAGTGCTGGCAAGCATGAGTACTTAGGGGAGTATACCGGAGAGATTATCTCTCACAGGGAGGCTGACAAGCGTGGGAAAATATATGATCGTGAAAATTCATCATTTCTCTTCAATTTAAATGATCAGGCATGATTCGTCTTAATACTTTGGAACCTTGTGAAACGGTTCAAATTTTCTGTTTAATAGTTCATGTGAGCTTCCAATCTGTATAATGCAGTTTGTTCTTGATGCTTATCGGAAGGGCGACAAGTTGAAGTTTGCCAACCACTCTCCAGACCCTAATTGTTATGCTAAGGTATCAACTTCACTTTCTTTGCATACGAGCTTTGCAATGCTTATGCTGTTATGCATTTATCATTTGAATACTTGCAGAACATCTGAGCTGCCTGTTTCATGCATTTATCATTTGAATACTTTCAGAACCTTTGAGCTGCCTCTTTCATAATTTTGTTTTCATCATCTTAAACAATTGTATGGCAGGTCATAATGGTTGCAGGGGATCATCGAGTAGGCATATTTGCAAAGGAGAGAATTGCAGCAGGAGAAGAACTTTTCTATGACTATCGTTATGATCCTGACAGAGCTCCTGCCTGGGCAAGGAAACCTGAGGCATCTGTATCTAAAAAGGAGGATGGTGCACATCCAAGTGGTCGAGCGAAAAAAATTGCTTGATATAAAGGTGACTTATTTATTTACAACATCCAAACGATTGCTGCATTTGTCATTCTTTGACGCATAGGAGCACTGAATCAGTTTACAATTAGAGGCTTAGAGTTAGACAATAGGTTCTTTGTCATCTTCAAGGTAACCGGAATTTGTTTTCAGCATATGTTTATTCTAGAGTAGACGAATCAAAAAACCAGGAAAAGAAAATTACAAATTCACGGATCAATAAGATACAATTTGCACATTTAATGTAAAGACGCAATTGGTTGAGAAAGCTAACCAAACATTCTTTTTGTACCTTGGTGACAATCCATTTCTATATATACTGCCAAGTTTCATTGACTTGTCTCACCTGCAATTATGTTTTATATCTTCAGTTCCTTATGTTACCTGTTTGTACCTTGATAATGTTAGCAAATCGTTCAAGACGATTGAGACGCAAGGCATTACGTTTATAAATTAAGGAAAAGAACATTCATAGCCTTTCGTACAAATGCTTAGAAAAAGACAAATTATATATCCCTTTGTCATAATTTAAGTTAGGAATGGTGAAGACACTTAGTTTTAGCTTGACGATTGGACCAATCAAAGGCCTCTAATCGTCAGAGGAGATATCTCTTTCTTCATTACCAGAATTCCAATCCAAGCTTGAGTCAAGAAGGTCGTAATTCAGAACATATGGCTAGTAACTGCCAAGGGTGCTGAAACATTGCTGAATTACTTCTGCAATTACTTGCCCAACCCCCACTGATAAACCCATATAGTCCATCAATAGAAATGGAGACTTTTCTAACTCCTCATGTTTTAAAGCTCTCAAGCCTCATACTTGTCTCATTCCTTACTACAACATTGTTTGGAAATATGAAGGCTGAAAACTAAGGAAAGAGTCAAGGGATCTAACGATCAGCTCTGTACGTTATACTACATAGAAGTTGAAACTATTGATCTTTACTTCCAATGCAATTACACAGCCACAGTTTGGGCCAGAATGCAACACACAATGAATTTGTTTTGCCAAGTTGCTAATTGGGATAAGATATTGGTGTGGGCTAAAAATCAGTACCAAAAATTGGGGGAAGGTTAAAAAATGTCAAAACGTAAACTCCTTAGTGTATGTAAAATGGATGGAAAGGAATCAAAGATTGTTCAACAATTGTAAAACTAAACATTATGCCTTAGCTCACAGGATATACTGCTGGATTAAAGAAATCATTATAGCTCACTAAGCTGCTGAAAAAATGAGTCACTCTCTTAGAAGAAGAAGGAATCTTTAACATGTTAGCTTATGATTTCTAGTAGTCCTTATATAAAATAATTGTGAACATTGATGTAATCTCATTAAACTAGTTTGGCATAGCCTTGTCATGTCTCCTTTTGATGCCTTTTATGACTTATGGATGAATTCTTTTAATTTTCAAAAAAAACCTTTGATTTGTTGGCTCACCAAATGAATTATATATGATTTGCAGGCTATTGCATGTAAATATGTTAGGCCTATAAAAAAACAATTATATTGACCCTGTCCCTTGACTCTAAATTGTTGGCTTACCAAATTAATATATCGAATTTCATACCAGTACCAACCTTATAACCTAAAAATTGCTACCAGATTTCTTTATACTATACCAAATTCAAGTACTAGATTGTACCAAAATTTTTTATTTGTATTCACTGTTAATATACGATTAAATACCAAAAATATCAGCTTAAATTTATATATTAAGACAATACTAAATTGAAAAAAATATTTTATATTTAATATAAAAATTTTTTAAAATTTTTTTGATTAATCGAAGTGCTTAAAAATAGTTATTATGTTTGAAAATTATTTTTATGTTAATTTTACTAAATAGAATTATTGAGTCAAAATTAAAATTATTTTTCAATTTTAATTATAATATGAAATTTAACAAAGAATAAAATTTTATATAATTAACAAAATATGCTCAGTAACTGTGATGTCCCAATACCCCCTGGGAGGATACAAAGGTGTCACATCGGACTCACAAACATAAACAAATAATAGACTGATGTGGAAGCATTTCAAAACATACTAAACATTCATTACATGTATTTTCGGAAACTGAAACAAATATACATTACAAATTATTCTAAATTTGTTCAAAGCATAAATACATTACATCACATGAACATAATACAAATTTGTTTCAAAAATCGAAACCAGTTTAAAACATAATTATTACAAAAACTTACAACAATTCAAAGTCATACACTCTATGTACAAGTCAAGATAAACTCAAAATACATTTTTATCAAAACAAGACTTAGACTCCATTGATCATTGCGGTTGACTCTTCCAAGTCTTTAAAATTCTTGCTCTAAACCTACGCAAGGCAAATCTACCATGCTAAGCATATAGCTTAGCGCGTAATAACTACTATATATAAAGTGATAACTTATCATACTGAATCATGTGATAGTATAAATATACATTAACAGATTGTTTTAACAATAAATCAGACATAATGCATTTCAGAACAGATTTTATAGTTAACAGAGCTAAATATCAAAAGAGGGTATAAACCCTTCAAAATCATAATACAAATTTGTTTATGACAGAACCAAACATATATTAGAATACAAAATCAGATGACTGCTTAGCCATTTACAAAAGCGGGTAACGAGACTTATACAGGAGAGACCGATGTCTCGACACCTAAGTGTCACAATTGCAGCTGCAAACTTTTCTAGGCATGCCTATTTACCCACAACTAGGACTCAACAGTTTTAAAATAAAACAAAGTCATTTTATGTGCAAAGCAAGTAGTCAATAATATTCACATGCAAGTAGCACTTCCAATAATATAAACATGCATCAAACGCCTCGGACAATCATTATCCAGAATTCAGAACACAATCAGCATAAATCAAATTCAATAAGCAGAATAAAGTAAGGTGTGACCATCTAAAATTACTCACAAAAGCTCTCTTATTGCTTATTGCCTCGAAGTCCTAGAAATATCTAGAAGTAGCCACTCTATGCATTCCTCTATAACATTTAACACATATAGAAATCACTGTTGTGCATGATTAAGAATTCATTTATGTATATTGAATATGTATGATGTATGTTCATGACAAATTCTCAGGTATATTTCCTTACTAAACTGTTGTAAATATCAATCGTACTTCAAAAGTTCCAAAATTCATACATTCAATTACTATTCCAGCTTTTGCTAGAAGCAACTCATTTGGGTCAACTTTGCATGATCAATAAGATCAAGAAAATAATGTATTTCTATAACACTCTCTTCTAGAAAATTATTCCTCTATGTCTTAAATTTCTAATGATACCAAGATCATACAATTTGGTTTATTATTCAACGAGTTATGCTCAAAAAACTACAGACTGTGTATATTTGAAATTGGCTAGAGCATGATCATGCATTCAAGTTTTACAACCCATATCTCTCAATTAAAATATCCAAAAATTACAAATTTATACCAATTTAAAGCTAAGAGAAAAAGCTACAACTTTGGTTAAGATACATTAGCCTAATTCGGCCTACATCAATACAGTTTATTCAATAAAAATATGATATGATTTCTATCCCTTGTAGTGCCACAACCTAAGCCAAGATTCAATTTCATGCCACTTTTGAACGTCTTATAGGTAGAATTAGAATTTTACTTCTTCAAAAAATTTGTATACATATGTCTCAGGTCTAATCTGAATTAACAATCAACTCATTTGGAAATCTATATATCAAAATATAATCAAAATACCGAAGCATGTTTAATGAAAATTCTTCAGTTCATGACATTCCAGTACATTTCCTAAATTTCATCCAATCAATATTTTTCAAATCAATTCAAAAATCTACTAATTTTTATGAAGAGGTAGAATAATGTGTTATGAATATATTAGTTCAAGTCTCATGTCATTTGGTGGTCGGATGACAAAGTTGTGGTCAAAAGAAGCAAAGTTGTTCAAGGTGAGTCAACCCTTCGGGTGCAACAATTGTGAGCTCCCATCTTCTTCAACAACCATTTTTTTCCATAAATCGCAAATCTTCTTCTCTTCTCCTTAATTCATCCCTAATTCATATTCTCTTCATTTTTACACCCATACAACTTATCTTATACTAAAACAACTCAAAATGAAAGATTAGTTACAAATACCAAAACTAGAAAATTTTCACAACTATTCATCATCTTGAACATTTGTTTACAACATTTTCTACACTTTCTCTCTTTCCTTGTTTCACGGTTCTTACACCATTTCTAACTTATATTCTTTGCATTTCTACTCTCATACAATCTCAAAACCAATCAACTACAAGATCATAAGGTATTGATCATCAAAACTGAAACTTACACAAGCTTTCTCTCACTACTGCGTTTTTAAACTTTCTGGATAATTTCAATTTCAAGCCATATTTCCATACTCTTAAGGACATATTTTGAATTCAATTCTTCCATGAAAAATATAGTTCTATGTCTCTAATTTACTCTAAATCAAACTCCATCCAATTTGGATATTTACAGATCAAGTTATGCCTTAAATACAGATGTATGTTTAGTAAAATACTGCATATACCATATTCCAATGACTATAACCCTTCATCTTGTTAATCATATCACCGAATTTGCTTCTTCTTTCATCACCACACATGCATCAACACCATTTAAGCATGCAGTAATCCACAAGCATGAAAATATGCACCATTCACGCATGCATCCATTTAAAACATTAAAATATGCATAAAACTTACTTGACTTAGCTTCTCTCTCTTTAGCAAAATTTCAGAAATTTGGAGAGCAAACAAGAGATTTCGGTGTTGGAAAGACACTAGGATTTAGTAACAATCAAAAACCTCTAATGGTAGAAGACTTCGCAAGGTGTAACATTGATAGATTATCCAAAAGCTAATATACATAAATAAACAAGATGGTGTTTCGGTGATGGTAAAGCAAGAAAGAAGTTCACAAATGCAGAATTGTTCTTTGTCAAAAAATGTGCCTAGGTGTTTCATTAGTGCTTTAACACATGTCTCCATTGTATATCTTCCACTTGTTCACTACATAAGCTACCATTTGTCTCATAGCTATAGGTCCACATGTCACACATGATTTTATCCATTTGTTACTCCATAATTTGTCCATTTGTTAATTAATTTCTAATACAATTGTCACACTTCTATTTGTCTCTTATTTCAATATTTTTCTTAGTCTAAAATACCTCAAATTTTCGATAATTTTCCTAAAATTCACCAAAATTTTGAAATAATAACTATTATTACCAAATAAATTTTATAACACAATTAATTCAAAATTCACACTTTAATCACATTAAAAATCACTTATACCCGAAAAAATGTCAATGAATGCATGTACAATTATTTGTTATGATTCCAAAAAAATCACAAGAACACGTTAGTGAATACTCAATTATGCAAAGCATACAATGCATTATAATTCCTTAATATTCTAACCCCTAACATGGGGTGTTACAAAAGTTGGAAGAAATTTGGAAGTTTGAAATTCGAGAAGAGAGAAGTAAGTGTTTGGAGGGTTAAAGCTTAGAGAGATAAAGTAAAAATGAAAGTGAGTGAAAAAGTGAAGTTATAAATGAATATATAAGTGGTTGGAGGGTAAAATGATAAAATTTGATAATAACAATTGCATGTCCTTATTTTTACCCTACTGCAGGCCACGATCATGGGTTTTTAGGCCAAGATCATGGCCTATAATTTTTTCACCAATTTTAATTTCCTTCTTCTTTTGTCCTTCTCCACTTTCTGAAATCCCTTCTTAACTCCTTGTGGCTCTTTATCTCTCTTTGCTTAGATCATAGAATTCACATCGGCGTCCTATGCCTTCCAATTTTATTTAAAAATGAAATAACCTAACTATAGAATTTAAACTTTCTAAAGACAATTTAAGGAAATTAAAATTCTATGGGTTGCCTCCTATGCAATGCTTCTTTTAACGTCGGTAGCTCAATGCTTTATCCTTGGAAACTCAATCGGGATCAATTATGACTAGCTTGCTTCCACCTTTTTTCGTTTAACATCGATTTTGTAGGTTGTAAGTAAGCTACAAATTGCAAAATAATCAGAAGGACAATATTGATAACATTATGAAAACCAATTTAGCTCAATAATATTCTTTTTTTGAGTGAACTGTCAATGAAACAAGGAATAACAAAACTTTCTGAATCTTCCATCGAATCTAATAGTTTATCTTGTAAGAAGGTGGGTTTCTCTCTTTCTTCCTTAATCACCTTCGTCTCTTCTGCTTCTTTCACCTCACGAATAGAGACTTTCCTAGCCTCTTCAAACTCAATGTTTGTTGTCATCTATTCTTTAGAAGATTCAAACACATCAATTATCCAGAATGAGCTACTCTCTTTCAAATTCTTTAATACATCATTCATGTTGAATTCAATTGGTCATCATTCATCCAAAGGATAAGGTTCTTTTCATGGACATCAACCAAAGATTTTTTGATGTTCACACATGGTATATCAAGAACTGGTGGATAATAGGGAGGGTTGGCATTCTGTTCTTCATCCTCTTTCTTCATCTCTTGGTCTTCAATAAGGTAGGGTTCAACTTAGTGTTCCACTGGTTCTTTTATCTCCTCCCCATTCCTAAGTGCAATAGCCTCATATTGCTCTTATTGATGTAATTCCATATTTCTCAAAGATTCTTCCACACTTCTCTTACAAAATTCACGAGAAAGATATCTCACTAAAATCTCTAGGTTGTGAATAGAAGCGGCTTGATTTTCCGTAACTTGATCAAATTGCTCTTCCATTCTCTTTTGGTTCTCTTCCATATCTATGAGCTTATCTAGGGTCTTGTCTAATTTGGAATCCTATGAACTGGACTCATACTACTTAAATTCTAATAGGTCTTGATGTCCATGTGAGTACTTGAATTATTAGACCAGTAGAAATCTGGGTGGTTCTGCCACCCCAGAGTGTACATATTTCAATAAAGATCGCTACTTCCTACATATTTCAATAAGGATCACTACTTCCCCACCCATACTGTACCTCATTGTAGATAGCAAAAGTTCCTTGCTCTCTATAATATCTATCTTCCATCATTGTTCTTTCCATTTCTTCTTGGCATCCAACTCTTCCGATGTCTCATTCTCACTCTAAGATGTTTTGTTGCGTCTCTACTTTAAGCCCCAAAATTCTTTCTCTCACTTTTTTTTAAAAACAATAAATAGTGAAGAAGCCTTAACCTAAAGAACTAAACTAATCACCTCCCTAGTAACGATGCAAAAAAATTGATCATAGTTTTCTGGTATACTTAAGTTTTAATATTTTTAACCTCAATATTTCGCATTGTACCTAAGGTGTCGATCCTACGAGGAGGATTAATCTAATCCTAAAGTCTATGGTTGGAAACTATTAAACAAAAATTAAACAAACAATGAATTTAAACACAAGAACTAAATAAATTAAATAAACTAAATTTAAGTAACAAAACACCAATTGCCAATTAACACTTAATGAAAATAATCAACGAACAACGATTAACAATTTTAGATTGAACGTGGATAACTCTTAATGAAGATTGATTGATTTATTGAAAAATGATAGCCCACCTTAGAATTTAACCTAGTGAATTAACCAAAAGAGAGAAAGGGAAATTATCAATCCTTAATGATAGCCTAATCGATTAAGATTTATCGAGTTAATGGTTCTAGACAATCCTAGGGTCAATTATTCTCTCTCAAGTTATAATTGAACCCTAAAGCATAAACCTTAATTAGATTTTTGGAAGTTGTAATCTCTCAATTAACAACCTATCCAAAACCTAATCAGTTCTTAAGTTCTCTAATAAATAATTGGAAACCTATACGTGATCTCTCTACACAAGTTTTACCAACCTGATTTAATTTTAAATTTATTAAATTACCTAACTCTCGTTAGCCCAATTTAATCTTTTTTCTCGATTCACACTCTTAGTTTATTATCGAGATATGAAGGGTAGAATTAAAGAACAATTAATTCAATAAACATATAAAACTATCAGATTTCAGTAAATTAAAAATAACATTCCAAAGGTGGGTATAAAACATCAATCAACAATTTGATTCGATCGTCAAACTATATATCCCAATTCTATAATCAAATAAAATTGAAATACATAGGAAATTTAACTCGAATTGATGATGGGAGGCTGTAACTTCAGAAAGCTTCTTATTTAGAGAAGCATGTTGAGTCTGCATCATCTTTCTCTTCTCTCTTCCTTTCTTTCTTGATCTTTCAAAGTTCTCTCATTTAGGGTTCATTGTGGTGGCTGATCAAAAGCTCCTTCTCTTTCTTTGTCTTATTCTTCATATCCTTTTGTGATTTGGACAGTCCTAAGGTTTTTTGGGTTGAAAAGGTCCAAAAATCCCTCAAAACTCAACTTTTCTGAGTGTCTGTGCATCTGCTCGATGCAGGTCACGATCATGGGCCATATTTTAGGCTTCTATCACGATCATGGTGATTCTCCATTACTTCTGTCATAATCGTGGTAGAATGTCTCTGAACTTCTCCATTCTTCGATGTTGGCCTTGAAACACTGACAAACACATCATGGTACCTCAAAGACATAATGATTAAGCTCAAATGCTTGTACTAACCCATAAAAATACTTAAACACAATTAATTCACAAACTAACACAATTCTAGCAAAAACACATACTAGACAATCAAATAAAAAGATAAACATATATCAAACTATACCCTAAAACACGATGCATTTCACACTTATCATTCTAACTCTTAGATGCTTGCTTCAATCTATAAATGGCTTTTTAAAGCTTACGTACCTTTTTTCCATCATTGGATATGAAGCCCTCAGGTTATATCATATACACATTGTCAGCTAGGTTTCCATTCAAGAAAGTCGTCTTCACATCCATTTGCCATATCTCATAATCATAATGAGTGACAATGGCTAGGTGTATTATAATAGGTTTAATCATAACTACGAGGCTTAATGTCTCATCATAGTCAACTCCTTGTCTTTGATGATAACTTTTAGTAACTAACCTCCCTTTATAGGTAATCACATTACCATCCATGTCAATTTTCTTCTTAAAAATCTACTTGCACCCTATCGGTTTTAGCCCTTCGGATGGGTTAACTAAAGTCCATACTTGGTTTTCAAACATGGAATCCATTTCGGACTTCATAGCTTGAAGCCATTTTTTATATTCTAAACTCTTTAGAGCCTCTTCATAAGATGTAGGCTCATCGTCCTCTATGGCCAATACATCATTATGTTCATTTATGAGAAATCTAGATCTCTCTGGAACATTACGTATCCTACTTGACCTATGAATTTTTTATGTGTCAGAAGGTTCAACTATTGTTTCATTTCTATGAACAACAATTTTGAGTTTAGGTAGTTGATCTACGTCTGTTTAAGTATCATAAACTTCATCAAGTTTAACTTTGCTCCCATTGTCTTCTTTTAGAAGAAACTCTTTCTCTAAAGAGACAACATGCTTTGAGACAAACATATTTTACTTTAAAACATTATAGAATTAATATCTAATTGTTTCCTTAGGACATCCTACAAACAAACATTTATCAGATTTCGCTTTAAGGTCATCTGACTAAATTCACTCTATATAAACCGGACAACCCCAAACTTTCATATGAGAAAAATAGGATTTTTTATTAGTCCATATATCATCTGGAGTAACATCAACTACTTTTAAAGGGACTCTGCTTATAACATAAATAGCAGTCTGGAGTGCATAATCCCAAAAGGATTTTGGTAGATCTGCTAAGCCCATCATTGACCTTACCATATCCAACAAGGTTCGACTTCTCCTTTTAGCCACACAATTATGTTGTAGTGTGTAAGGTGGAGTCCATTAGGAGACAATCCTATTATCCCTGGGATAACTCAAAAACTCCCCATTCAAGTATTCACCACCTCGATTTGATCGAAGTGTCTTGACACTTTTATCAAACATTTTATCTACTTTATGTCTAAATTGTTTTATCATTTCAAATGCTTCAGACTTGTATCTCATTAGATACACATACCCATATCGTGAATAATCATCGATAAAGGTAATGAAGTACATAAAATCACCTCTGGCATGGATGGACATCGAACCTCATACATCAGAATGTATTAAGTCTAATAACTGGTTTGCACATTCACCCTTTCCTTTAAAAGGTAGTTAAGTTATCTTACCTAACAAACAAGATTCATATGTGTCATATGATTCATAATCAAATGACTGTAAGCTACCACTCCTATGTATCTTAGCTAAGTGTCTCTTAATTTTAAGGCCAATGTAGGAAAATCTCCGTGCGTGTATCATATACACATGGTGTGAAAAATAATAAAAAATTATTCTAACACTTTCCCGAAGTCCAGGATCTATGTGTCTATATAAGGAAATACCATAAAACCTAGTTGAATGTTCCCAGTTCATATGCATATATAAAATTCATGGCATTTACACAAATCAATCATTCATATAATAACCATATACCTCATGTGCAGCCTCCTTCGTTCTTTGATCCTCTACTCGTTGGGTTAAT
>JAOTIZ010000003.1:29692273-29702273 GCA_027123425.1 Erythroxylum panamense | reverse complement strand
TTAGGTCATATGTAGAATTAAGGTAAATTCTTGAATTAAACTTATGAGCATATTTGAGCCTTAATGGCATCATCTTTATGTCATTATATTTTCTTGTATTGTGTGATACTTCTCTAACCAGGCTTACCTTTAGAACTTGCAATGAACCAGATTGAATTTGTTTGACTACATGGTTTATGGAAATGATTAAAGCTTTCTTTGTTTTAAACCCCTTATCTTAATGACCCACCTAGTCATTTTTTCCTTGAAAACCCTTTTGAGCCTTTAACCTTGTTCATTTTTTAATTAATTACCTTACATTGAAACCCAAAAACCTCTTTAACCTTACCACATCACAAGTTGAATGAAGTACTAAGTAAGCATTTTGATTTTGGGACTTTTGTTCCGTATTGTATTATGAGATATTTTTATTGGTACTTTTATTCATGTGTTTGTTAATTTATGTGGCTATTATTTTCCCTTGTTTTTAGCGTTATTCAAGAAAAAGGAGAAAAAGAAAAAGAAAAAAAGAAAGAAAGGAAAAAGAATAAAGAATAAAGCATAGTAGCATTAGTTAGTAATGAGTAGTTTTAGTCCCATATATTCATGTGTTTATCTTAGAATTTGAATTTGAGTGTCCTTTTACTTGGTACTCTGTAAATGATTGTGATTAATCCTTTATCATTTTTACTTTACCTTTGAACGTAGCCCTGTTACAACCCATAATAAAGTCCTTCTGATTTATGAGTTCATGCAATTCGAATGAAAGATAACTAGTGAATTTGTAAGCCTATGGTAGCGCAATTTGTTAGAGGGAGATTTAAAAGAAATACTTTAACCTCAAACACTTGAGCATAAAGAGAAAAATCTGTGTGAAGAATTCACCTTGGTTTCATACTTGCCTTTGAGCAAAAATGCCTTAATTTGACTTTGTTTATTTCTATCAGTGAAAAGTTATTATAACCTATGTTGCAACCTAAGTCTTGCAGGCCCAAGTTTAGCGAATTGTGTGCACTTAATCTTAGGAAGGACAAATTGATAGAGTGTAGTAGTTTGGTATATTTGCTCGAAGGCGAACAAAGGTCTGGTGTGAAGAAATTTGTTAAATTGTCATTTTTGGGCTAATTTTAGATATAAATCTCTTTAACGTGTTGAAATTATTATTCAAAATTAATAGACTTATTTCTTAATTGTTCTTAGATTATTTTCAATATATTAAAGATGAAATTGAATAAAAAAGATACAAGGAAAGTAAAGACAATTCAAATTTTCAGCTAGTAGAAAAATAATTGACTAAGTGTGGGCACGTGTAAGGAAAAAAATTATCTACAGATCAATCTGAATTGAAATCATATTTGATTCACCTAAGATCTTCATAATCTTGAGAATCAAGTTGTTGTCTTATTGATGGGGATTTACAACCTGAATATGAGAGAAGTGTATCTACTGAAGATTACGATAGGAGGGAAGAGGGAGGAGATTGAAAATCATTAAAAAATATTCACTATTCAAGTGAGGATTGGCAATTTTTACGTTTCTACATAGTTTCTAGTTTTTGGAGGATTTTTCATACTTTTCTGAAAAAAGACCAAGAATGGAGACTTTGTATTTTGCTATTCTTCTGTTGATTTTTACTTTTATTATAAGTAGCTAAATCTTTCTTTTTGGTTGAAGGGAACCACGTTATCATCTAGTATGTGTGAGATTTCTAAATAAAGTTTATTTCATTGATGAATATTAAGTGTCTTCTGAATTGCTTTTCATGATTGAATTGATTGATTTCTAGGATGTCTAACTAGGAATTGATTTGTTTAATTTATAGCCAGATCAGTAGAATTTGACGCTCAGTTTCGCTAATTCAAAGTGGCAATTAAGATTATCATCTTTATGTTAGAGTTTGGAAATTCTAAGAAGATGTGTAACTTGATTAAATGTATGTCAAACATGTGTTGTCTTATTCATTGGTTTCTTAATTCTTAAAGTCACTAATCAATTAAACTTAAGATCGTATCTAAGTTGTTGACTAATGAGAATGTGTAGAATACATGTTTATATTCATTAATCTTAAGAGAATACATCATCCAATAAATATTTGTTAATGAGCTAAGTTTTATATTAAGGATCCATATTAGTTTGATAATGCAAGTGACCAGAAATCATAGTTTGTTTACTAATTTTTCAGATCTGATTATTTTTATTAATTTTTTATTTTTGTCAGTTTTAATTTCTTAAATTTACATGAATAGAACTTGCCCGTCTGCTTTCAAGGGATTATTCATAGACAAGAATTCAAAAATTTGGGCTCTGGCCACACGCAAAACTGTCTCACTATATGTCCATGGTCTTGACTTTTGAGAAGCAATTATATGGAAATGACACTTTCTTTTATGGAAAAAAAGGTTTGTAAACTTGAATGTAGAGTTGACATGAAAAGGTTAATGAAACATACTTGAGGTAGCGGTAACCCTAGTGATCGATCAGAAAAGGCGAAGAAAATCAAGTTGAACGCACCCTTGATGGACCAGGACCATTTCGACGTACACCAACCCAAATTCATATCTTTTACCCACTCATTATATATTACTTAAGTTGTTTTCAAACTTCCTCTTTGGGATTGTTTCAAACCAATTATAGGGTCCAAAAGTAGGTAACTTAATAACTTGCCAAAACAAAACTATGTAGCTTTCGTTATCGTTGGTTAATTTTTCAGAATTGCAATTAGAAAACGCCCCTTAAAGACATTATTCTCGAGGAAAGTTTTTGTGAACTGAAGTTTGAGGAGAAAATGATTCCCAGCACATAATAAATAATTGAACTTTTTTGAGCTTCACTTACCAGCAAAAGGTATATGTTATAACAAATTCAAAATTCTACGAATTTCCTGAAAATTTTACAGCAGTTTCCACAATTGAGCTGTGCAAGACCTAAGTTTCCCAACCCAATATTCCACCTTTAGAGTTGGTATTCATGATCATAATGTGAAATACATAATCATTGGCTTCATGATTAAGTAACTAATAATGCAATAAGCATTACGTAACACTTAGGCATTGGACCATCAAAGATATCCAAAAGATTTTTTCTTCGTTTCGGGATAACAGTTACGGGGGAACTTAATAAACTAGACCGCAATGCAATATATAATTTACGCTACTTGCATCGCGCAAAGAGATTTAAGAAACGTGTGGTCGGCTATATGTATGCACACCTGTCTAATTTCAGCGACAGTTGCTCTGAACTCTAATAAAAAATTATCAGGCATGCTATGATGCTGGAATGAGATTAAGTCACGCAAACAAATATTCAAAAATTGAACAAATAAAATAAGTTTCAGTTGGGTTTCTTTGCCGTCCATGAGCTAGATACAAGAATGCCAGCGTATATCAGAGGGAGATACTGTAGTTTGAAACCTGTGATTAATTCTTCCTGATCTATTGTGTACTTTTATAAAGATATATGCCACTCTTGATGCAGTTAACTTCAAGACCTGATAGCCTATTGAAAATTTTGAGTGCTGTCGTGAAGGTTTTGATTGAATGTGCATCAGCATTGGACATGAGTATCAAGTCATCAAGGGTTTAGCTTTGTTATCGTTCTAATTATAATAAATATAAGACATAGGGTGGATGGTCGTATATAATTGTATTTTTGAATGTATGTAAACAATAGAGTATTAAATTAATGTATGTAACGTTTCCATTACAAACAGATGCTTGTTCATATCGAATTGACATCATGGTACAAACTTATTCATCAATTACATGTAAAAAAACATTAAGCAGAAGAAACTAATAACTGAATGGTGGGATAGTCTGCTCATTTCTAAAGTAATTAGTAGGATCAGCAACTGTTTTTATCTTCACCAACCTATCGAAGTTATTGTGGAAGTACTTGACACCCCAAATGCTTGCTTTCTTGTAGCTTGTGTAGCCTTGATCGTTGGTTCCAAGATCCAAGTCTCTGTAATTGACATATGCTCTTCGAGGATTCTTTGACACATAAGGAGCCACGTAACTATAAATGCTCCTAAGCCAATTTATATGCCTTTGAGCTGTCTCAACGGTGTTGTTATTCCAAGCTGCTAAGTATCTAATTTTATATAGAATACCAGCTCTGTGTGGATAGGGTACGCTGGATTCGGAGATCTCACTCATTTTTCCTCCAAATGGTGTCATCCCTAAATCAACGATCTCAACATTTTCCTCCATTCTTTTCCATATTTCTTCTATCACCTTTAAAGGTTGAGGGTGTGTCACGAAGTCAGATTTCCCTTTGAAATTGACGTTAAATGTAGAAACATTGCTAAGAAGAACATCTGGGGACAAATTGGCAGTAAACCCTGCGGCGAAGCTGATCTGAGCCTCCATCCATGTCATTTCTTGGCAATCGTCTTTCACCACACCAAGCTCAGGGAAGTCCTCGTTCATTATTGAAAGAAGCCTGTCAACTCCACCCAGGAACAAGGTGTTGAAACTAGCAGTTACAGCGTTGTCATTGCCTCCCAGGTTGGAGTTGTTTTTCCCCCAAAAAGTTTGTATCATCAGATCTTCATGGAGCTTGCTCCCCAAATACTGCCATCGGTGGAGAAGCTCGATCCCCTTCTGTTCCTTGGTTCTTGAGACTGAAAATATGGTCACAACTGGAGGAACGGGAACAAGATTTATCTTCCAGGCTGTGACAATTCCAAATGTATTACCTCCACCACCTCTAATGGCCCAAAATAGATCCTCCCCCATTGAAGCTCGATCCAGTAGTCGACCATTGACATCAATCAAGTGTGCGTCTATAATGTTGTCTGCAGCGATGCCGTACTTTCTCACCAACAAGCCATACCCTCCTCCGCTGAAGTGGCCACCAGAGCCAACTGTGGGACAGAGACCTGCAGGGAAGGCCAGAGTCTTACTTTTCTGTCCAATTGCATAGTAAACTTGACCTAAAGTTGCACCAGCTTGGACCCAAGCAGTCTTTTCTGTTACATCAACGCTGACTCTTTTAAGGTTGAAAAGATCAATGATAACAAATGGAGGAGGGGTTAGAGCGCGAGATGAAAGGCCTTCATAGTCATGACCACCGCTTCGAATTCTGATTTGCAGGCCGTGTTTCTGTGTACAATAAATGGTAGCTTGAATGTGGGATTCATTTGTTGGTGTAACAATGAATACTGGCTTTGGAGTGTCAGTGACATTGAACCTGGGATTTTCGAGTTTGGACTGTAAAATAGATGGATATGAAGAGTTGCTTGGTGTATAGACCTCGTTAAAGATGGTGGGATCGTTTCTGGAATAAAGGGTGAGACATTGAAGAAAATCTTGCTTAGTATTAAACGAAGTCACGCCCGGGAATGATAATAAAGCAGCAGAAACAAGTAGTATCGGTATTAAATGACTAGGAGAATTCATCTCTTTTTTTCTCTTTTTGTATGAAGAAGAAGAACTATATGTTCTGTCTGCAAGAGTCGCCTCAATATATAGAAGTGGTATGCGCTATGCGAACCCAAGAAAACAATTAAAAGGTCGTTTTCATTTTCAAAAAAATAATTACACTTATATATACTTGGAGAAAATTTAGACAAATCAGATTTTGAGTTGAACACGTAAAAGCCATCATATCTTATATAGATATGAACTAAAGAACAATGGAGAACAATTTGTAGAGATATATGGTATACCAACATTGAGTTTTACTATCAATAAAAACAAAATATTACTTGTAAGTGAAACAAGTTGACAAATATATATACCTACAAGTTCTTATTTGAAGGATGAATTAAGCTTGTACTTGTGACCATTTCGATGGAAAAAAGAAAAAGTAAACAGACCATGGTCTAGCAATTTGACAAGTCATTGTTTTGTAACAAACTATGGAACTCATGGCCTGAAAGAGGAAACGAATTGGTGACTTTTAAACTGACTGAAAAAATATAGGCAGAGGAAGGTAAAACATGAAATAGTTTATGGGGAAGATGCTGATGCTTCTACAAGTAAATATAGAAGTATAGCTGAAAGAGGATAACATGGATTATGGTTGCTAATTAATGCTAGAGTTACAGTTGACAATCGATGCGAGTATAGTTATAATACTAACAAATTTGAATCAACATTAACAATAATTCGTTCGTAATAATACCCAAAATCCGCATTTTTCATCGATAATAATATATGGTTGTGGAAGGCAATTTAGAGCCTTGCATTGTAGTTCTTCACAGTTGACAATGAAACCATTTGATGTAAGAATAAACGTGTTAAGTACAAATGTGGTGACCAATCAAGTAATTAACGTACGTTTTGCCTAATCAATAGACTATGGCCTCAACCCCTGTTCGTTAATTCTATATGTTTAGGTTTACAACATGGACATGAAACACATACCTTTTAAGTTATACGTATTAGACTTTTCTCAAAAGCGAAGGAGTGAAAAATGTGATGAACTAGGGACCTTCCTCATCAATATAGGCAACTGTCACTTTTATTGAATTGTGAGTTGTGATAATGGTTTTTGAACTTCCCTAAATAAATTGTTCTTGATGATGATGCTAACCAAGTCTGTCCCTATAAGATCGAAATTCGTTAACACGTCTCGTTAGGTCTCAAGATTATGGATAACAAGACCAAACTTGGTTGTTAGAATTTACTCAGCTAATCATTACATTTAGAATTTACCCAGCTGAATCGTTTGTTTAACTCCGCCTCTCCATTGGATTGAACCTCATCAAATAAAGGATATGGAATTGATTAATATATGTTATGGGTCCAAGGCCTAGCCGTCAAAAGAACGTCTTACAAGGCTTTAATTTGTCCTACAGACCTTGAACTATGTCACAGACTATATTGGAGAGAAAATATTTTATCTCATTAACTCACAGAATCAACTTGTCATATCTTATATAGAAAGCTGAGTAAACAGATCAAGTAATTGATACTGATACCAACTAACTAACTGCTACATGAGTGATAAATATAGTTACAGATATTAAAAAATAGCAGATGCTGGGTTACCTAACGCAAAACCCACAAGTTTTCTGTTGCTAATTAAATGGACTTCGATTATGTCCAGAAGAAGGGGAGTTGTTGGAAGAAGTACAAAAGTTTAATTTAGAGATCGTTACAAAATTTGGTGTAACCAATAGTTTATTTGAATCAGTTGATGTCTCCACCAAGAAACCTTATATGTCTTACAAATATCTCAAAAACCTATTCCTCTGGAAGCATGAAACTATCAGCTTACGGTGATGCAGAGTTAGATTTTTGTCAATTTAATAGATTTTCTATGCTGGATGTTTTGTAGTATTGGATATTGTTTATTAAATAAATACGATTAGTTTTTGTTTAAAAATATCTTTTATTTCTTGTATATCTATGACAATTTATGGCATGCTAGACTTAATCTTGTTGGATAAAATTGAATAATTCGATTGGTTGAGTATACTTTGTTTAGAAGACCTACATAAACTAGAATAGTCTACTTGTAAACATTGTCTAGCTAACAAAATAACATGAAAATTATTAAGCATAGGATAAAGAGTTGCTAAGCTATTACAATTAATTTATTAAGATATGTGTGACTAAACCATTGTAAGAGCATGACACAAAAGAACTTATTTTGTCATATTTATCAATGATTATACTTACTATAATTATATTTATTTGAATTCTCAAAATTTGAAACATCATGTTGTTTTAAAATGTCTATGACTTTAGTTGAGAATCAATAAGATAAAGTAGATAAAGACATCAAGAACTGATCAATTATAAGAAGGGTTATTTCATTAAATTAAGAGGTCATGTGAAATCTGTGTATTCAACAACCAAAACCTTCTTGATGCTAAAATCAATAAGAAAATTCCTATTTATAGTGTTTTGGGATCCAAAATAGCCACTGAAGCCAATAACTGGCCATTGCAATAACTATATAGTGTACTAGTTAGCTAGTATGCATTTACAGTACCAGATTCACTAGTCATTGGAATATCGATCAACCAATACATATATTAGTTAACCAATATGACACATTGGTCAACCGATACATCAACCTTTGTTGTTACAAACTCATGGTACATCCATTTTAACAACTTATATTAGTCAACTACTAATCATATAAGTCGACCAATCACCCAAAACCACGATTTTAACAACTTAAATTTTCAAAACCAATTTGCTTAATATCAATATGACTAAAGAACTTCCCAAAATATTCTCCAAATACTGATTAAGAGGCATTTATATTAAAATAAAAAGGGTTAATTATCCAAAAAAAATCAAAGTTTCGTCAATTTTTTAATTATAGTCCGAACTTTAGAAAGTAACAATAAAATACTCAAACTTTCAACTTTTTCAATTTTAGCCCGAACTTCAAAAATAGCAATAAAATGCTCAAACTTTCCATTTTTTCAATTCTAGCCCAATATTAGTATTTCCGATAAGTTTGCTTACGTGACTTGCCACTTATTTCAGAAATCTTAACTATTAATACACGTCAGCTAAAATTAATATAACAAATGAAGATTAATTAAACAACGTTGTTTACATAATTAAAATGACGTCATTTTTTAAAAATGACCTAAATCAGATTAAGCAGCTCCGACGAGCTTACACTTTGATTTCAATTTTTCATTTGTTTTCAGCTTGTTCTCTTGACGCCCTCGCCCTTTGATTTTCATATTATGTAGGCCTAACCTCACACTAACGGCATCAGGAGAACGAACTAAAAATGAAGAGCCTACTAGTACAGTACATTGTAATGTGAGAGTAGTTTGGGATGTCAGAAGAATAAACAAAAAACAAATGGTTAAGGGTATCGAGAGAACAACATATAATGTCAAGTTAGAATTGAAGAAAATTGAAAGTTTGAGTATTTTATTACTACTTTTTAAAGTTTAAGCTATAATTGAAAAATTTTGAAAGTATGAGCATTTTATTGCTACTTGTTAAAGTTTAGGCTATAATTGAAAATTTGACAAAAATTTGAGTTTTTTGGTAATTGACCCAATAAAAAAACTTTAATGTCACTAAATGAGTGTAAAGACTCATGCAATGAAGTAAGATGAATGATTATACATGGTGAGCCTTTTGAATCATCAAGTTAATAAAGTGAGCTTAAAAATAATAACACAAATTGTGAAACGATTTTGACGAGCCTTGATCTTCTTTTGTTCTTATTTTGATCTTTATTTCATTAGTTGCAAATTGTGAAAAACAAAAGCAGCTTTTCTTTATTAACTTCATACACTATGTTTTTTATTTATAGCTTCATTTTATTATAATATTGGTACATCAGCTAGAGCCTCCCTTGGTTTAATAAAAGCAATAGTGGTTATAGACAAATCACGATACATCTCATGAAAACACTAGATAAAAGTTAGAGTTACACTCATTCATGTGAAGAACAAAATTAAGATCAAGGAAGAACCTGGCATAACAAGGTTATAAATAAATATTCAATGTTTATTGTACATTATACTTTGGCTCTTTGGTACTTTAAAGGCATATCATGCATAAACATATCATCATTTTAATGCATTGCATGATTCTTTTCAATCATTATGAGTATTAAGGTGTTAATTTCAAAGAAAATCCTCTTCAACCTTGAAACAATCTTTGGAGAATGTTTTAAATAGTATTTAAATCATATTTGCATTTAGAATATAACGTTTGAGTATTTAGAGTTATTGGATTTGTAATTTTGCGTGTATTGGTCGACCAATATAAGTTAATGGTTGACTAATGTAAGTTAAAGTTATCAAAAATATGTATCACGACTATGTAGTTAATACATTAGTTGATCAATCAATGTAATATGTTCTTGTAATTGACCAATACTCCACCAAGATTCACATTGGTTGACTGAAACATAGCATTTGTCAATCAATGTTCTAATAGCTAGAAAGTGCATGTATTTAATGCACATTGGTCAACCAATGTGCAATAATGATCAATCAATGCATAGTATATTGGACCCCGAATCTTTTTGGTAAGCTAGGATTAGTAAATAAGGATTTTTGAATGATTATTCATGAGTAAAGAAG
>JAOTIZ010000003.1:29644119-29659671 GCA_027123425.1 Erythroxylum panamense | reverse complement strand
AAATGTCATGAAGGCATGTACAATCATGTGCATGTGCAAAAATTTCAATTTATGTGCATATGGAGGCCTTCTTATGCCTAAACATGCCGAGACCAATTTATACACTCATAACCCGTCCCAATTGACCAATTTACCCTTCCCATCGGTGATGGGATGTTACATACTGGGTTTCGTATCTTCTGCCATTTTGTTCCTCCTGCCTTTCTGCTCCTTATGTCTTTTGCATCTTCTAGGTTTCGTATCTTATGCCTTTTTATTCCTTCTACCTTTTTCATTACCGTCTAGGTTTTGCTATCGTCTGTGTTTCGCTTCTCCTGTGATGACATCATCTTCTTCTGTGTGACATCATCTCCTTCTGTGTTTTATATCGTCTAGGTTTTGTATCGTTTGGTTTTTATCGTTTGTGTTTCTCTTCTTCTGTGATGATGTCATCTTCTTCTGTGTGACGTCATCTCCTTTTGTGTTTTGTATCGTCTGGGTTTTGTATCACTGAGTTTTGCTATCGTTTGTGTTTCACTTCTTCTATGATGACGTCATCTTCTTCTGTGTGACGTCATCTTTTTCTGTGTTTTGTATCGTCTAAATTTTGTATTGTCTGGGTTTTGCTATCGTCTTTGTTTCGCTTCTTCTGAGTTACTGTTCCCAAACTTCTTCTGGGTTACTGTTCCCAAACTTCTTCTGGGTTACTATTCCCAAACTTCTTCTGTGTTTCGTATCTTCTGCCTTTTGCATCTTTTGAGTTTCATATCTTTTGTCTTTTGTTCCTTCTGCCTTTTCGCTTCGTATCCTTCCATGTCCGATTCCGAATGTTGGGCTCTGAAAACAGGGTCTAGCATTGTTTGGTATCAGAGCTTAGGTTTTTCCTAGGCTTAGGATGCATAGTAGGATGAAGTGTTATGATATGTGGTTACAGGTTGCATAGTAAATTGATTGAATTGCATTAAATGACATGCATATCATGCATACATGTAGGAATTAAGATTAAAATGAAATGTAAACTAATAGTTAGTGTTTGCATTGAAGTAGTAAAATGCCACCTCGTAGAAGGACACGAGGAGTATTGCAAGGATCAAATGCACTTGACTCTCTACCAAGGGGGAGAGTACTGATGAGTCTATAGCCCCAGGGAATGCTGAGGCTTCGGTAGGACAAGGTAGTGAGCCCGTTCGGTCACAGTCCTAGGAGTATCCTCTTCCGCAGGAGCAAGTCCCTGCTCCATTGGATCCGAGGATGTTTCAGGCATTTGCTCAAGCCATGGGCCAAATGTCGCAATCTTCTACTTCAGTCCCAGTTAAGAAGGGGAAACAGTTCGAAAAGCTTAGGAAGTATAGGGTAGTAGATTTCTATGCGACCACGGATCCAGAAGAGGCTGAGACTTGGTTAAGAAAGACTGAGAGAATACTGGATTAGATGGATTGCGAGGATGATGAGAAGGTTGTATATGTTGTTAGCTTGCTTCAGAGTGATGCTCTGCATTAGTGGGAGAGTGTGTTAGGGAGTCAGATAAGACCACCAGTGCTCGCATAGGAAAATTTCTTAGTAGTGTATAAAAGTACTTGTTTGAGGTGTATATTCAGCAGAAGCAGAGGGAATTTCTGAGTCTCACCTAGAGGGAGATGATGGTGAGCTAGTATGAGCATCGGTTTACACAGTTATCCCGATATGTAGCTAAATCAATGCTGAGTGAGGCGGCTAAATATCGTCGGTTTGAGTCAGGGTTGCACTTGGCAATAAGAGAGAAAGTGGTGGTGTAGAACTTTTGTGATTTCCAACAACTGGTTGAGGCGGCTTTAAGGGTTGAAAACATCGAAAACATAAAGAGCATTGTGAGCAAGAAGAGAAAAGTTCAAGAGGGAAGGTGGTACTCCTATATCTGAGAGGAGTGCTAGGTCCTTCCTTGTGCAATCTGAGGAGAGGAGCAGTGGTGCAAGCAGACCTAAACCAATGAGGACTTCTACTATTTCTCATCACGCCTCAACGGTGGGAGGCAGTAGAAGAGGAGAAGGGGACAAGTCATCCATCCCTAAGTGCGACCATTGCAGCAAGTTCAATAGAGGGAAATGCTACAGATTGACTGAAGCTTGTTTCAGATGTGGAGAGAAGGGGCACATGGCTAGAGAGTGTCCGTGGTATGCAAGAATAGAGGGAGCACAAATGCAGGCTTTGACGAGAACTGAGGCAGTGGGGCAAAAGACTACAACTGAAGTGGACAGCTCTGATGCAATAAGGAGAGTGAATTCTCCAGGAAGATAAAGGGGGCAAGCACCAGCTAGAGTATTTGCAATGACACAGGAGGATGCAGAGACAGTCTTAGAAGTTGTGACGAGTATGATTAAATTATTTGATGATGATGTGATTGTTTTGATTGATCCGGGTTCTACCCACTCTTTTGTTTCATCGGGTAAAACCATGTTTGATAAAGATTTGAGCCCATTGGATAATCCACTGATGGTGAGTACTCCAATCGGCCAATGTATTGTGATTAGTTAAGTTTATAGAGATTGTGAGATACATATTGGTGGGGGAAACTTATTGATGGATTTAATGCCATTGAAGATGGGAGGATTAGATATGATTCTGGGTATAGATGCCTTAGAGAAGTGCAATGCCAACTTAGATTACAAATAGAAAACAGTGGAGTTTAAGTTGGATGATGGAAGAAAGGTGATGTTTATAAGACACAGGAAATTTAGCTCTTCAAGAATTATTTTGGCTTTGATGGCAGAGAAAATGATGAGGAAAGGGTGTGAGGCATTTTTGGCCTATGTGGTGGACATGTGGGCAGATTGAGGAAAGTTAGAAGATATGCCAGTACTCAGGGAATTCTCATATGTCTTTCCTGAGGAGTTACCAGGATTACCGCCACCTAGGAAAATTGAATTTCCCATTGAACTTCTTCTAGGCAGAACGTCGATTTCAATTCCACCTTATAGAATGGCTCCAGCAGAATTGAAGGAACTTAAGGAGAAATTGGAAGATTTGTTAGAGAAAGGTTATATTAGGCTGAGCTCTTCACCTTAGGGAGCGTCAGGTTCTTTTGTGAAGAAGAAAGATGGATCCTTGAGAATGTGTGTGGATTCTAGAAAGCTTAACCATGTCACCATTAAGAACAAATATCAGCTCCCACACATAGATGATTTGTTTGATCAGTTACAAGGGGCAAGGGTCTTTTCTAAGATAAATTTGAAATCGGGTTACCACCAGTTGAGGATAAAGGAGTCTGATGTGTCAAAGACTGCTTTTAGAACACGGTATGGCCACTTTGAGTTTTTGGTCATGCCTTTTGGGTTGACAAATGCACCAACGGCTTTCATGGATTTAACGAATGGAGTTTTTAGACCTTTCTTAGACAAATTTGTTATTGTTTTTATTAATGATATTTTGGTCTATTCTAAGAGTAATAAGGAACATGAGGAACACTTAAGAATTTCTTTGAAGACATTGAGGAAGAATAAGTTGTATGCTAAATTCGACAAGTGTGAGTTCTGGCTAAAGGAAGTGACATTTCTTGGACATGTGGTTTCAGAGCAAGGAGTACATGTGGATCCGAGGAAGATAGAAGCAGTTGTGAAATGGGAAGCACCTAAGAATGTAGCTGAAGTGAGAAGTTTCTTGGGATTAGCTGGATATTATATAAGGTTTGTGGAGAGTTTTTCTATAATAGCAGCTCCACTTTCCAAATTGACAAGAAAGAATTAGAAATTTGTATGGATAGAGGAATGCTAAAATAGTTTTGAGGAATTGAAGAACAAGCTTACAACTGCACTAGTTTTGATTTTGCCTTCGGGTAGTAAAGGATACACAGTGTATAGTGATGCCTCAAGGAAGGGATTAGGTTGTGTGTTAATGCAAGGTGATAAAGTGATTGCTTATGCTTCTAGGCAATTAAAGCCTTATGAGATGAACTATCCTACGCATGATTTGGAGTTAGCGGCCATAGTTTTTGCATTAAAGATTTAGAAACATTATTTGTATAGAGTCACCACCAGGGTGTTTACAGACCATAAGAGTCTTAAATTTCTGATGACCCAAAAAGAGTTGAATTTGAGACAAAGAAGATGGTTAGAGCTGTTAAAAGATTATGATTTGATGATAGACTACCATCCAGGGAAAGCTAATGTAGTAGCAGATGCACTGAGTAGGAGGTCCACTATGGCACATGTGGAGACAATATATCTTCTTTTGTTGGCGGAATTAGCCAAACTTAAAGTGACATTGAGAGAAACCGAATCTGGTTGTGTACTGGCTAATTTTAGAGTAAGGCCAGTATTAAATGAGAACATTAAGAAATTGCATGAACAAGATGAGTATTTGAGCAAATTCTAAGAAAAGATTAAAAGTGGTAAACCTTCTGAGATGGAGATCAGAGAAGATGAATTGATGGTGGTAGGTAACAGATTGTGTATTCTAGTCATGTTAGAGTTGAAAGAAGAGATTTTAGACGAGGCATACAATGCGCCTTATGCTATGCACCTAGGAAGTACGAGAATGTATAGGGATTTTAAAGAGCATTTCTGGTGGAAAGGAAGGAAGAAAGAAGTTGTAGAATATGCAAAAAGATGCTTAGTGTGTCAGCAAGTTAAAGCTGAACACCAGGCACCTTCAGGCAAACTTAAGCTTCTGCTGATTCCCGAATGAAAATGGGAGAAGATTACGATGAATTTCTTGATGGGATTGACAAGGACTAGTAGGAAGCACGATGCAATGTGGGTGATTGTGGATAGGCTAACAAAGTTCACATATTTCTTACCGATTAAGCAGACAGATTCTTTGAATGCTTTGTCCAAGAAATATGTCGATGAAATAGTTAGACTTCATGGGATTCCAAGCTCCATCGTTTCAGATAGAGACCCCAGGTTCACCTCCAGATTTTGGGAAAGCTTATGAGAGGCTTTGGGAACCAAGTTGCATTTCAGTACAACTTTTCACCCACAAACTGATGGTCAATCAGAAAGGACAATACGGACATTGGAGGCAATGCTAAGGGCTTGTGTTATGGATTTTAGAGGTTCGTGAGATGATCATTTGCCTTTAGTCGAATTTGCTTACAATAATTCCTATCACTCAGGAATTCAGATGGCTCCTTATGAAGCTTTGTATGGTAGGAGGTGCAAAACTCCTATTTGTTGGGATGAAAAAAGTGAAAGGAGACTTGTAGGACCTATGTTGATGCAAGTCACAATTGATAAGATTAAATTAGTTAAGCAGAACTTAAAGCAGCTCAAGACAGAATGAAGAGCTATACAGATTCACATAAAAAGGAAATAGAATTCAAAGTTGGAGACAAAATGTTTCTTAAAGCTTCTCTATGGAAAGGGGTTTTGAGATTTGATAAGAAGGGCAAGCTTAGTCCAATATACATAGACCCTTATGAGATCATTAAGAAGATTGGGCCTTTAGCCTATAAGTTAGCTTTGGCACCCGAATTATCTAAGATTCATAATATTTTCCATGTATCAATGCTGAGGAAGTACCGATCGAACCCATCATACATAGTTCAACCTTCAGAAGTTCAGTTGAGAGAGGATTTGTCTTATGAAGAACAACCAATGGAGATGGTAGATTCAAAGGAAAAGGTTTTAAGAAACAAAATTATGAAGCTGGTTAAAGTTTTGTGGAGAAACCATTCTACAGAAGAGGCCACGTGGGAACCCTTGGAGGCCATGAGGGAGAAGTATCCACACCTCTTCAATGTCTCAGGTAAGAATTTTGAAGACAAAATTCTTTAAGGGGGAGAATTGTTAGACCCTAAATTTTTTTTCCTTAAGTAAGCATGATTTAAAATAATTTTGGAGTTTTGATAGATTTAATTTTGGAACTATAATTATGTCAAGGTTAGTAAAATTTGTTGAATGGATAAGTGGAATTAAAGTGTTGATGCAATAAGGATGTTCAAGGACATTTTTAGGAGATCACTTAAGCATAAAAGAGCATAAACTTATAAGGAAGGGTAAGATGGACTTTTTGGGCTCATTAAGGGTAGAAATAGAAAAAGGATGTGTTGTTTTGCTTGTTAAGAGGAGAAAAAAGTGAATTGAAGAGGGAGAATAATGAGAAAATGAAATTAAGAGAGAGAGGAGAGAGGTTTCAGCGAAAGAAGGAAAAAAGAGAAATTAAACTTGTTAAGGTAGGTTAACCATCTTTTCTTCTTGCTTTATTAAAGGAATGAGTTGTGTTGTGAAGAAGGAGTTAGAAAGGAAAAAGAGTTAGTGTAGAGAATGGAAAAGTTTATGTTGGAAGAAGATGAATTAGGAGAACCCAATTGATTTTAGGGTTTTTAAACTAGGTCTTGGGTTTGCTAACCTAGATGGGTTATGGGTAGGTTAGATTTGAGTTCAATTTATGTTTGTTGAAATTTTGTGACTTTTGAAGTTTTTGAATTTTATTAGAATGTTGTTTTGAATGGAACCTTGGTTGTTGTAGGGAACAAAGGGAATCCTACCCAAGAGCAAGGGGAAAGACAAGCTTGACTTGGTTTTCGCAAGCTTATTAGGTGGGTAATGTATTTATAGTTATTGTGTAATTGGGAAAATTCTTGCCTATGTATGTGAATGTTATTTTTGCTTGGAATTGATTTGTGAGAAATTGAAATCATTATGAATGTTTGGAAATGCATAGTGATTATATTATTCCTTGAAAAAGGTTATAACATTTTGAGTTAGATAAATAGAAGGAAAGCATGAAATTTTGAGTAGTTGATAAAATAATTTTGAGCATGATTATGTGCTTTTGTTTGGGTAAGAGAGGAACTCGTTTCATTAGTCACTTGCATATTGACCCTTAGCCTTTTCCCAGTTGCCGGCTTGAGGCTACGAGATCCTGAGAATTCAGACTTGTTTTGTTCACGGAGCAAACATTGGTTTCTCTGTTTCGTTCCACAGAACTCTCGAGCCATTTGTTTGTGTATTTCATAATTGAATTACTAAGTATGAATCATTTTAAGTGTTATATGTTATGAATTTTGAGCTAAATTAATGAATGCTTAAATTGCTGAACACACACATATATATATACATGTACATATGCTTGACTTTGGTCAATTGCCAACGATTATAAATATATTAGCCACTGAGCTGTATAGCTCACCCCACTATTCCCTCCTCAGGTGCAGAGCAAGAAGGTTAGCAATCCTTGCAAGGCATCGGAAACTCCAAGATATTATAAACTTTTGTAACCAAGTTAGTTCAATCACTTTTGGATAACTTCATAATCATGTTAAAACATTGAGCATCTCATGTATGTTGTATTTGTTTTAAGCTTTTTTTTTATAATGTAAATATGTAATTAAAGTTATGTATGAGCTTTTGTTGATTTGGTAAAAGAGTTAGAACTGAAAAGTTCCACAGGTGTATATGCATGTTTCTTTTGTAGTTATTCATTTCAAAATCCAAGTTTTTCTAGGTGTAGACATCGTATGCTAACTTTAGGAGCAACTTTGGACTCAATTGAGACAAAATTAGTTAAAGTTGTCTTCTGGAGAGTTGTAGCTTATCCTTCTAGCTTTCCAACGATATATAGTGCAAAATTTTTAGACTTCTAGGCTGAAAGTTATGGTCCTTATAAGGGAAGATGTATCTTATGCGTTTTGCTTCTTCTGTAATGATGTGTCGTTTGTGATGATGTGTCGTCTGTATTTTGTTTCTTCTATGATGACGTGTCATTTGTGATGACTTGTCGTCTGTCTTTTGCTATTTTTTGTCTTCTGCTCCATTTTTGACCCTTCAGACGATCGAATTTATCTTCAAGTTCTTCATGAAAGTTGTAGATCTTGAAGTCCTCTTCGAACCATATAAAGAACACCTTAATTCTATATCTGTAGGGAAAGTTATAGTAATTATCCCATCCATCTATCTTTTTCCATTCATCTACTTTTTTCTTTGATTTCGCCTGTACATATCTTCTGCTCCATTTTTGACCCTTCAAAAGATAGAATCTATCTTTGAGATCTTCATGAAAGTTGTAGATCTTGAAATTCTCTTTCAGTTAATCTAAAGAAAACCTTAATCTAAGTTCTCTAGAGGAAGTTTTTCCAAATGTCTTGAAATAGGTATAGTATAGTTAAGGGCAAGTACTGCTTCCGTGTTTGTTTCCGAATGCTGGGCTCCGGAAGCAGGGTCTAGCATTGTTTGATATCAAAACTTAGGTTTTTCCTAGGCTTAGAATGTATAGGAGGATGAAGTGTTATGTTATGTGGTTACTGGTTGCACTGTAAATTGATTGAATTGCACTAAATGATATGCATGTCATGCATACATGTAGGGATTAAGACTAAAATGAAATGTAAGTTAATAGTTAATGATTGCATCGAAGGAGTAAGATGCCACATCGTAGAAGGACATGAGGAGTATTGCAAGGATCAATTGCACCTGACTCTTTACCAAGGGAGGAGAGTATTGATGAACTTGTAGCCCCAAGAAATGCTGAGGCTTCAGTAGGGCAAGGTAGTGAGTCCGTTCGGTCACAATCGCAGGAGTTTCCTCTTCTGCAAGAGTAAGTGCCTACTCCATCGGATCTGAGGATGTTTTAGGCCTTTGCTCAAGCCATGGGCTAGATGTCACAATCTTCTACTCCGGCCCCAGTCAAGAAAGGGAAACAATTTGATAAGCTAAGGAAACATGGGGCACTGAATTTCTATAGGACAACGGATCTAGAAGAAGCTGAAACTTAGTTGAGAAAGACCGAGAGGATACTGGATCAGATAGATTGTGAGGATGATGAGAAAGTTGTGTATGTTGCTAGCCTACTTCAGGGGGATGCTCTGCATTGGTGGGAGAGTGTGCCAGGGAGCCAGATAAGACCACCAGTGTTGTTGAAAGAAGTACAAAAGTTTAATCTATAGATCGTTACAATTTAGTGTAACCAATAGTATATTTGAATCAGTTGATGCCTCCGCCAAGAAACCTTAAAAGTCTTCAAATATCTCAAAAACCTATTCCTCTAGAAGCATGAAACTCTCAGCTTACGGTGATGCAGAGTGAGATTTTTGTCAATTTAATAGATTTTCCTTATCAGAATTATGCATTTTTATTTGAGAAAATTATAATAGTCGTGGCTTTATGACGGTTGTTTTTGTAGTGATAGATATTGTTTATTAAATAAATATGATTAGTTTTTGTTTAAAAATATGTTCTATATCTTGTATATCTATGTCAATTTATGGCATGCTAGACTTAATCATGTTGGATAAAAGTGAATAATTCGATTGCCTGTGTATACTTTGCTTAGAAGACCTATATAAAGTAGAATAATTTACTTGTAAACATTGTCTAGCTAACAAAATAACATGAAAATTATTAAGCATAGGATAAAGAGTTGCTAAGCTATTGCAATTAATTTATTAAGATATGTGTGAATAAGCAATTGTAAGAGCATGACACAAAAGAACTTATTTTGTCATATTTATCAATGATTATACTTACTATAATTATATTTATTTGAATTCTCAAAATTTGAAACATCATGTTGTTTTAAAATGTCTATGACTTTAGTTGAGAATCAATAAGATAAAGTAGATAAAGAAATCAAAAACTGATCAAGTATAAGAAGGATTATTTGATTAAATCAAGATGTCATGTGAAATCTGTGTATACAACAACAAAAACCTTCTTGAAGCTAAAATCAATAAGAAAATTCCTATTTATAGTGTTTTGGGATCCAAAATAGCTATTCAAGCTAAGAACTAGCCATTGCAATAACTATATAAAGTGTACTGGTTAGCTAGTATGCATTTATAGTACCAGATTCACTAGTCATTGGAACATTGATCAAGCAGTACATATATTAGTCGACCAATATGACACATTGGTCAACCAATACATCAACCTTTGTTGTTACAAACTCATGTTACATTGATTTTAACAACTTAAACTTATATTAGTCGACTACTAACTATATAAGTTGACCAATCACCCAAAAACAAGAATTTAACAACTTAAAATGTTCAAAACCAATGTGTTTAATATCATGACTAAATAAATTCCCAAAATATTCTATAAAGATTGATTAAGAGGCATTTATATTAAAATAAAAAGGGAAAAGCTCAAACTTTCGTCAATTTTTCAATTATAGTCTGAACTTGAAAAAGTAGCAATAAAATGCTCAAACTTTCAATTTTTTAATTTTAGCCTGAACTTCAAAATGTAGCAGTAAAATGCTCAAACTTTTAATTTTTTAAATTCTAACCCGATATTAGTGTTTCCGATAAGTTTGCTAACGTGACTTGTCACTTATTTCAGAAACCTTAACTATTAATACATGTTAGCCAAAATTAACATAACAAATAAAGATTAATGAAACAATGTCATTTACATAATTAAAATGACGTCATTTTTAAAAATGACCTAAATCAGATTAAGCAGTCAAATGACCTTACGCTTTGATTTCAATTTTTCCTTCATTTTTAGTTTGTTCTCTCAACGCCCTCACCCTTTAATTTTCATATTATGAAGCCTTAACCTCACACTAAAGGCATTAGGAGAACGAACTAAAAATGAAGAGCTTACTGGTACAGTACGTTGTAATGTGAGAGTAGTTTGGGGAGTCAGAAGAACAAACAAAAAACAAATGGCTGAGGGTATCAAGCGAACAACATATAATGTCAAGCTAGAATTGAAGAAAATTGAAAGTTTAAGTATTTTATTACTACTTTTTAAAGTGTGGGCTATAATTGAAAAATTTTGAAAGATTGAGTATTTTATTGCTACTTGTTAAAGTTCAAGCTATAATTGAAAAATTGATAAAAGTTTGAGTTCTTTTGGTAATTAACCCAATAAAAAACTTTAATGTCACTTGATGAAGGTAAAGACTCATGTAATGAAGTAAGATGAATGATTATACATGGTGAGCCTTTTGAATTATCAAATTATTAAAGTGAGCTTAAAAATAATAACACAAATTGTGAAATGATTTTGACGAGCCTTGATCTTCTTTTATTCTTATTTTGATCTTTATTTCATTAGTTGCAAATTGTGAAGAACAAAAGCAACTTTTCTTTATTAACTTCATACACTATGTTTTTTGTTTATAGCTTCATTTTATTACAATATTGGTACATTAGCTAGAACCTCCCTTGGTTTAACAAAATCAATAGTGGTTATAGACAAATCAAGATACATCTCATGAAAACACTAGATAAAAGTTAGAGTTACACTCGTTCATGTGAAGAAAAAAATTAAGATCAAGGAAGAACTTGGCATAACAAGGTTATAAACAAATATTTAATGTTTATTGTACATCATACTTTGTCTCTTTGGTACTTTAAAGGCTTATCATGCATAAACATATCATCATTTTAACACATTGCGTGATTCTTTTCAATCATTAAGAGTATTAAAGTGTTAATTTCAAAGAAAATCCTCTTCAACCTTGAAAGATTCTTTGGAGAATATTTTAAATAGTATTTAAATCATATTTGCATTTAGAATATTAAGTTTAAGTATTTAAAGTTGTTGGATTTGTAATTTTGGGTGTATTGGTCGACCAATATAAGTTAGTGGTTGACTAATGTAAGTTAAAGTTATCAAAAATATGTATCACGACTATATAGTTAATACATTAGTTGACCAATATGTTGTTGTAATTGACCAATACTCCACCAAGATGCACATTGGTTGACTGGCATATAGCATTTGTCAATCAATGCAATATGTTGTTGTAATTGGCCAATACTTCACCAAGATATAAATTGGTTGACTGACATATGGCATTTGGCAATCAATGTTCTAACAGCTAGAAAGTACATGCATTTAATGCACATTGGTCAACCAATGTGCAATAATGATCGATCAATGCATAGTAACTAGTCATTAGCAATGGCTAGTTCTTAGTTCCACTAACTATTTTGAGCCCTAAAACATAAAAGTATACAGTTCTCATTATTTTTTATATGTAAAAACATTTGGATGTTCTATAAAAACATTTCCATGGTTTTTTAAGATTTTATGATAATTTATTATCTCATTTTAAAGTGAGCAAATTTTTAGGTCATCAAATTGATCAAGCAAGGTCTTTTGAGTTGTAATTTCATTTATAAGTGGGTTACTCTTCACCTTGAGGAAAGATTGTAAGAAGAGTTTCTCTTTATTCACGGAGAAAGAAGATTAATATAAGAAGCTTTCTTTCATCCTTATTGAAAGAAGACACTTAGTGGAGTTATAAGAAAATAAATTGGTTTACCTTTCTTCTTTCTTATACTCTTTAAATTATTATTTAATTGTATGATTGATTTACAATAATATATTTCTTTATTTCATCATATATTTATATTTATTCAACTGCATTTATTAGATAAGATTAATTGTTTAAATTTAGCAACACTCCATTCACCTCTCTTGAGTGTCATTAAGGACCAACGTGCATGGTAGTAGTGTATCTCTTATGTTAATATTTCAAAAAAAAAAGACTAAAGATAAAAATGGCATACTTAGGTTTATCATCATCCTCATCTAACTAAAAGGGACAAAACATTAGCAAAGTCTCTTTCTACAACTTGTCTATTGAAGAACTATGAGGAAGTTTTTCATAATAGCTAAGAGTGTTGATTTGTGATAAATAGTGTCAAACGATCCTTTCACTCCTATGAAAGTTATAGATCGAAAAAATTCTCCCAAAGTAAAGAAAAATGGAAACCTCAAGATAAACAACTTATCTTTTTTAAGAGCAAAGTCATTCACATATTATATTGTGAATTACATAAGAATAAGATTTGGTACACAATTGAAATCACTTAAAAAGGTACTAATCATGTTAAGAAAAGTAAAGTAATCATGAAAATTCATGAATATAAATTATTCCAAATGAAATAGGATGAAAGTTTATCATGCATGTATACAAGATTTATTAATACTATTAAAGGTCTTGAAAACATCTACAGTAATGTTGAAATGATGAAAAAGTTGCTTAGATCTCTTTCATAGACTTAGGAATCCAAAGTGAAGGCTATAGAAAACTCTAAGAACTTAAGATTGCTATCATTAGAAGAGCTCATTATATCTCTCTTCAGTTATGAAATGATGCTTAAAATGACACATGAAGGAATAACACTTTCAAGAAAAGATACTATTTAAATCCTTAAAGGAGGAATCTTGTGAGCAAGATGAGACATCTTTAAGTAGCAGCAATGATGAATATATTACCCTTATCAATATGAAATTCAAGAAGATTTGAAGAGAGAAATTCTCCAAAAGAAAAGACTTTAAGGAAGGAAAGGGAATTCAAAATGCAAAATTTAACATTATTATTTATTTGAATGTGGGAAACCAGACTATTTGATAATGCCCCCTTCTTAAAGATGATGAAAAACATGAAAAAAAAAGGAGAAGACAGATAAGAAAAAGACTCTCAAACCATCAACTTGGGATGACTTAAGTGACTTCAAAAGTGAAAAATGGAAAGAAGCAGCTCATATATGTTTTATAAAAAATAACGATAATATGGTACTTTTAAGCTTTAACTATGATATCAATTTTGAAGTGAATTATAACGAACTAGTTGAGAGCCTATAAAACATAACTATGAAAAGGAAAAAAATTATCTTCCAAACTTAATGATACTTAAAACTTATGGATAAATATATGAATTAGAATGAAAAGATAAGAAAACAAACTACATAATATTAAAGCATCTAAAAGTGATACCACTATAGATAATGAAAACCTAAATTCTTTGAATATTGAGAATGAGGCAATAAAGAAGGAAGTCAATTCTCTTAAGGAATTAATTGTCTAAATTTATTGAAAGAAATGAAAATTTAGAAAGCATGATAGTAGCTCAAATAATTCCAGTAATAAATATGAGATCAAGTGTACTTATAGAAGTGTGCCTGACACCAAGACTAAATTTTTAAGGAACAATACATACATAGTAAAAAGCCATTACCGAAAATAGTAAGTGAGCAAAGTATATCTTCATCTGGACATTGATATGCTAGGCTAAAAAGCAAGTTATATACATTTGTGTATAGTTTCCAATCTAGACCTTCAAGTCAATTATCATTAGTGCACAACTCACACACTTGCTCACACTTATATATATTACAATTTTAGAATTACCATCCCTTGTAAAACACAACGTTATAATATTTAAATGAGTGCTTCCATAAACAACTTTAGAATTTACTTCCATAAAATAAATTCATTTCAAACATACAGCATGATATGTCATTTTTGTGGCAACCTTTGATATATTGATTAAAAAAAATTACTTCCTCATAACAAAGAATGGTAAGAACACCTTTAAAAATGTGAGTTGAAAAAAAGAAACAAATAATCAAGGACCCAAGTTCATTTGGACACTCCAAACACATTGATTATATTATTTTATAAGTCTCTAAAAAAATGAACAAATGGTACAAATAGTGGACATTCAAGTCAAATAATCGGTGATGTATCATAATTAACGACTCTTAGAGACAAAGATAAAGGAATTTTCATATTTGGAGACAATGTCAAGGATAAAATATTCGGCATTAGGAAAGCAAGATCATATCGCAATTGACAATGTGCTTTTAGTATAATAATTAAAGTATAATTTATCAAGTATAAATCAACTACGTGATAAAGACTAAAGTTTATTTTGAAGGAAAATAATGTATTACTTATAGTATATATGACAACAACATATATCGATTAGGTCTTGAAATGTTCCAAGCTAGTTCTAGAGAAATATTCTAATATAAGACAATACACTTCAAAGGAAATATATATTTATTTGAATGTTTCAATCTTTTATGGCTCAAAATCTTAAAATTTATTTCAAATCACTTCAACTTTGAACGATGCTTATCATTTGATCATCAAATTTTATGAAAGTGCATAATGCTAGCTAATTTAACCATTTGAAATACTTTTACTCTTATTCTTAAAGACCAAATTGTTTAGCATACACATATTTCAATTTATTCAAAATATATTTGATGAAATCATATATTGGATTAGTAGAATGTCAACGTGGCGACTAGTTTTTGATGGCAGAAATGAGTTCCTCTAGGAGGAATATGGTAAAATTCTCCCTAATAAAGAACAAATTGATGCACAACAAATCTCCTTATCAAAAACTAATCACCCCTTACCTTCATTGGTCAATCTTCTTCTTCAAGGTTTTTAGTAATATCCAAATTAGCTCTCTTTCTTTATTATTTGTATCTCATTTTCTGTTACAAAGCTATTAGATAAAAATTTGATTGTCTATACTATGAGTTGTGTAAAGTTTCCTTGAATTTTAAAAAAACATAGATAAAAATAGAGCGGTGGCAATGTCCTGATAGTCCATATAGGATTAGGAAATTTTGTTGTTTTGTAATAGTTGTCGGTCTTAAAATCTATGTCTGCTCAATCAAGTATGCATGTATTTACTATAATCACTTGCTCCCTTCACCAACTCCCTTCACCAACGACCCTTGTGTAGGTGTTACAACCCCCCTCCCCCCCCGAGTAAAAGTATTTCAAATGGTTAAATTAGCTAGCATTATGCACTTTCATAAAGACCAAATTGTTTAGCATACACATATTTCAATTTATTCAAAATATATTTGATGAAATCATATATTGGATTAGT
>JAOTIZ010000003.1:29611221-29624561 GCA_027123425.1 Erythroxylum panamense | reverse complement strand
TATGATATTAAAATTTCTCTTTCTCATTTTTTCCTCAATTGTAGATATATTATTACATATGATATATCTTTGTGATATATGGTTGTACTAATATTGTTCTATTATACATTTCTCCTTCTTCTAGTTCCATACATGTGCTTTGTTTTTTATTTTTTGCTAGTCTAATTGTGTTATAATTGTTTTATATGATGTTGCCAAAAAAAAAAGAAAACAAGTATAACAATTAATAGAATCCCAAAAAGGAGCCATTGATTAATTTATTAAAAGAGTAAGCTCCTTTACTGAGAATCTTGAGGATTTAGGTTAAGGTAATTTTAAAAAATATGAATTTTTTTAAGAGATGGGATTTATATTCATGAGGATGTCAGTAATTTAAATGAGCATGATCATCAACTAAATGCATCCAATTTAGAAAATTTAAGGGCAGATGAGCAATTAATCCTTAAATTGGACATTTATAATCCTAGAAATTGGGATAATCTTGATAATAAAGTAAGGAACATTTTAGTTGAAAAAGAGCTTGTAAGAGAATTGAATCTTATGTTTTCCTTAGATAATACTCTCCATATTTTTCATATTCTTATTATTCTAGAAAATTGAATAATGGAGAGATAGCAATAGAGAATGGTTTATTTACTCTAAATATATAGATAAACTACAATTTTGTTGTTGTAAGTTGTACAAATCAAATAGCAAATAAAGTGCATTAGGAAATGATAGATTTAGAGATGGAAGCATCTTAGTGAAAGACTTAAAAAAACTTGAGAATCATGTTAAGCATGTGCCTAGCATGAGGACCTGAAATGAATTAAAAGTAAGATTGAGCAAAAATTAAGCAATTGATAAAGATTTGCAACAAGAAATTATAAAGGAGAAAGAATGTTAGAAAAAGTTTTGATAAGAATAGTTTATGTTGTGAAATGTCTTGCCAAATATAGTTTGGTTTTTCAAGAATGCAATGAGAAACTTTACCAAGATAGTAATGGTAAATTTTTAGTATTGATTAAGATGATAGTTGAATTTGATGTAATAATGCAAGATCATGTTAGATACATTAAAAACTATGAAATTCATCATCATTTTCTTGGTCATAAAATTTAAAATAAGATTATTTTTTTGATCTATAGTGATGAAAGTTCTATTATAAGGATCATTAACGATGTGAAATACTTTTCTATTATTCTTGATTGTACCCTAAATTTGAGCCATCAAGAACAAATGAACCTTTTAGTACAATGTGTGACTATGTCAAATAAAAAATAAACATAGAGGAGTACTTTTTAGAGTTCTTGAAGGTAGATGACACATCTAGATTAGGACTTTTCAATAAATTATTGAATGCATTTAAGTCTTTTGATCTTAATATCCATAATGTGAGGAGTCAAGCTTATGTCAATGGTTCTAATATGAAGAGAAAACACAAAGGAGTTTAAAAGCGATTACTTGAAATAAATTCTAGAGCATTATATATGTCATGTGCTTATCATAATCTTACTCTTAGTGATACGACACATTATTGTGTTAAAATCATTTCAATTTTTAGAGTTATGCAATGCATATATGCATTATTTTCAAGTTTTCTTATAAAAGGTGGAAGGTTTTACTTGATAATATTTTGGGCTTACCCATGAAATCATTGTCTAACACTCATTGAGAGAGTCAAGTAAAAAGTATTAAAACCATTAGATTTTAAGCTCCTCAAATAAATTTGGCTATGTTGGAATTATATATATCTTATGATGATGCCAAGTCAAAGAGTGAAGCGGAAAGTTTGGTTAGTGTACTTAAGAGTTTTGAGTGTTTATTTGGGATGATTATTTGGTATGATATTTTATTTGTTATTAATTTGGTGAGTAAAAAGTTGCAGTCTAAATCTATTTACATTAACGTTACCATAAAGTAATTAGAATGTGTGGTGGTATTTTTGAGAAATATAAAAGAAAGGGTTTGCCTCCAATATGAATATTGCCAAAAGTTTTACATATTAGATGAATGTCAAGTCTACATTTCCAACTAGATGTTGCATTATTAGGAAAAGAAAATTTTATGAAAATGATAATGATGGAGAAATACAGTCAGTCAAGGATCCTTTTAGAGTAAGTAACTTTCTAGTTATTGTGGATATGACAATTGCTTTGTTAAAGAATAGATTTGAGCAATTAACGAAATTTGAAAGTAGTTTTGGATTTTATTTGATTCAAAGAAGTTGAGGTCATTCAATAATAATAAACTAAGAGAATCCCCTCAAAAAAAAATAAACTAAGAGAATGTTACACTAATTTTACGATTTCTTTTTTCATGATAATATGTCGGATGCAAATTTATTCGATCTTTTTTTAGAATTAAAAGTGTTGCAAGTAACTTCTAAATGAGTTCATTTCATCAGTTGAAATTCTTGAATTTGTTAAAGCTGTAGATTTTTATCTGAATGTTTCAATTACTTATCGAATTCTATTGACTGTAGTATCACCTTAGAGACGTTTTACAATGCCTATTGGATGCTACATTTTTGTTTTTCACTTGTCTTGTCATTTGTTAGTGCAAATGTTTTAAGCCATCGAAAAATAAAAAGTAAGTCCTATGGTCTTTATCTCGCAAAATTTGTGCTAATGAAAGATTGTGTCTTTACAAGGCTACATGGATTCTAAAAGGTGGATGTGTTGCTATCACGACCCAACCTTGGATTGTGACCGACGTTAAAGGAATAATAAATTTAAGGTTTACTAGACCCTGGCAAGCCTAAAGTGCCATCAAATCCATCTATCCTTAGTAAAGATGATATTTCAAAATGATCAAACCCATGTTAATAATAATCAAATAATTCTAACAATATACAATACTCAAACTCATGCTGATAATAATCAAATAGTTCTAACAATATACAATACTCAATATGTTACAATATTAAAAATAGTTAATACAAGGCAAATCCAATATATACAAGACAATTGTGACGTTAGAGTCAAAGGTCACCAATAAACATACATCGAATCACCAAAGAGGAAGAAGACAGACGAAGTACCCTGTTAAAAGAGATAAAAAAGAAGATCCTGAAAAATAGTTGAGGGGAGTCAAGTGACATCCCATTCCATACTAAGGGGGTAGAACCCTAGATTGCTATAATTGAGAAATAGTAATGAGAGTTTAGAAAAATGCATTTCATGCTCATGCATAATGTTAGCATACATACATGTGAATTTGGTTTTTGCACATATTAAAATGATTGTACATGCATTCATTGACATTTTCCAGGTATAATTGATCTATAAATATGATTATTTTTGGAATTGTGAATTATACCTATTAAAAATTGATTTGGAGAGTATATTTATTGACTTAAAATTTTTGGTGAAAATTTGAGAATTTTCTAAAATTATGGGTATTTTTGGACTAGAAAAATACGAAGTAGCAGAACAATTGATGAATAATTGTAAAAATAAGAGTCAAATGGAAGTGGAAATTTTTATAAATGATATTGGGATTTAATGACAAGTGTCATTGAAAATTGAGAGAAAATTGGGGTCGAAAATTGGAGACAAATGGACTAGTAGATTAAAAGACAAAAAATAGAACCATAGGAAAGTGACAAGTGTCACTACCCTTACTACTTACAATGCTTTTACCTAATTAAAGACCATTTCATGGTCTTTTACTTGCCCATTCACGACATGTGCTTCATTTCTCCATCTCCTTCATTTTCTTCAACTTTCTCTCCTTCACTCACGACACTCTCTTCTCCAAGCATCAAAATGGAACTTTGCTTTCTTCCATTACTAGCCACTTAACTATCTTGCTATCTTCTTCATTTCTTACTAAACACCCAACCCCACTACCCTTGAATGATAAGGCATGTGTGAAAGAAGAAAGATAGGGTTAAGAGAGATCTTGAAGAGTTTGAAGATCTTGAAACTAAACAAGTAAGTATAAGCATTAACTCCTCTTGATTTGTTGAATGAAGCATATTTGATGATAGAGGTTAAATGTTCATAAATTAAGGATGGGTATATGCAAAAACGTGAGTGAGTAATGTGGGTCAATTAATGTCTCACTTTTACATGTATGATGATTAATGATTCATAAAATGATATAGAGATGATTTAGAGTTAGGATGAATCCTTAATGGATGTAGAAAGAAGTGCAGAAAAATTGATTGTGCATGGATATTGTTATGTTCTGTTTTTTATGGATAAAAACGTAGATCATTGGTTGTTTTAGAAATGAATTAAATTGAGTATTGAATTTAAAGAAAATACAAGTGTAGTGTCTTGAAAAGAGAAGAACTAGGATGAAAGTTTAGAGACCAATTGATAATGGTGTTTAAAGTGTGTTGGAATATGTTAGTTGTAACAATTCCACTAGATATGCTTCTGTAGTTTAGCCACAACTTGACCTGTAGATATCCAAATGGAACGAGTTTTAATTTGGATTAAATTAGATACTTATGGCTATATTTTTCATGAAGACATTGAATCCAAATTCTGTCTTTAAGAATTTCTAATTTTGACTTGAAGTTAAGTACTGGGTGCAAAAAGGTGATGATGAATGTGTATATATGTGTATGTTCTTTTATTAGTGTTCATGATCAATAATGGACTATAATTTGTTTATGGATGATATTGAGTTAAATTGTAGTTAGAATAATGTGGAAATGATGAGAAATTAAATTAGAAATGATAGACCAAGCATAAGGTAGTAAATGTAGTAAGTAAAGAGTTAAAACATGAAACATGTGGATGCACTTGAATATACTTTGGGGAAGAGGCATAAATTTTTTTGTACAACTCATATGGAGGTCATTTAAGTATTCCTAGAAAGAGGATTTCGAGATGTATAACTTTTATGAAGACTACGAGAACAGATTTTGATTCTTAGAAGGTCAAATTTTCAAGTTTTTATAAGAGACCCGTAAAGGTTCGCTTAACGGACATTCACGGGTCAACTGGACTTAATTAAAGCTTAAATGGGACTTGGAATGAACCTAGAATGATGCCTTGATTAAGAGACTAATGTGTGATATGTTTGAAGTGATAATTGGGGTTATAACTTAGTAAACGATGACATCAATGTACCAAAGGGCATGAGTGTAATGAGAATGAAGATATGTATGATTATAGCCATGGTCCAAAGGAGTTGAGTAATATGTATTAAGTAAATGAGAATGAGAATTGAGTAATATGAGAGCATATAATGTTAGAAAAGGAATGACAAGAATTTGAGTTATGGGATAAGATTATCTTAGACACATACAAAAGATAAGGATTGAATGGTGAACATAGAATGATCATGTGCAAGTGAAGTGTAAATCTAAGTTCGATGAGACATATATGAATTATGAAATGAGAATGAGCATAAGATGTGAATTTAGATAATATACCTGGGATTGTCATTGAGCATGCATTATACACAACACATCTACATATGTGAGTGATTGAGTGTTCATATGATTGTGTAATTAATAATATGTGTAAATGTGTATTGCATGATGTTGATACACAGGATAGAATGTCCGCATCCAGACATTTCCGGATCATGGAAGCTAATGTTAATCTGGACCATATTGTGAGTCAACCTAAATGGTCTTACTTACTGATTGCTCTTGTTGCGCCCCGTTTCCAAATCCCAACAATCCATCTGAAGTCATAAAGCGTGAGCAGGTTTCCTTGAAGGGTTATTTCAATGAACCCACCTTAACCGACATCTCACAGGGGTGGCATGCCCACACCAGCCCAACACCAACATCTCAATCTGACTTCTTCAAGACAATTGTAGCTGTATGTCTTTAGCTTACCTTGAAACAAGAATCACCTCATTCAGAGCTTTAAAACTCAAGATATGCCTAAGAACTCAAAGTATGTTCATAACTCGGTTATGCTCTTCCAACCGATCCCTCACTTTATTTCCATCAATCTTTTCAATTCAACACCAAAAGCTACCAATTTTCTTGGAGAGGTATAAAAATTCAATAGGAGTCTATTTCTTTATGAGTCACCTCATTCGGAGGTCGGATGACGAAGTTACGGCTAAAAGAATCGTACATGTTAATATCCTTAATCAATTTGTACCTCTCTTGGAGCAATTGCCATAACTTTTTTTAAGGATGTCGGATTGAATTTGTTCTTAGATCATTTGAAAGAAATCTTCTAGATCTACAACTTTTATGAAGGCCACAAAATAAAATTCTACCTCTAAAAGGATCAGAAATAGGACAGAAGAGGACGATACAAACTAAGACGATGAACCGTAACTTCGTCTTAGATGAACAGTAACTTCATCTTAGAAACTTCATCTTAGATGAACAATAATTTTGTCTTAGATGAACCGTAACTTTGTCTTAGATGAATAGTAACTTCATCTTAGATAAATAGAAACTTCGTCTTAGATGAACAGTAACTTTGTCTTAGAAACTTCATCTTAGATGAACAGTAACTTCGTCTTAGATGAACAGTAACTAAGACAATGCAACATTACAACTTGTAATGCTAGTATCTCTCAACTTTGATATCTAAAATTTACAAACTTTATACCGTTGGAAAGTTTGAACGATCATCTACAACTTTTATAAGAACTTAAAAACAATTTCTGCCTCTATAAGGGTCAAAATTTCAAATCAATGTGGCTATCCTGAATGTTCCATCCTAAACAGGATGATGCAACATTACAACTTGTAATGCTCCTATCTCTCAAGTCTGATATCCAAAAATTTCATACTTTATACCGTTGGAAAGCTAGAAAAATCATCTACAACTTTTATGAAGATAATTTTATCAAAATCTATCTAGATCAACCTAAAACATTTGTAGAACTTTTAGATAAAAAATCCAACTCTCTACTACTATTCATTCCCAAATTTTTCAGACTTCAAATTTTCAAAAATTAACATTTCAAACTTTTATTTCTAGTTTTTCTAATCCATTTCAATCAACTCATTCACCATGAATTCGTACTACTCCAAAAGATACAAGTTTAGTCAAAAAAGTCATCAAAACCTAAAATTCATAATCAACCTATTCATGTTTTGTTACTTTTCTGCATTTTCAACTTTCAAGCTCAAACACTATTCTTCCTCTCAACTTCCATTTACACAATCTTTCTCACTCTAGACCATCATCTTATAATTGTTTTTCAACTCAAAAACCATTCTATTGGTTATCTCTAACACTCACATATTCAAGTACACTTATCATCAACTTACTACATTCACTATCTTAATCTTGTATATCACTTCAAATTCAAGAATTCTCCTTTTCTTCACTCATAACTAATCACTAACAATTTCTCATTTAATCGTTCTACTTTCAAGAAAAGTACGAGGTCCAACATTCAGACCTAAAATTTACAAAATTCTATTAGACTCATTTACACAAAAATTTTAACCCAAAAACATTTAATAATCTAACATTTTTCTTTTTTCTAATTTATTCTTAATTATAAAAATAATATTTTTACTAATCTAACCCCTATAATTACTAAAATACCCTAACTAATTAAAAGACATATTTTACCCTCATCCATTTCAAGTAATACCAAAAATGCCCTTCATGCAATAAATTCCATATTTACCCTTCACTTTCTACTCTTCCTATTTGCCCCTACATACAACTTAAATTTGCAAAACATTGTCATCATCTTCACCCTCTTCTCTTCTTTTCTCTTCATCATTTTCTAGTCCTATTTTCTCCACTTTTATCCCTTCATGCAACTTCAATTATTTTCTCAAACGACCACAATATGCAATCCAACTATAAACTAATGTGGGATGATCAAAAATCACAAAAATGACATAATAGCTGTCGGAATTTTTACATAAGTGTAAGACACTATGAGGTTGTTAGTCTCCACAACTCCCTCCAATTTTTTTGCAAAACGAACAAATGAGGAAACCTATAAGGAAAGTGTTACATGCTAATGCAAGAGGGTGTTTTTAGATGCACTTACTAGCTAGGAATGAAGAGAAAATGAAGAAGAAGATGGTGATTTCCGTTAGTGTATAAGGCATTTCTAGATCTGTGTTTTTATGCAACTCAATGGTTTGTGGGTTGGGCTAAGCTGTTGGATAAGTTTTTAATTTATTGAGTGGGCTTTACATAATGTTTGTTATATTTTACATGCCATATTATTTACAATTAATATTTATGCACATTTACATAAAAATAACAACTGATTTAAATAATATTTAAAATATGTATTGATAGAGATGTAATATTGTTTTCAAAAGGATTAAAAATTAAATATACTTTTATCCCATATATTTTTTACTATATTAAATTATTAATATAAAAATATTATATTAAATTTATAAATTTAAATCTTAAAAATTTAATAATGATTAAAATTACGAAAATATTCTAAATTTTCAATAACTTCATTTATTAAAATTAACATAAAAATATTTTAAAATTTTTATGTTAAAAAATATTAAATATAAAAATATTTTTAATTTAAATTTTAATTATATAAAAATTCAGTAACTCTTTTTATAATTTTAAAGATTGAGTACTGGCGAAGTAGTCAGCTATAATGCACAAACAATAATATTTTGAACTATGATACACACCTGGTTGATTAAAATGGATTATGCTACCGAAGGTTGAATAGCATGAAAGCTCTAAGAATAATAATAAACTAAATAGTCGGATGAATGATGATGCATGTTGCAATTATTTTACCTTATCCCTTAACGAAAAAGATATTTCTATTGGTTTGGTGTGGAGAAAAGTTAAAAATAATTAATCTTCAACAGAATTTAGATTAATTATAGTGAAACTTTGAACGCTTTCTTGCGTGTGAATGCTTGACACTATTCTGATTCCTCAATGTACCCTTCAATCCATGTATATAAATCAATATAAAGAATCAATTAAGCTGTGCAGATAACGTTTGAGCTGATATGGCTTCTTGACTTTTAAATCCTATGATGTTACTACGACGTGGAATCATTTGCTTCAGAGCTTAAATTTGATTCCGGTCAACAAGCAAGGATTAAAAAACAAATATCAGAAGATTACTGTGACTACAAGGTCTCAATTTCCATCTGCCTTCGCAAACAACACTACATCAGTTACAGTAGTCTTTGAATGGATAAGCTTGTATCTATAATTCTAATTCTAATAGCTTTCGATTTTTTAAAGGTACAGGCAATGTCCAAACCAGTATAAGTACAACATCCTCTTGCATGATTTTGCAAACACAAAACTACAACTGGATATGATAAACTCTTCTATGTCGTCCCTTGCTCTCATAATTAGTACACTCTTTTTACTCTCTTTAGTGTCTGAAGCTCACAGTTACTCTAATGAGGAGTTTCTTCAGTGCCTTGCTTCCAAAAATTCCACTTCCGATATTTCCAAAGTCGTTTACACCCCACAAAACTCCTCCTACTCCTCTGTCTTGCAGTTCTCTATGAAAAACCTACGCTTCAATACAGCCACTACGCCAAAACCAGTAGCGATAATCACCCCAGTCGAGGTATCCCAGATTCAAGCTGCCATTACTTGTTCTCGCAAACATGGCTTGCAAATTAGAGTTCGAAGTGGTGGCCATGACTTTGAAGGTCTCTCCTCCGTTTCTATTCTACCATTTGTCATAGTGGATTTCATTAATCTTCGATCGGTAACAGTTGATGTAGAAAATATCAATGCGTGGGTTCAATCTGGGGCAACTCTTGGGGAACTTTACTACAAAATCGCCGAAAAAAGTAAAACTCTTGCCTTCCCGGCGGGAAGTTGTCCTTCAATTGGTGTGGGTGGACATTTTAGTGGAGGAGGGTACGGACCCTTGTTGCGGAAGTATGGTTTCGCAGTCGATAACATAATTGACGCTCAACTCGTTGATGTTAATGGAAGAATTCTCGACAGGTCATCAATGGGAGAAGATCTGTTTTGGGCCATTCGAGGCGGCGGAGGTAACACTTTCGGTATCGTGGTCTCCTGGAAGATAAACTTGGTTCCGGTTCCACCTACTGTGACAGTGTTTACGGTAGTGAGAGGAGTGGACGATAATGCAACGAAGCTAGTGAATCGGTGGCAATACGTCGCCAACAAACTTGACGAAGATCTCACCATATATGGTTTACTAATAAACGGTGATTTGAATGGAGACGGAAGAGTACAAGGAGCAGTTTTGTTCCCTGCTTTGTTCATCGGCGGCACGGATAGGCTACTTCGATTGATGCAAGAGAAGTTTCCTGAGATGGGTTTGAAGAGGGAAGATTGTACTGAAATGAGTTGGATAGAATCTATCTTATACTTCGCTGGACTCCCAAGCAACACGTCGGTCGATGCTTTATTGAATAGGACTTCAATACCCAAATCAAATACTAAAATAAAGTCTGATTATGTGAAAGAGCCTATACCTGAAGATGCATGGGGAGAAATATGGAAGAGGTTACACCAAGTTGATTCTGTTGTTTTGGTTCTGGCACCATATGGAGGAAAAATGAGTGAAATTCCAGAGTCTAGCATTCCATATCCGCATAGAGCTGGGAATTTGTTCAAAGTGGGTTATGTGGTGGGTTGGAATGAGACGGGTAAGGAGGCATCACGAAGACATATAAGTTGGATCAGGAAGCTTTACAAGTACATGACTCCATATGTCTCCAAAAATCCTCGAGAAGCATATGTGAATTACAGAGATCTTGACATAGGGAGGAATAATTATGTTGGTACTACAAGTTACAGGAAAGCAAGCATTTGGGGTACCAAGTATTTTAAGAATAACTTTGACAGATTGGTGCGTGTGAAGACTGAAGTTGATCCAGATAACTTCTTCAGAAATGAGCAGAGCATCCCTCCACTTTTGGCCCATTGATCGCAGAAGGTTCATTGATGATAAGGGTTTTCCAATTATATTTTTATGTCGTTAAAACTAAAAAAATAAATAGAAACAAACAGGTATTAAGTTGTTTACATGGTTTCTTGGTATGTATATGTGTGTTTCTCTCAGTTCAAGTCAATAGAATGTTCTTTGCACTGAGATTTTACCATATATAAGATCTATAGTTGAAAATTAAAGTTCACTTTGAGCTTGTTAGGTTTAGTTGTAGGTTGTGAAAATTTTTAAATTAATCCGAAAGACGAAGCGTTTGACTTTAAAATTATTGTCGTCAAATATTCAAAAGGTTTTTTGTAACTAAAGAAAACAATTTTTTTTTGTAATTTTTTAAAATACTTCTCCTACAATCTTTTATACACTAAAGAAAACATAATTTTTGTAAATTTGTAGGTTTTGGCAGGCAAAATACTTCTCCTACAAATTTTATCATTCTTTTAATATATATTCTCACTTCCAGTCCATTTCGATCAGTTGGTGAATTGTTTTGATTTTGTTAGAGTCTCTAATAGATTGTTAGAAGGGTATACCCAACTATATAGCTTGTAAATTGTAGCCATCTATGACAATCGGTCGTCATATCCGTTGGTGTAACTATCATCTGTACCCAAATTAATTCTTAAATTATTGCAATCAACAAACGTGATATAGGGAAGTAAGAGTTGATCCTACGAATAACTCTTGTCTGCTAACCGTTACAAAAGATAATAATTAATTGAAGGGAGGTTGAAAAATTTTGTAATGAGGAAAATAAAGGAAGTAGTAAAATAAGAGTTCTCGATAAAAAAAACCTTGGCTTATGGTTGCTTCTATCCCTTGGAGCTATAATTGATTAGTATCACAAAAATAATTATTTATTAATCATACATTGGTTGTGATATTAAATATTCGTCTTTTCCTAGGATTAATTAATCAAAAAACATATAATCAATTAACTCTTATATTTTAATAACCTTAAATACGATCCAAAATTTAAGTAAATAATAGCTTTAAGAAAAGAAGATCATCAAAGCAAGATAACACAATAACTGCAGTTACATTTAATCTAGTAAAACACTTTTTCTAAGACTAATAATGTCTAATGGAGCAAATTAAAACTCCTATTTCTTACAAGTGATTAAAAGAATTGAACTTTCAAGTTTTTAAACTTTAATCTAGTAAATGATCATTTCAATTAATATTATAATTACATATCTTAGAAAGCAAAAAAAATAATCATCAAAACAAAGCATAATAAAGCCGCTTATTCATTAGCGATGGTCGCTTTATTACATGCAAACCGTTTCATTTAGGATAATATCCTTAGTAGTATTGTTTCTGATGTTCGTTCTGATTCTTCCGCTTTTGTATTCAATTCTGAAGAAGCTTAGGTCCGGGTGTATATGGTAAAGCCTATTGACTTTGGGTTTAGTTGCTTCCTCAGTTTTGATTTCTCGTTTTGCTTTAATGAATCTCTTTAGTTTAAAAAAAACAAAGCATAAAAATACAGTCAAATACATGAATAAATAAAATACTCCATAATAAGGCCTATTGCCTCCAAATTTTCAAAGTTCCAAAAATGATTCCACTTTCTTCAACCAATAATAAAAGATTTAGTCAACAATGACTATTCCTATACTAGCGTCTAAATAAAGACTGCTCTAATATTACTAAAGAAAGGAGGAAAACTGCTATAATATTTACTAAAGAAAGGAGGAAAAAGTCGACATTAAGAAACTAGAAAATGTATCTGGAAGATGGGATGATTTGCTCCTTCACACTTTAGCTCTACTTATAACCACACTTGACCCTATGTGAAAACTTGTTATTATGATTCTTTGGATCCCCTAGTTCATAACTTCATTGATTTTCAATTAGATTTGGTCACACTACAAGAAATATACATAATCTGCGACGTTTTATCAATAAAACGTCACAGATTGTCTTGACTTTTTGTGACGTTTAAAAAACGTCACGAAAAATTTGAACTTTTTACGACGTTGTATGTAAACGTCACAAATTTATAATACTTTTTACGACGTTTCCTTCAGAAAACGTTTTAAAATAGAACCTGCGACGTTTTTTTCGATAAAACGTCGTTGTTGATATAAAATTCAACAAAGCTTAAACCAAATAAAACCACTCGAAGCCAATACGGTGAAATTGAGAGGCAAAAACCCCAACTTTCAAAACTGAACCCAAAACAAAAATCGTCACACAAAAATCGTCACCAAGCCTCTTTGCTATCTTAGTCCTCCAAATGTTCAGCAGTCTTTGCGACTTTTCGTCAAGCATCGGGTGCGAAGAAATTGCTGTTTGAGCCTCACGTTCATTCTGGACTCGGCTATTATCGAGCAACTAGGAATCCCGGAATCAGAGATTCGGAATCCCGCGGTTTCTTCTTCCTATCAGAGCTCCAAGTTGCGGAAACCCAATCAGACAGTACTCGAAGCTCAAGCTAGGGTTTGTACTGGACCTACACAAACGAAGCCGCTCAGTGAAGACCAAGCCTTCAAGGTTTTGGACACGATTTT
>JAOTIZ010000003.1:29599663-29611092 GCA_027123425.1 Erythroxylum panamense | reverse complement strand
CTGATCTTTGAAGAATAGACCGATCGGCCCTTGGGTTGTTATGTCTGGATTCGGGCCCAGCATGACCGGCCCGACCAAACTACAATTTTTTTTTTGCATTTTTATTTGCGTCATGTTAGGTTCTACGTGAATCCCATTTTTCTAATCCTACATGTCTATAATTTTGGAGATTTAAATTATTATTCTATAAGAGTGATATAATTAGTTCCTAAAGTTTTTAAATATATGTACAAATGACAATAGATCAAATCGATACCAAGCTTTAGCCCAAACTGATCCTTGCTGCAGGAGCCATGGTACAAAATAGTGACCTGAATAATTTTCCAAAACAAAAATGTCAAAATTGTGTCATTTCGAGGAAAGTGGCATTGTTTATAAACTTCTCTAAATATTTGGAAGTTAAATCATATTGTATTTAGATATTTCAACAATTATTTTGATTAAGTTGGTGTTTTAACTTGTCAACTAGTTTCACTTTAAATATGTAATTAAAAATTTTGATAATAACTTAATTATATGTGTAAATATTATTATTGTTATTTATGTAAATATATTAAAATTTTGTGTGGTTTGAGTTTTTAAAATTTTGTTACTATATTTTTGAAAGCAGCAATTACCTCTTATAGTATTATTTAGTTGTCATATAATTTTTTAAATTATCATTTTATTTAATATTAGAATTCTTAAGTTTTAATACAATGTTTGTTTAAAAATTATGAATAAACAAAAAATTAATAGGTTATAAAAATAATTTGTAAAATAATTAAATTATACTATAAAGGGATAATTAAGATTTTTAAAATATAATAATCAAAATAAAAATCAGTTTACAAAGTGGTGGATTGTCATTAATTCATACGACGTTCAAGTTGAGTCAAAGGAGGACTAAGCTACTATTTGTCCTATTATCATTTCAAACCTAACAGTTAGGGCTTAAAGAATCTTGGATCAAACAAAAAGTAATGTTGAGCAAAAACATAGTCTAAGGCCCAAGCTTGTGTAACTAAACTTTGTGATTCATATTTGGTACCTAGCTTTCAACAGTAATCCAAGTACTAGTCAATGCAACTACTAACTCCGTAGAAAACAATAACATTATAAGTTCACCAACCAAAAACTAGGATGCATAGTATAGGCGGCCATATGGGCTTCCTGAAGAATCTCCTTCCTCAGATCATCCATATTAGGCACACACAACCTCTCTCTCAACCATAGTGTCTCGCCCCTCAATTCAAACTTAAAATCTGGGTTCACCTTCACTTTCTCCATAAGTTTGACCATATCGCGATCTTTGCTATGTACTCTTTTGATCATATCATGTAACATCAGCATAAGTTTTAATCTAGCAGTCAAGGCCCTATTCTGCTCCAAATTCAACTTCACATTCAGAGCTCGCAAGTGAATTAAACTAGGTAACCTTGATAACTGAATTTGAGCACTGATATTAGACTTCCTGCTCAAAGCATCTACCACCACATTAGTTTTTTTCAGGTGGTACTCAATAGTGCAATCATAATCTTTCAATAGCTCAATCCATCTCCTTTTTCTCAAGTTAAACTCCCTTTGACTCAGCAGATATCTCAAACTCTTATGATTTGTGTATATTTGGAAAGTCTTTCCATACAAATAATGTCTCCAAATATTTAGAGCAATGAAAACTACAGCTAGCTCTAAATTATGTACTGGATAATTGATTTCGTGAGACCTTAATTGTCTCGATGCATAGGTGATCACCTTGTCATGCTGCATCAATACACATCCCAATCCTTGATGCGATGCATCACTATACACCATATTACCTCCGGTCCTTAATGGAATAGTCAACACTGGTGCAGTAGTCAACCGATGTTTTAGCTCATCAAAGCTTTTTTGACACTCCTCATTCCATCTGAACACTACATTTTTCCTCATAAGTTTTGTTAGAGGGGTTGAGATTAAAGAAAATTCCTCGATAAACCTCCGGTAATATCCGGCCAATCTTAGGAAGCTTCAAATTTTAGGCACATTTCTCGGAGCTTCCCAATTCATCACTCCTCTATCTTCTTTGGGTCTACCTGTATGCCATCTTCAGTCACTATATGCCCTAGAAACACAACTTGATCCAGCCAAAATTCACACTTACTGAATTTGACATACAGCTGCTTCTCTCTCATGATCTGTAAAATGACTCTCAGATACTCAACATGCTCCTTTATGCTATTCGAATACACCAAGATATCATCAATGAATATAATCACAAATTGATCCAGGTAGGGTTGAAACACCTTATTCATCAAGGACATAAAAGTTTTCGGGGCATTAGTCAACCCAAACGGCATCACTAGAAACTCATAGTGCTCGTACCTACTCGTGAATGCACTTTTAGGTACATCAACCTCTGCTATCTTCAACTAATAGTACCCTGACCTCAATTCTAATTTAGTAAATACCTGAGTTCCCTGCAACTGATCAAGCAAATCATCAATTCTAGGAAATGGGTACTTGTTCTTCAATGTCACCCAATTTAGATACCTATAATCGATGCATAACCTCAAGGTCTCATCCTTCTTCTTCACAAACAGTACTGGAGCTTCCCAAGGTAAAATACTGGGTTTAATAAAATTCTTTTCTAATAACTCTTGTAACTGAACCTTTAGCTCATTCAATTCCACAGGTGTCATCCTATATGGAGGAATAGATATATGAGCAGCACCTGGAATGTGATCAATCGTGAACTCTATTTTCTGATCTGGTGGTAAACCAGGTAGCTCGGTGGGAAATACATCCAGGAAATCCCTAACCACAAAAATGTCATATATATTCTGCTCAACTCTAGTATCAATGACGTGAGCTAGATAAGTCTCACATCCTTCCTGCATCAATCTCAGTGCACTTGTGAAGGATATCATCTTGGCTGGTACTGCTTGACTAATTCCTCTGAATACTACCCTCGGCTGACCAGGAGATTCTAATACTACCTCCTTGGTATAGCAGTTCATGATAGCCCTATGAGCAGTAAGCCAATCCATGCTTAGGATAATGTCTATCTCTCTCAACCGTAATATAATCAAGTCCCTCCAACTCTGCTTGATCGATCCTAATTAAGCGCCCCTTGCAGACCTCTTCTATGACAGTAGTACTACTTAGAGGTGTACTCAACTCTAGTCCATACTGTAACATCCCCCTAGTATAATGCAGTCTACATGCCAGATGTGGTACAATAAAGGAGTGTGTGGATCCTAGATCTAACAGTGCAAATACCTCAAAATCATAAATAAGAAGCGTACCTACCACAACATCTAGTGAGTCTTGAGCCTCCTGAATAGTCATGGCATAGACTCTAGCCTGGGATTGCGTTCGGTTGCCCTGCTTCTTAGTCCTCATGGAAGAACTCTCAGAGCTCACTCTACCTCTACCTCAGCCTCTCTGTCCAGATCCACTACCTCTGCTCTGCTGGACCGTAGCATCACTCTCAGATCGCCCATTCATACCAGACTGAGCTCCCAAAGTAGCAGGACAATCCCTGATCCGGTGGTCAAACGAGTCACATTTGAGGCAAACTCCAGTTAACCTCCAACACTCATCACTATGCCTCCTCTCACAATGCTCACATACTGAAAATTGATTATGTACTGCACCCCTTCCACTACTAGTTTGTGAAGATCTACCCCTCTGCCCAGATCCTGACTACCTGGATCCACCTAGTGGTCTAAAGGTTCTGTTTTGGTGCTCACTAAATCTTCTGCTAGAACTACCTTGACTCTCACTAGACCTCTTTATACTGGATCATTGCCCAGTCTCTGCTTGTCTCTCTCTCAATAGTTATTCAATTATGATCAAAGCAGCTCTCAACTCAATGAAAGTACCTAGATCTGAAAGCACCAACCTTGTTCTGATCTCCATATTGAGTCCATCCTGAAACTTCCTACATTTGTCTTCTTCTGTAGGGATCAGAGCAGTAGCATAACCCATCAACTCATTAAACTGGATCTCATATTCAGCCACTGACATCCTACCCTGCTTCAATTCTAAGAACTCCCTCATCTTCATGTCTAAATAGATATTGGGCATGCAATTATCTCTGAAGACCCTTCGAAAGTCTTCCCACTTCAATTGGTAAGGCCTGATGGTACTTCCTGGGATAGTCTTCCACTACTGGTAAGCTAGGCTCGCAGTCTATCTGATCAAAAACCCTCTCAATCCTTTCCAACTATCCTTCGGCATCAGTAGGGTCTGTACTGCCATAAAAGTCCATAACTCCCTGCTTCCGTAGCCTATCATACCTCCTCTCCCTTCTCTTGGGAACTCTACGAGGCATCTCCTCAGAACTCTAGGAGGCATCTCCTCATATTGAGATACCGAGGACTCCTTACTGGTTCCTACAGATCTTTGGTCAGCTGGTAGATCAATTTGATCACCTAGAGCGGACGACTTATAACAAACAATAATTTCAATCATTTTATGCATTTCTCACAATATTTCATGCTTAACATTCCTATATGTCCTAACAGATGCCAAACTATGGTCTAATACCACCTAAATGTAGCGCCTCCTTACCGTAGGGTACACACCTGGACACCCAGAGGTCATATTGGTACATATCCTACGATAAGGGAGGGCTACTATTGATCGCTACATTCACTTCACATGTCATTATTCACTTATAAAGCATCATAAGAAAATCATAATATTTAAAAACCCAAAATTTCCTCATTTCATTGCATAAAACCAAAAGTCTACATTGTGTTTTTCCAACACTCCTTGTATGTACATCATCAACACCTAATACAAAAGTAATACATGATAGAGGAAAATATATATAATCAATCTAGTTTGTCCAAAAATTCCAGTTGATCAACCTTTGAGCCATTGCTTCTTTTGCCAAAACACAATCTACACAGCTGGTGGAGCCTCTCAGTAGCTAGAGTTGTCTCTCGGTCTTGAAAAGATAACGTTGCAATTTTGGTGAGTTTTACGAACTCAATGAGGTAACCATCATCGATGGTCCACTCAATTCATGCAACACAACAATTCACATAACATACAATCACATTTTCGCATAATTGATAATGTATCACATTTCCACTTAAACATAGGCAATTTCGCATTTCAATAAAACAAACATACTTAACAAAAATGCATATGAAATGTTCATGAGACTCTTTTTCAATTGTTACATTGTTGTGACCGAGTACCTAAACTGTCCCGTATCTATTTTGGATACCGGGCTCATTAATAATTGTCGCTTATCTGAAAATGATACATGGCTCATTTTACATAGCTTTAGGCTCTTAATCACTTTTTGAGCTCGAGACTCTTTTTCACACTTTGAGCTTTATGCTCTGATTGGTGGCTACTCTGGTCACAACTGCCATTATCTAATTGTACATTCATGTATAGAATGCATCTATCACAATCAAACACATTATGAAGCACATAGTTCATCACATTCACATTCAAGTAGCACTTCAATATCTCATCCCATTTCACAATCATCGAACCTTCTTTTCAAAAATCAACACAATTCAATTCACATTCATTAAGCAATTCAAACATAATCTAACACAACAAATAATTGAGTAGAACCGTCTAGGTTACTCACAGGTCGCTCCCGAAGTTAAGGTCTGGAGGTTCTGGCAATGTCTGGAGGTTGACGTTTCAGTTGCTCCTCTATAATAACAATATACACATATCACAATTTGACACAATTGTAAGGCTTTTACAATGCACATGTATGTATATGAAAGATACATAATGCATGTTCATGACAATCTCGGGTATCTATCCATTATTCTCATCATGTAAACATTTTTATTTCCAACTCACATAAGTACCATGTATACTTATGCTCTATATCCTAATGAAACCATTAAAATCACAATTCATAACTCATTGATCAAAATTCTAGATTTTTCCCAAAAACTGATTCTCGGGTCTACTATTCTTGATCATTTAGAAATGAAAATGGGAAAATTTGAGAACACTTTCTTCTATAAAGTTTCTCCCCTATGTCTTAGGTTTCTAATGACACTAAGATTATTCAATTTTGTTCAGTAGTGTGAAAGTTATACTCCAAATATTTTCGGACTACTTTTATTCTGAGATAGTACCCTATACTCAAATTCCACCTATAAATTGAAATTCTTAAAGTTCGATTCAGGATTTGATTTCTTCATATCAGTTGTGTTCCTATGTCTCTAGTTTACTCCAAATCAAGAATCAATCTATTTGGATAACTATAGAAAAAGATATTCCCAAAATACTGAACTATGTTCAGTGTAGAGAAAAGTTTGCCACGGCGAACTCCTCCAAAGAGGAATTCTCGTGAAATTTTCACAAGTTCGCTATGGAGAAATTGAGAGCTGGCCGCAACAAACTTTACCCGAAAGAAATCCTAGCTAAACCTTCAATTTCTTCGTGGTGAAGCAAGGAGTTTGCCGCGGTAAACTTCCACAGATGCATACCTAGTTTTTCAACTTCAGGTCAGATTTTGAGACTTTTATAAATAGAATTTGAATTCAACTTCTGCATGAAAAATATGACCATATGTCTCTAGTTTAATTAAAATTAAGAATTATCTCGTTTGGATAATTAGAGAAAAATTTATGGCTAAAAGACTAAGGTATACTCAGTGAACATTTTCTAATAAATCATCCTCAAACTTTCCAGATTTTTATACCTAACCTAACTTGTACAAAGATCACCATTTTCTACTTCATTTACTTCCCATTTTTATCTCCATTTCATCTTAATATCATTCAACAACAAAGCATGACCTAAATTTGATCATTAACCCAAAAACAAGATATGTTTATGTACCTATTCATCAACTCCCAATTCTCATTAAAACATCCTTTCCACAACCAATCTATCTTACAAACATGTATAATATAACTCATAGTTTCTTACTCCTCATATACAACATCAATCATCCATAAAACAACTCCTAACCTATTATTTAGCATTTATATGAAACAAAACATCTCTATAACTCATTACTCATCAAGCATATATGTATAAGCAAAAAAATTCACAACTCTTCATCATCCATGACATATACATACACAAAACACCATTTCATGCATTAACCTCTAACTATCATCATAAATGCTCCATTTAACATTACCTAAAAAAATTAAAACACAACTTACTTCATTTAGCTACCAAATCTTCAAACTCTTCAAGAAAATAAAAAATTACCTAACTTCAAACACAACCTACGATTATCACCATCTTTAGGGTTGGAAGGTCAGGGTTTTTGGTGGGAATGAAAGAGAGAGAGCAAGGAGAAGGAGTAGCCAATGGGAGATGAGATGTCAACGTGGGTGGAGATTTGAAGAGAAAAAAATCAAGAAGAAGAAGAAGAGAAGAGGAGCTACGAAGGAGAAGAGAACTAAAACAAACTTTAATGGCTTTTAAGAGAGAAGCATTGTGAGAGAGAGCAAATAAAAGGAGGGTTTTCAATAAAATTAAAGACTTATGACATGTGTCACTTGCTCCAATTTCTAAGCCATTAAAATAGGTTCCTTCATTCAATTAGTCCAATCAATTTCAATTTTTTCTCCAATTGTCTCCCAAATTTTCAATGGCATTTGTGAATAAATCCTAAAGTCATTTATTAAAAATTTCATTGCAGTTTTGCCACTTGACAATTTTCCTAGTCCAAAAATATCCAACAATTTTCAAAAATTTCTCCAATAATTTCAAAAATGCTAAATCTGTAAATACACTCTTCAAATCAATTTTTCAACACATAAAAACCATAATTCTTAATAAAAATTACATTTTCAAACAATTATACCCGGAATGTCAATGCATGCATGTATAGTCATTTTCATATGCAAAAATTCAACATTGACGTGTATATGCATGTTATAGTATGCATGAACATGAAATGTATTTTCTAATCTCTCAATCATCTCTTATATATTCTATTCTAGCCGCAATATGGGTAACGGGATGTTACAAAGTCAGTGCTAGCCGAAGGTATAGAGGGAGATTTGGCTGACAAGGAACTAACCTATTATACTTCGGAGGTCAAGGAGGACAAGGTCTATGCAATCCCACCTCTAGTGCTAGCAAAGAAAGGTGCTACACAGCTCTGATTAGCCCTAATTGGGTTCTTCTTCGATAAACGCCCTACCTTCCCTGTTGTACAGGGAGCGTTAACAAAATCTTAACTAGAATATGGGTTAAAGGAAGTGCTGATCACGAGTGCAAACAATTTTCTGTTCAAATTCGAATCGGAGATAGGTTTAAATCAGGTATTAGAAAGGGGACCTTGGCATATCCAAGGCAAACCCCTATTTCTATAAAAGTGGAGTTTGAATGGGGGGAGTTAGAGGAATTCAGTCTCCTCAAATGTGGGCGAGATTCCACAATATACCTATGGAATACTGGAACACCGAAGGGTTAGGTAGAATTTCTAGTGCTATAGGACGACCACTGCTTATGGATAATTAGACGGCTAGAATATTTAGGATTGTCTACGCAATAATGTGTGTGGAGCTGCAATTGGACAAAACATGGCCGTTATCATTCCAATTGGCAACTTATACTGAAGATGGGGAGACAATTTTCAAGGAAATCCCAATAGAGTATGAATGGAAGCCTAACCAACAACAACAGAAGAAGGCATGGGTACCTACAGGAAGGAAGTTTGATGCGACACTACAACAGGAGCTGGAAAAGGGGAAGGAGATCACAACCACTTATCCAATCCAGCAAAGAAGGGGAGAGGATCTAGGTATTGCAAGGACAATGTAGCTCATTAAGGAGGTTCAGAATTTGGAGAACCAAATTGAGACTAGCCCAGGTAATGGACCTAAACAGAATGAACAACATACTGGGATGTTTAATCAAGTTGGGCAGGAATCTAGTCCATCTGGGAGCTCAAATCAACTAGCCTTAGATCAAGAGCAATAGGCAGACCTGAGTGACGACCTAGTGGTGCACAATCAGCCTTAGGTGGATCAGGTAGGTACCCCCTGAATTGGTTCTTAGTATTGATAGTACTGGTAGGGGAGGGACAGAGGGGGCTTTCACTGAGAAGAAAAATAGGAAATCTCGAAGGAAGTTGAAGTAGGAGTCCTTAGTTTTCCTTTTCCTTTTTTGGTTTTTGGGTTATGGATTTACTCTTTTAGAATGTTAGGGGAATCAATAACCCCAAAAAACAATTAGTTATTAAAGAAAATATTAGGTATTTGTCAGTTGCTTTTGCGTACATGACTGGGACTAGGATTAGGAACCCTTCTTTCCTTAGTATTGTCTATTTCTCTCTCTTTCCAAAATGGTGCTCCTTCAGTAATGTAGATTTTGCCTCAAATGCTAGGATTGTTTTAGCTTGGAACCCAGAAAGCCTTAGCTGTAACATTCTTCATACTACTGATTAGCTTATTCATTTAGAGGTTTCCATTATGAACAGTTCAATCTCCTTACTCATGATGTGTGTGTATGGGGCTAATAACCTCAATCATAGGAAGTATTTATGGTCTGAGCTCTCATCTATCAATTCCACTTTGAACACCCTTCCCTGGATTATAGCCGGGGATTTTAATGCCATTTTATTCCCTCATGAGGCAGAACCTTTTAGTCCCTCAGCTATGAATGGAATGTATGATTTTAGGAAATGTGTGGAGGAGTGTGCCTTGTTCGATCTTAACTCTAGTGGCCCTAGCTTTATTTGGAACAACAATCAATGTGGCGACCTTTATATTGGTAGGAAATTAGATAGAGCCCTTGTGAATGCAAATTGGAGCACTACCTTTCCAAATTCCTTTAGTGTTTTCCTCAATCCAAACATCTTTGACCATTCTCCAGTTGTGGTTAAGACCTTAGCAAGTCACCCGAGGATATTTTAACCTTTCAGGTTTTCAAATTTCCTAGCTTCCCAACCGAACTTCTTATAGATAGTTCAAGAAGCGTGGTTCACTCAAGTCCAGGGCACCCCTATGTTTTGTGTGGTGTCCAAATTCAAAGCGATTAAAACCGCTCTTAAAAGTCTTAATTCAAGGCAAATCGGAGATGTACATGATAGAGTAGAGAAATGCCAAGATGCTCTTAATAGTGTTCAAGATTAAAAAAGGTTGTTTCCTAACTATCCTCAATTGGTTACTAAGGAGGATGAGGCTATAAATGCTTTAATCCAAGCATTAGATGATTAGGAATCATTCCTTAGGCAGTCTTCCCGAATCAAATGGGTTAAAGAAGGAGATAGGAACACTAAATTTTTCCACAACTCAATCCTAGCTCATAGGAATAGAAACAACATACACTCCTTAGTTGTGGAAAATGGGAATAGGATTGTTGAGTTTGTTGAGATTCAAGAGAAGTTCATTGGTCTCTTTCAAGCTTCTATTGGGAATAATCAGGACCTCCTCCCTTCCAAAGACTTTGTAGAAAAAATGTTCTCACTTTCCTTACTAGAAAACCTCTTAGAATCCCTCATAGCTGAAGTCTCAGCACAAGAGATTAGGGAGGTTTTTAAATCCTTAAACCCTTATAAGGCTCTTGGGCTAAATGGCTTTAATGGTTTCTTCTACCTGCATTCATGGTCCATAGTAGGAGGGGAAGTTATTAGGGCAATTCAAGACTTCTTTCAACATGGTAAACTTCTAAAAGAACTCAATTCCACTTTTATCACCCTTGTTCCTAAGAATGCTCATCCTTCCACTGTTTTCAATTATAAGCCTATTTCCTGCTGCAATATGATTTATAAGGTGATTGCTAAAATCATTGCAAATAGGCTTAGAGCGACCCTACCTCTCAAAGTGCTTTTATAAAAAATTGTCAAATAGGGGATAACATTTTACTATCTCAAGAGATTTTCAAAAACTTTCATCTTTCTAACAGTCACAAGAGGTGTGCTTTCAAAGTGGACCTTCAAAAAGCCTACGAATCCATTAACTAGGATTTCCTTCTTAATATATTAGGAGACATAGGTTTTCCTCTAAAGTTCATAGCTTGGATCAAAGAGTGCATCACCTCCCCTTCCTACTCCATTCTACTCAATGGATCACCTTCTAAATTCTTTCGAGGAAAATCAGGCCTTAGACAAGGTGATCCACTTTCACCTCTCCTATTCATTCTCTATATGGAAGCCCTATCCAGAAGTTTACATGTATGCACCACAAGGATTCCTTCTTTCAAATACCACTGGAGGTGTAAACCTCTTCAACGTACACATTTACTGTTTGTAGATGACCTTCTTTTGTTCTGCCATGCTAACTTAAACTCAGTACAAATTTTGCTAGATTGTCTGGGGACTTTTTCTAAATTTTTTGGAATGCACATGAACTTAACTAAGAGTAAGTTTTTTTTATCCCCTGATATAGTGTCTTTGAGTCCTCAAATAGAAGGTTTCTTAGGTCTTCATGTTGGAACCCGATCCGGAACACCGGATCCCAACCGGAAAACGAAAGGCGAAGGAAACGGATAATAAAGCGAAATGC
>JAOTIZ010000003.1:29549464-29559542 GCA_027123425.1 Erythroxylum panamense | reverse complement strand
AATAGACTTATCTTCTTTCATCTTGAATAGATCATACTGATGTACAACAATACTGATCTTGGACTCTTTCACCTAGTCTGTGCCTTCATGTGCGATGGATAAAGTATCCCACATCTCCTTTGCAGTTTCGCATCTACGAACTTTATCATATTCAATTCTTCTTAAAGCACGACTTAGAAAGAACTTGGCCTTTGAGTTTAATCGAAATCTAGCTTTGTGATCAACCGACCATCTGGTACGAGGAATGATATTTCCTTCATTATCTATTAGTATGTATGGTCCATTCTCGACAATATCCCAAACATCAATATGTGTGGATTCTATGAAAGTCGCATCCTGTCCTTCCAATAATGATAATCCTCATCATTGAATGCAAGAGGCCTTGTGATCGAGGCACCTTCAGCTATAAAAACATGTGATTCAGCCATGGATCTTTGTCCTCACTTTATAAAGGTGGTTCTTGGAAACCGAGCTCTAATACCAACTGAAGTAAATCACTTGTTAATATAGAAATCACGTAAAGTATGCAAAACACACAAGAAGGGGGGTTAAATTGTGTAATCTTTTTCGAAATTGTTAATCTTTTAAGATTTCTTGAATATCTTTATAACTATCAGATGAATACCAAAAACACTTTACTAAAAATTGATAATTATTGAAATCTCAAGTAACTTTATCTACTCGTCTAATAGCAAGAGAATTAAAGTATGAGAGTTAGAGAATAGACGTCGCGATTTTATACTGGTTCTCCCCAAACCTTGAGCTACGTCCAGTACTCAGAGTTTGTCTGAGATTTTACTATACTTTTCAACTTTTACAAGTATTCTTTCTTCCCTTCCAGAGCCTCTTCAGATCTCTTTATCAAAGTATTCTTTCTGCTATCTTAGCCTCTTCAAGCTACAACCTTTTCTTTCTCTCTCTAAGAAAGGTATCTTGAGCTTTACGTTACAGTAAGATTCGCTCTCTTGTTTCATACTTTGAATACAGAATTTCTTCTAAGTATTGTACAATCACAGTTTTCTCTCTTGTAAGCAAAAAATTATTTTAGTCTTCGACTAGGACTAGTATTTATAGCCTAAGTCTCCACTGTCTTCTTGAAAACTGCTTCTTGAATCTTTAAGAGATCGTTATTTAGTTGAGTTCTGTAACTAACTCCAACTAACTAACTGTCTAACATTCTAGAGTGCCTTCCTTTTTGTATCATCTAATATTGTCGCTTCGTCTGTTGTTTCCATTTCATCTGTTGTTTGCGCTTCATCTATTGATTGTGTTTCGTTTGTTATTTACAATTCGTCTATTATTTCCGCTTCATCTGTTATTTACGCTTTGTATGTTGTTTTTGCTTCGTCTATTATTTTCACTTCATTTGTTATTTATGTTTCATCTGTTGTTTGCGCTTCATCTGTTATTTATGTTTCGTCTGTTGTTTCACTTCATTTGTTATGACGTGTATCGTCTGTTGCTGACATATCGTCTGGGATGACTAAGTGTTACTTACATTTTTCTACACATTTAACAAACTTATTAAAACAGTTCATATATTTCTAAGATTATTATTATTTGATTGTGACCAATTAATAAAAAGTCAAGTCTACTTGACTTAACAATGTTGAGGTAAATCAAAAAGCTCTCATACCTTATTATACCTTATATATTGCATCTCATCCTTCATTGCTTTCCACCATATATCTACATGAGGTCTAGAAACGGATTCTATAAAAGTCATTGGATCCATAATATATCATATGTCATAGTCTTGTTCACCTAAATAGACTATGTAATCCAATGAGATAGCCGGTCGCCTCTCTCTGGTGGATCTGCTCAACTGTATAGACTCTTGTATCTCAGAAACCTCTTCCTAAATAGGAATAGGTTCCTATGCCTGTATAGGCACGATACTCAGGCCTTCATCCATCGGAACTGACTGTATGAGAGGTGGATACACAATAATTGTAGTATCCTTCCTGCTATCTTCTGGAGGATGTGAGGATCATCCCTTATCATAGACATTATATTTCAGAAACTTCACTGTCTGTGATTCCACTAGTCTAGCTCCACCCTCTCTACAGTAAAATTTACAGCTCTTAGAGTGTTCGTAAAAACCCACTAAATAGCAACGAGTTGAACGAGATTGTAATTTACTCTCATAAGGATTATACAAACTCATCTCAGTAGGGCAGCCCCACACACGAATGTGTGCAAAGCTTGGCTTTCAACCCTTTCAGAGTTCAAAAGGTGTCTTTAATACTGACTTGCTCGAGACTCTGTTCAAAATATATAATGTCATCTTGATAGCTTCACCCCAAAGGTATTCGGGTAGGTTAGTCCTACTCTGCATTATCATATCCTTAAAGGTTCAATTACGTCTTTCAGCCACACTATTTTGCTCAAGACTACCTAACATAGTGAACTGAGCCACTATTCCAATCAATTCTAAATACCTGGAAAATGGAACTTTTTCTTGTCTTGCAACCCTATGTCTGCCATAGTATTTCCCTCCTCTATCAGATCTGACAATCTTTATTGATTTTTCCAACTGGTTCTCAACTTCAGTCTTAACGATCTTAAACTTATCAAGAACTTCAGACTTCTCTTTAAGCAAAATCACAAAACCATAACAGGAATAATCATCTATAAATTTCATAAGCATCTGACATTGCATAACGTGACTATATAGGGACCACTAACATCTTTATGTATAAGGTCCAATAAACTAAAAGTACGAGTTAACCCCTTTTTCTTTATCTTGGTCAACTTACCCCTACAACAATCGACACATATTTCCAGATCACTGAAGTCCAGAGTTGGGAGAATGTTATCCTTTATCAATCTCTCAACCCTCTCGCTGAAAATGTGACCAAGATGTTTATGCTACATCATGTCAATGTTTCCTTTATGAAGATTCTCTTTTGAGTAACAGGTTCAACAACATAAGACGAGGCATACATTTTATTAGGAGTAAAACACATTATATATATTCTGTAGGATAAGAAGGCAGTACCGATTTGTCTAGTATTGAGAGAAATATTTACAACTGCATTATCAAATACAAAATGAAAACCTTCTTTATCCAAAACTGATACAGGGATCAAACTCTGTCTAAAAGATGATATATAAAATGTGTCTCGTAAAACCAGTACAAACCTCATATCGAGGTTTAATCCTACATCTTCTACATACAAAACATCCACCCCTTCATTGTTGCCGATCATCAGCTTCTCCTCTCCCTTAGTCGGCCTTCTCCTAGATCTGAACCCCTGCATTGTGAAAGCATCATGGTTAAAAGCTCCACTATCTAACCACCAAGAACTTGATGTGGTTATAGCTACATTGGATTCATGAATCATAAAGGTTGAGGAGTTACCTGACAATTCCTACTTAACCTTCCATAGTTTGTACTTCGGGCAATCAGACCTCCTGTGTCCCTTGTTCTTACAAAAGAAGCATGTCATACTCTTAAGGTCATATGGGCCCTTCACAATGCTAAACTACCCACTCTGAATCTGAGGAGAGGCTTTGGGTTTCTTACCCTTACCCTTAGACTGTTAAGGCTTAGCCTTCCCCTTACCCTTTGCAGCTACATATATAGCTAGATGATGAGAGCTCCTGATCTTCTCCTCTGTTGCAGCACACAGGGAAATCAAGGCATTAATATCCCAGGCCTCATCTTGTGAGATGTAATAGGTGACCAACATCTCAAACTCCTGAGGAAGAGTGTTTAGTGCCTGATGCATTATCTGGATGATATAATCCCGAACGCCTCCCTCTCTAATGTACCTCATGGAGAATAGTTCCTTGATTAATGTGCTCTGCTCAGCATGAGAAGAGATTGTATCTCTGGGATATGTTTTCCATGAACTCCTAAGCTACGGTTGTGTCCGCCAATCCGCTTAACAGATGATCAGGTATCGGCCTCTTAATGGTCAAATAACACATTCTATTTGACCTTTCCCAAGTCACCATCGTTGCTCTGTCAGCTTCTGAGTTGACAACTGTAAGTGGGAGAGGCCTCTATGTGCATGGCCATGCTGACATCTGCCATCTCCAATGCAAATTCCATGTCCTTCTTCTATTTCTTGAAGTTGAAACCATATAAGGTTTCAAAAGTGACAACATTGTTGTTGACTGAGAAGGTGACTGAAAAATAGAAAAGATAATGTAAAAATCAGTATAAATGCAAGACAACAATGATAACATTATCTACACAATGAATCCAATCACACATATTATGAAACACTTGTGGGCTGAGTACATAATATATGCAATTAGACCTCCACTTAAAAGCGATCATAATACAAACTATCAACTCTTATGATACTGCCACTTGCGGGTGAATAGATCATTTAAGTGATGGCTTTCCTCCATCTAATGCCTTTATCTACATCTCAAAATCTCATATAAGGTAAACCCTTGTGGGTAGAATAACCGAATATGAGATCAGAGACATCCCCCGACATGTACGTGGTACAATCCAAATACTCACTCGAAAGGTTACTGTGGTGGCTACAATCTTACCAGTACCTGAAAAGATCACAAACACAAGGGATACATCTTTATGCCATCCTCACATTCTATAGAGGCATAATGTATGTGAAAATCGGTCATAAATGAAAAAACTAGATTCACAATTAAATAACCACATACTAACACTGAAAACATTGTCTTTAAACTTTATTTGAGACTTTTATAAGTAAAAAATCTCAATGAGAATGTTTTCCATACTTTCCTGAATACCGAACCTATTGCACGAGATGCATATGGGGCGTGCACGTTATGCGCTCCCCATGCGCAAACGCATGCCTAATGTACAGTGCGTGCAAATGTCTCGATCCCAGCGGTCAACATGTCGAGCCGGATGTGACGCATGTCACGCACACACCCCCGGTTCCATGCTCATGGGAGAGCTTGTCGCGTGAGGCGTGTGCATCTGCCAACGTGTGGTGCCACTTGACGTCACGTGATTGGCTCGTGCAATGCATGCGCTAGCTGTACTGTCTCTCCCTCATCTACTGTAGCAACTTTAGGCGTGTGCAACGCCCTCCGACTGGGAGGACAATTTTCAGGATCCTAAGATGTCATTTTTCGCTCTTTTTGACCCGTTTTCGACCCGTTTTCATAACTAACCTTATGTATACAATTTTTATGTAATTATATACGTAAAAAATCAAAAAATGAATTAAAAACTGAAGAAAACCATAATGAATGGAAACCGAAAAACCTTCTTTTCCATCAACCTAATCACGTAACTGCTTTGATACCACATGTAATACGTAGTACAGTCCTTATTACGTACCCATGATCATACATGAAAGGGTAAAAATAAAGGAAATACGAAATACCTGATTTTTGTTCCATTCAATGTTTCGAAGCAGTTTTTGACACCAAAACGAGCTCAGATCTTCTCAGGACATTGAGGAAGTTATTCACGACACTCGATTTAGGTCTTTCTATAATTTTCTCAATACGCAAGCTCTCTTAACGAGTCAAAGAACCGTATGTTTACAATTGATATGAACAACTGTAGGAGACTTTAACCTTTATATATCTTCTATAACGGGTTTCCCTATTACAAGGCAATATGGATCAGTTCTATATTAAAAGGAATTTATTTTTTACCCGGACTTCAATCTATTAATCTAGATCATTTATTAGACCACTTTATTACCCTTATTTAGATAAAATTATGTAACTTAACCGATTATTTATTGAAAGCCAAAATTACAATTAATAATTGTCCACTTAATAAAAAAAAGACAAAAATATCCCTAGGGACAAAATTGTCTAACGGAGGTATGTCTCTTCTGTCTGTCTCTTGAATGAATTATCTTCGAGGTTATCCATGATCTCTTGACGATGTTCCTTACTGCCCTCTAATTATTGCTATTATAGCATTGCATGTCACTCAAGACTCTGTCATACTTCGGCTGCCTCTATGCTCCAGTACTCATCTTCGTGAACCAGGTGAGCTTTGCTGACTTTTATGAGAACCATCTGTGCATGTTCCTTTCGCTTGATTTCGAGTATTGGGAGTTACTGCATGTTTGAATCTCTAGAATTCCTGCTATATTTTCTTCTAGTTTCCTGAGGTTCCAGTTCATTCTGAACATGTATTTACTGCTTAGATGCAGTTTCTTTACTATCAATATGTTTCCCTTGTACCATGAATAATGTATTGACAGAGTGTCGGTGCCTCCTGCTTTGTGTTCTGGAATCTTCTTCAATTTCTCTCTCTCCATATTTCATAAATCAGATGAGTTATGCTCATTTTGACTTAGTGCCCAATCGATATTGTCTTCCATAGAAGTGGGATTACACTGCAGGTTGAGCTTTGGAGTATGTTTCTCCAAATGCCAGAGTAATTGCACAAAGTAAATTAGATTTATCTTTTTTTAATTATTTAGAATTTATTACTTCTATATCTATTTCCTTTTTCTCTCTTTTGAATTAATTAAAAAATCTTTTTAGATTAAAAAAGGGTATTTGTGGATGGGATGATACGAAACAGAGTAGAATCAGGCCCTTCTTCCAGTCATGCCCTTGTTCCTACAATTTCTTATGTGCTTATTGCACAATTCTTCCTACCTCTTTCCCCGTTCATTGTTCGAATAACTTTGCATGGATTTCAACTATTCCTCTTCTAAGCTTTTACAATTTGTTCTATTGAAAGCTCCAGCCCATAAAGTTGGGATCTTAAGGTTAAGAAAATAAGCAAGGCAATGACAATACGAAGGCTGGAAAAAGAGCAAAGGACTAAGCTGCTGATCACCACAGCTCCACGGCAATTGCTAGATTAGTATGGTTCAGTATTTGTAAACGAGATGCTTCTATATAAATATGCATCGATCTTGTTGTTTAGACCCACACTTTTCCAAATTCCTTACTACCACGGTATATCGTACTCTTTTCAGTAGTCACAGGCAATGGGAGCAGTTCCACCCTCAGCTACTGATCATGAACTTTTTTACCAGTCTCTGTTGAGGTATTCTCACCCCTCTCATCCCCTCTCCAAAGCTATTTACACTCCGCATGATCATGAATTCCCTTCTGTTCTCCAAGCTTACATTCGAAATCTCAGATTCAACACCCCAACAACACCCAAACCTGTTCTCATCCTCGCTGCGTTGCACGAGTCACATGTACAAGCTGCTGTTATATGCGGTAGAAAGCATGGCCTTCAAATGAAGATAAGAAGCGGAGGGCATGACTATGAGGGCACATCATACGTCTCTGAAGTCCCATTCTTCATTCTTGACATGTGCAATCTTCGATCTGTTGAGGTAGATATCGACGATGAGACCGCTTGGGTTCAGACTGGAGCAACTCTTGGGGAAGTTTTCTACAGGATCGCTGAGAAAAGCAAAACTCATGGCTTTCCTGCTGGTGTCTGCCCAACAGTTGGAGTTGGTGGCCATTTTGTTGGAGGTGGATATGGGAGCATGATGAGAAAGTATGGTTTGACTGTTGATCATATCATAGATGCCAAACTTGTAAATGCTGACGGTAAAATTCTGGACAGAGAAACCATGGGAGAGGACATGTTCTGGGCTATTAGAGGTGGAGGTGGTAGCTTCGGAGTTGTTCTTGCATTCAAGATCAACATTGTGCGAGTTCCTGAGAAAGTCACTGTCTTCAAAGTCCAAAGAACACTGGAAGAAAATGCAACTGACATTGTGTACCAGTGGCAGCATGCTGCACCTAAGATTGATGAAGATCTCTTCATCAGGCTGGTTCTGGACGTTGTGAGAAAAGGTGAAGGCAGTGAAAAAACAGTGAGGGCTTCATTTGTAGCTCTGTTCCTTGGAGATGGCAAGAGACTTCTTTCAATTACGGAAGGGAGCTTCCCAGAGTTGGGTTTAGTTGAAGCAGATTGCCTTGAAATGAGTTGGCTTGAATCAATCCTTTTCTGGGATGATTTTCCGGCTGGGACACCAAAAGAAGCAGCGCTTTGTAGGAAACCTCAAACTCATAGACAGGTGTATTTAAAAAGGAAATCAGATTATGTGCAAGAGCCAATTTCAAAGCAGGGTCTGGAAGGTATTTGGAAGAAAATGATTCAGCTAGAGAGGCCAATATTGGCGTTCAATCCGTATGGTGGGAAAATGAGTGAGATATCTCCGACATCAACTCCTTTTCCCCATCGAGCTGGGAACTTATGGAAGATTCAGTATCAGATTAACTGGACCGAAGAAGGAACTGAAGCAGCAGACTATTACATTGATTTGGGACGGCAACTATATAATTACATGACTCCTTTTGTTTCTAAGAATCCAAGGGCAGCATTTGTTAACTACAAGGATCTTGATTTGGGAACAAACAAACATGGCACTCAAAGCTTCGTGGAAGGATATGGTTATGGAGTGAGGTACTTCAAACAAAACTTCAACAGGTTGGTGCAAATCAAGACAAAGGTTGACCCTCACAACTTTTTCAGACATGAGCAAAGCATTCCAACTTTGCCCTACCAAAAGTTCTAGCTAGGAGTATAATCCTGAACACCTGCTGTCGGAGCAACTGCTTTTAATTGCTTCTCCTATTTGATGCATTAAGCTGAAATTGTTACCACTTTATGTTTATGATTGTTGTAACCAAAATCTCTTTGGTTAAAAAGTAAACTATGAGTCTCTACTCAGTTTTATCACCATCAGTATTTTGAAACCGGGATCGGAATGGCCGGTTTGATCGGTTCAACCGGTGACTGATCGGTTATTTAATTCGGGTGACTCCTAAAAACCAGTTTCTAATTGGACTAGTATGAATCGGTGAGAACCGGTTAATTAATTGGTTAAATCAGGACTGGTCGAACCAGTTGATCACTGATTCAATGAATTTTTTTACTTTTTTTTTAAAATGCATCATATTTTTTATTTATATTTATTTATATTATTTGAACCTATCAAATGAATTTTTTATTTATACTTATTTATATTATTTGGTACATTTTTTTATTTTTTAATATTACTAATATTATATATAATTAATGTAATTATTACATAAATATGGCGTTACATCGATTTGACTAATGATTGAATCGATTAAATCAATTAATGTAATTATTACATAAATATGGCGTTACATCGATTTGACTAATGATTGAATCGATTAAATCAATCGAATCAATGACCAATAAAACTTTCAATTTAATGTCTGGTCCAAATTTCAAAACCTTGATCACCAACGTAATAAAATGAAAGCTATTTACTTTTCTATTCCATTTCCCTTTCATCCAGTATTTTGAAATTCGGATCAGTCATCAAATTGGAAGTTTTACTGGTCATCGGTAATAATTATATTTAATTATATATAATATTAATAATATTAAAAAAAATACAAAAATATACAAAAAAATAAAAAAAATTTAAAAAAATTAAAATTATATTGAACTAGTGGTGGGACCGGTCAAACTGGACCAGTCTGATCGATCAATTGATCGATTTTAACAAATTTTTACTGCTTCAATTGAGAATTAATTTTTAAAAATGAACCGAACCGAATAGGCGATTAATTACTGATCGAACCAATCGAACCGACCGATCCAGTCCAATTTTCAAAACAGAGCTTTCATCGTTTCGGCTGCCTCGTAGTCGTTGTTCGTATTTCAATACCAGTACTTAGAAAAAACTCAGTTGCGCTGTCGATTGTAAGAATTGAAGCTATCCGACAGTAAAATCCCTGAAGATTCCCGTATTGGGAATTGGTGATGAACAGTACCGTGAAAAAAACAAAAGGACACTAACCGCCAGCTGGACCGTAAGATATAGCGTGTGGAGACAAATTATACTGACACTAAGGCCTTGGTCATTTCGTATCAGTGGCCATGTCGTGTATCATGTTAGTGAATAACTTACTAGGGCCACAGTTGTCATTTTAGGCCCGTGGTTTCACCAATGTTATGAATACCGTACCGGACTCGATATCGGATTAGGCTCTGGAACGGAACGATACCGGTACCGGTCGGTACCGGGTACCGTTTCGGAATATTTTTTAAATTTATAAAATAGTCTCTAAACTTTTTAAAAATTGCAAAATAGTCCATATTGATATATTATACAACTGTACTGTATACTTTACTAGTTTACTG
>JAOTIZ010000003.1:29492204-29502786 GCA_027123425.1 Erythroxylum panamense | reverse complement strand
AAAAATATAAAATAATAATAATAATAATAATAATAATAATAATAATAATAATAAATACGTATAAGAATATAAAAATAATTAATACAATATAGATAGAAAAAGTAAAGAGTAAAAATAAAAGATAAAATGAGTAAATAAATATACAAATAAGAAATAATGCAAGTACATAAATAAATAAAAATAAGTCATTATAAGTAAATATTTAGACTATAAGTGAGATCCTTTATCTGTATCCTAATACATCAAATTTTTTTATTCAATGTCATATCTTTAGCAAGTTTCAGCAGAGTCTTATCATTCTTGATCACTTCCTATCAGTTCTTTTTAGGCTTTCCCTTTTTCTTCTTACAGTCTCTAAATACAATCTTTTTGTATCTTCTCACTAGAGTGTCACGGTGTTCCCTCTTAACATGCCCAAACTACTTAAGTTTTTCTCTCTTAGTTTTTCATTAAGATTAGTCACTTTCAATTTATCTCTTGTCATTACATTATTAATCTTATCTCTTCTAATAAGGTTGCATATCCAACAAAGTTTCTTCATCTCTGCTACCATTAGCTTGTGACTATAACCTATTTGATGAGCCTACACTCCGCCCTGCAGAGCATAGCTGACCTAATCGTTAGGTGATAAAATTTATCTTTGAGCTTGAGTGATATCTTCTTGTTATATAAAAATCTTGATGTACTTCTCCATTTAGGCCACCCTTATTTGAAACGGTAAATTATGTCATGATCAATCTCTCCGTTGCTTTGGATGATAGATTATAGATACTTAAAACACTCTTTTTGTGACATATCTTCTTAACTAATCTTTCCTTCCACATCAGAATCCACCTTATAGCCTAAAAAGTTATACTATAATACTTAATCTTAGTCAAACTCAATTTAAAACCTTTTGACTCTAACGTATCCTTACAATGTTCTCTAAACTAATAAAAACAGTGTGTAGGTTACATGTCTTTCCTTATAATATTCTATTAATCTTCTAAGGAGATATAAAGTTTTTTTTATAAACCTTCATGATATGAAGCCAAACTGGTTTTTCGATATAGGAGCATCCTTTCTCACTCTCTTCTCAATCACTTTCTCTCGTGACTTTATGGTATGACTAAATAGTTTGATAATTCTATAGTTATCATGACTTTTGATGTATCATTTGTTCTTATACAGAGAAATTAGCATACTAAATTTTAACATTTTCGTGGATTTAAGGATCACATCAAAAAGCTTAACTAATCAAGTAAGATCATTTTACCTAAGCTCTTTGAGACCTCTATGGATATCTCATTAGGCGCTACCTGCGGCCTTTCACGTTACCTGCGGGTGTTTCCTCAAAAGACTTTCTTGTTTCACCATGCAAAGCATCTTTGACTATTAGATAAATTGGACTTCCTTGAAATGATAAACAATCTTGCTTGTACGCTCATATACTTTGAAGAATAACCTTTTAACACAAGCATGTTCTTCGTTTCAACTTTGAACTTTCCGATTTCGTGCATGGTGAGATTACTACTATCGCTGGAGAATGCCTACAAATATGCAACCTACGTCCCACATCCTTAGCTTAATTAGAATCATCACAAACATGAAAGTGTCAAAGAAAGAGGTTTTTCTATCTTTTCTCGTTCTTTTAGCCTCATCAGTTTTTTTTGTGACTTCAGATTCTGGTTATTACGGTTATTCTCAATGTTTCTCCTCTTATTTACACCCTTCCAAGCCATTTCCATCACCGGTTTTCCTCACAAAAGATAGTCATGCCTACTTAGCTGCCTTGCAATCGTCCATTCATAATCTCAAATTCTTGAATACTTCAATTTCGAAACCTGAATTTATAGTCATCCCGTTTCACGAATCTCACATCCAAGCTGCCATTTCTTGTTCCAAAAAGTTCCATTTGGAGGTAAGAGTTCGAAGTGGGGGTCATGACTATGAGGGCCTATCATATGTGTCATACACAGAACAGTTTGTGCTTATTGATCTTGTCAATCTCACGTCCATCAGTGTTGACATAGAAAACCAAAGTGCATGGGTCCAGTCTGGAGCAACTTTAGGGGAGTTCTACTACAAAATTGCGGAGAAAAGCAAAATCTATGGCTTCCCAGCTGGCAGTTGTCCTAGTGTAGGTGTTGGAGGGCACTTTAGTGGAGGTGGCTTTGGTACAATATTTAGAAAGTTTGGCTTAGCCGCTGATAATGTAATTGATGCTAAGATAATTGATGCAAACGGTCAAATTCTCGACAGAAACTCCATGGGAGAAGATCTGTTTTGGGCCATTCGAGGAGGTGGCGGAGCAAGCTTTGGAGTCGTTATTGCATGGAAAGTTAGGATAGTTTCAGTCCCTCCAATAGTGACTGTCTGTAATGTCCCGAAAACATTGGAAGAAGGCGCCGGTAAACTTCTTCAGAAGTGGCAAAATATTGGCCATACGCTCCCTGAAGAGCTTTTCCTCCATGCAGTGATAGGAGTTGTTACTACTTCAGGACTAAATAGCAGCAGAACAGTTCAGGTTACATTTGACTCCTTGTTTCTCGGGGAAACAAAGGAACTTCTTCCTGTGTTACAAGGCAGCTTTCCTGAGCTTGGATTAATGCGCGAAAACTGTACAGAGATGAGTTGGATCCAATCTGTGCTATACTTCGCTGGTTTCTCAATAAATGGTTCCTTGGATGTTCTCCTTGACCGATTCAATCAATCCAAGAGCTTCTTCAAAGCAAAGTCAGATTATGTAACCAAACCTATCTCAGACTCTGGATTGGAAGGTTTGTACAAGAAACTTCTTGAAGACGAGAATATAACACTGATATTAACACCTTATGGAGGAAAGATGAGTGAGATAGCAGACACAGAAACACCTTTCCCACATAGGAAAGGAAACATTTACAAGATCCAATACATATTGTATTGGGATTCAGAAGAAGAAACAGAGAAGCAACAGAGTTGGATGAGAAGTTTGTATGCATTTATGACACCTTATGTTTCAAAGTCTCCTAGAGCTGCCTATTTGAACTATAGGGACCTTGATTTGGGAGTCAACAAGGATGGTAATACAAGCTATGCACAAGCTAGTGTGTGGGGTTTGAAGTACTTCAAGAACAACTTCAAGAGACTAGTAAGAGTGAAGACTGCAACAGATCCCTCCAACTTCTTCAGGAACGAGCAAAGCATCCCAATTTTAAAGTTCATTTGACGACAAAAATGAACTTTAACAAATATGGGACGGAATACAACTTTCCAGGGTATTTAAACTTCAGCTGCTTTAATATTTTGCCGTGTGATTAAAAGGTCTGTGTGTTTAGTCCGGCCTGGCGTTTGTGCAGACGTTGGTTGCTAAACTTATCCAGTCATTCTATTTTCATATTTTAAATCATTACTTGCAGTAAAACATGGCTGAAGATTTCAAGAAATCGGCTGCTGCTCAGAGCTTAATTCGCATCTTTTTAATTATAAACCGGAAGACTTAATTAATAAATCATTTTAAGAAGGGTCTAAATCAGGTTCAAAATAGTACGAAACCACGTCGACCCTGAAATGAACCTATCATTTTCACTATAAAATTGATATATTTCGTGAATGTTTTTGTTTAAATTAGAATTTTGTTATAACGAGAGAAATTATAAAGTAGATTCTGAGCATACCTGCAAAACCAAGGATAAGAGGATTGGAATTCCATATTCAGGATATCTGTAAAACTAAAACTTGTTTATTTGAGTTTTTAGTTTTTGTTTTTTATTTCTTCTAGTTTTTAAAAATTATAAAAACTATAAAAAGTGGTTCTTATTTTTAGCTTCTGTTTTTTTTATTATTTAATTATTAATAAAATTATTGATAATTTAATTCAAGATTATATATTGAATAAATTATAAATAATTATCAATAAAATTATAAATAATTTTATTTTATTTAGGTTTTATAATTAAATTATATGTAATTAAATTTTAATAATTATTAATAATATAATTAAATTTAAAATATATAAATATTCAAATAAAATTTGATTTAATAATTAAAATATATTTCAAATAAATATNNNTAATAAAATATTAATAAAATATTTTATTTTTAAAAGTAAATAATTTAAAAATTATTATTTATAAACTAATATTTATTATATATATTTTTAATTATTAAATCAAAATTCATTTGAAATTTATATATTTTAAAGTCGCAGAGTTAAGACAGAAAGAAGGGTTAATTGTCTAGTATATTTTTTAGATTAAATTCCTGAGGAAAGTAATCTAAATATCAAGGGGGTGTTGGGATTTAGAATCCAAGGAAAGTGTCACTATTTTCCGTAAATTAGGAAAGTTTTTACTTTCCTGATTACTCAAAAAAACGAACCAAACATAATAATTTAAATTTTAGGAAAAAAAATTACTTTCCCCAGCAACAATCCGTGCCAACCAAACGAGGCCCTAAGGTTAATTTTGTTCACTTGGCCATTGTCAAGGATGACAAAATTGTTAGTCAAGGTTTTCACCTTAATGCTGGACAGACTCTTACATGGTAAATTTAAGTCTTGATTTCTCGTATAGTTTGGTGTTTTAAGCCACTACACGCGAGAGATAGTGTCGTGTAAGACAACTAACTAATAGAAATTACGTTCAGGTTTTTGCTCTCAAAGATGCTGAGGATTTAGCTTAGAATGCAATGACGTGCGTGATCTTCGAACCTTGTAATCATGCCTAACAATATAGAAATTTGAACACCTTAGATCCTTGATTACGTATTTTATTTTTCTCATCAAATCTTACGTTACTGTTGTTCTATTTTTGTTATTTTGTTCCAACTCTGTTTCATTAAATCCACTCATATATGTCTGAATAAAATTTAATAGAATATGATAGGAACACTATAACCGAAACAGGAAATCTGATCTTTTAATTTTTAGAGGTTTTCACCAAATATACATATTATTTAATAAGAAATTGGCCAAATCAGTAGAATTAAGGGATCCTTAACGGTTCCATCAATTGAGATCATTCTATATTTTTCAAAATATTAACTTTATTTATAAGTTGTAAAATGTTGAAATTTTGGTGTAGATGATAAATGATAAAACAAACTTTTCAACCTTAAGAATAAATTTGAACAGGTTTCATTTTTATAACATTCCACGTGAAAGAATTTATAAATCAGAGAAAAAGCTTTGTATTTCAACTCTTATCTTGTTATCTTTTGATTTGTGGTTCTCTTAAACTTGAATTGAAATTGCTATTGGGTTAATCTAAGCTTGAGTTATTATAAACGGTATCATATGAGGCCTCCTCTACTAATATGATGTTAGCTAGCCTGGGGTGAACCAAGCGAAATTTGGCGGACCTATAGTACACAGGGACAATGAGGGTTGGGAAGTAGCGTCTGTGGCAAGGCCTTAAAGTAATGGGAAACTTTTGGTAGGCTACTAGTCAAGGCCGGCAAGGGAAGGGGACACCTATCTAGCCCATCGTCATAAATAATAAATAGAACTTATTTTTATTTTATAAAAAGGCTCATATTTTACTTATTTTTATTATTTATGAGAACTTAAAAATAAACAAAAATAGATTTTTTTTTACTTTGATCAGAATTTATAAAATATTAGAAACGAATAGTAGTTAGAGGGTATAAAATGAACAAATTCGATATTGTAAAAGGAGAAAAGATTTTGTATATGTATCTCGATAATGGATTGGACCTTAATAAGGGCATTAAATGTTTAACGAGGGGAGATTGTGATATCCTATATACGGTGGGTGTCAAATCCTTACTGAAAAAAAAAAAAGGAGAGGTGAAAAAGTTTATTAATCTATGATAATAGGACTAACAAACTCCTAGTTATCTATTTTCGGTTTTGTGTTTTATTGTTATTAGGTTAACTTAAACTTGGGTTACTACATATAACGTGGAAAATGTTTATAAACTTATAAAAAAAGACAACTAATCGACTCTAACTAGTTATTTTCAAGCTTGTATTTCTCCTAAACTAAACTAAGCAGAGACCTAAATAAGCGTATGTATACTTGTTAAAAAGCAAGTTCACCGAATTGACTTGATATAAAAATTTTATTTAGAAAATTAATTATATGTTTATAGAAATTTTTATTGTGGTGATTATGTAAAAGATTCTTTAACATGAGACCTTCAAAATATCTTATATAGAGATTATTATATTTTTATAATACTTATGATCTATTTTTGTCAAGGGTAACTTAATCGATAATCATTGAATATAACATAAATTATATGGAAATAACTAAGTAATTAATATAGGATTCATCATCTTAAAGTGATTGGAGATAATCATTACAACAAAAAGGACATTTGGCTATGAAAAAAATCATAGCTAAAGGTCAAAAAGTCATCTCTAATAGTCACTAGTGACAATTTATATTCATAGTTGAAAACATTGCCAAATTTTCATAACTAAAAATTATAGGCGACGTTTTATGCTAATCGTCACTAAAATTTTTTGCCTACAGTTTATTCTTGTTGCTAATCGTCACTAAAAAAAACTATTACAATGTTATGAAAAATCGTCGCCAATGTCTTTTGACTATGTTTTGTTTTCGTAGGTAAAAACTATTAACTACATTTTCATAAACATAGTCAAAAGTATTTACCTACATTTCCAGAAACGTAGTCAAAGGTTTTTAGTTACTTTTCTGAAAACATAACCAAAACATTTTAGTTACGTTTTGTAAAATATAGGCAAATTTGTAATCTAAATTTTAACGAAATATTATAAAATGTTGAATTATAATTATTTGTTATATTTTTAATCCATATTATTGTATATAATATTTAGATTTTTTCTTAATTTATTATACAAAAAATTGTGCAAAAATAATTGATAATTTGAAGCATTGTATATAAAAAAATATCATTAAATTTCTTCATGCCAAAGATTTTAATTTTAATTTCAACAATACTAATATACAAAATAATAAATACATATATTAGCTTATAAGATATAATACAAATCACTTAGCTTCGTTGCATCTTCTTCAAATCTCTAATATGAGAAAAAGTATTAAACTTAAATTATAATAAAAACATGAATTAAAAGAAAAAAGTATAAAGATGTTATTAATATCAGTCATTTTCATCTTTAATGCTTTGATAATCCGGGCCAATTAATTTTTTGAGATATTTTTCATGCTTGACCAACTTTTTTTAAATATGTTGTAATTTAACCTTATGCCGCTTATTTTTCTCTTTAAGACGTTGAATGTATGTTGATATTGACGAGGATGAAATATTTGGCTTAGGACCAAATCCAAGATCTTTGATATAACTGGATTGTGTACCAAGCATGATATTACAAATGTCTTCTACATTGACCTCATTCCCCTTAAACATTGATTTTTGTAACAACTCTTGCATCTAATTCTAAACTTAAAAAAAGACAAAACCAATATTCAATGCAAATATTATTAGTTAGTATCGTATAAATAAATAAACTTACAATTTAAATAAATTTTTATACTTATATAGTTATTTTCCGCTTCTTCTGACATCCACCATTGACCTTCCTTATAGTGAGTGAATTTGTATAGTATGATCTGATCACACTCTTGTCCATGTAGTTGCTTCTTACTCAGTTTTATGGGGAAAAAATACAATGCATAATAAATGATATAGTGTTTATTGATATAATTATAACTTGTAAACAAAGATCTTTACATATTCACTTTAGATAACAACAAACGATTTGGAGCCTTGATTGTGAGGAGTTTTCGTTTTTTCTTTACTGACCTTTTTCTTCTCACATTTTTCCTAAATAAAGAAGAAAAGATAGTTATTAAATCATCAAACAAGATTAATGGAAGCAAATGTGAAGGAAAAAAAAACCTAAACTTTGGGAGAGGCCCAATAATCACATAAACTATTCCAAGACATCCATTTCGGAACATGTCTCCTTACCTCTGCATCAAAAGGAAAAGATTTGTAATACTGATACAACCTAAATAGTCTCTTGTTATTATTCCTGAATTTCTTCTTATTGGACCGTTTTGTCCTGATTTCACAATGTGAATTTGACTGTATTTGTTGGCTGTTGACCCAATTCAAAACAAGAATCAGTGCCTCATAGCTAGCTGAGCTGAAAAAATGCTTGATTTATGTATGCTGAATCGCTTGTGAAGGTACGTACATATATCATACATATTCATGCACAGACATGTTTTCGAATTGTAACAGAATGTAGAATAGTAGTACCTTAATCAAGAGCTCCATTCTTCCTAGCAATTTATTCAAGAGCTCCATTTTTCCTAGCAAGTTATAGAATGTTGACGTTAACTTTAATTCCTTCAAATGCTTGTTAGAAATTATTTTGTGATATAAGTAGTTAAAGTCAAACTTGAAAGTAAAGGGTTGTTTCCTTTCTAAGAGTTGTGACTTATAGTGAACAAACGTGACTATTCTAAAGGATTACTTCCTTTTCAAGAGTTGTGACTTATAGTAAACATACGTGACTACTCTGAAGGGTTACTTCCTTTCAAAGAGTTGTGACCTATAATGAACAGACGTGACTATTCTTAAGGGTTGCTTCATTTTTAAGAGTTGTGAATTGTAATGAACAGACGTGACTGTTCTGAATGGTTGTTTTCTTTCCAAAAGTTATAACTTATAGTGATCAGACGTGACTGTTTTGAAGGGTCGTTTTCTTTCTAAGAGTTGTGACTTATAGTGAACAAACATGACTGTTCTGAAGGATAGCTTCCTTTATAAAAGTTGTGATTGGTAGTGAACAGACATGACTGTTATGAAAACTCTCTCTCTCTCTCTCTCTCTATATATATATATATATATATATGAATTTTAGTCAAGATTAAAAATGTTTTGTTTTTAACAACTTTTATCAACACAATCTATGCATTTATAATTCGTGAAGAATATTCATACTCTTGCAACTTGAATGTTCTTTTGTTCTTTCTATCCTAGAAGTAATTTGCCTTTAACCTGGTTTGCAAGTATAGTGTGGGCAAATAACATTTTAAGAAAAGTGTCCAACATGCCTAAAACACTTTAAACTTTGTATTTTGATCTCAAGTTCTCTCAATTCTCTACAACACCATTTACTTAATTGTTCATCCTTTGTTTTGTGGACTTTCAACCCCTATTCTATTACAATCTTAAAGTGTTATTTGTTACTATCATAGAGTCCGCTTAAAAATCCGCTCTCAAAGTCATGAACCAAGACTTTGTGAAGTTAGATCGCCTTGATGGAGCTGACATCAACTTCAATCATTGGAAGGACAAGATGATATTCTTCCTCGTGACTTTGGAAATTGCATATATACTTGATCCCACTCTTCCTATGATTCCTCTTCCAAAGGAATTGAAGTAGACACAAGGAAGGATGAACGAGACAAAGACAAGAAGATGAATTGCTTTGAAGGGGTCACATTCTCAATACCCTCTCAGACAGCCTTTATGATCTCTTTACTACCATGAAAAGTCCAAAGGAGATTTGGGCATCGCTTGAATGTGAATATGCATCTCAAAAGTAAGGCGCAAATAAGTTTCTTACAAAAGATATTTTGAGTTTAAATTTATTGATGATTCCTCTCTTATGTATCAAATCCACAATTTAAAAGTAATTGTTTCAAAACTTTAAGACTTGGGTGTTGAAATTTTAGAATCATTACAAGTAAAGGCAATTATTGCTAAGTAGCCTTCTTCTTGCACACTTTTGAAATTTTAACTATTGATAATGTTTTGAAGCATTTTCAAATTGAAGAAGGTGCAATAATTCTTCAAAGAAAAGAAGTGGAAGGAGATCCAAAGGTGAATTTTGTGGATGAGAAGAAATCCAACAATTCTAAAAGGAAGAAACCTAAAAATGCTAATGTTAAAGACAAGAAAAGAATCAGGTTTGCTACAATTGTGGAAAGAAAGGACACTACAAGGCCGACTGTAGATCCAACAAAAAGCAAGAAGGAAACAATGTTCCTAGTGCTAATCTTTTTATGAATGTGTGGAAATTATGGCAACCTTGACTCTTAATATTATGATGGAACTTCACATCACAACGTCAATTCCTTCTAAGGATTGGGGGTATAATCCAGGTGCAGCAATTCATATATGCAATAACAAGGATCAATTCAAGAACTATAAAGTTCTTGAAGGACATGAAGTGGCCATGGTTAATGGCGTGAAAGCTAAGGTGCATGGAAAGGGAGATGTGCATTTACTATTCACTTCCAACAAAAAGTTAGTGCTCACTAGTGTTCTTTATGTTTCAGATGTAATCAAGAACCTTGTTTCTGTGGATATCCTAAACAAAAAGGGCTCGAAGGTTGTACTTGAGTCAAACAATGTAACCTTGTCTAAGAATGGTATTTTTGTAGGAAAAGGATATCCTTATAATGGCATGTTTAAGCTTAGTCTTAATAAAGTGAATGATGTTTCTCTTTATTTGGTTGATGCTTCTTATTCTTTATGGCATAGTAGATTAGGAAATATTAGTCATAAAATGATTCTTTATATGTCTAAAAATGGACTAATCTCTTATAATGCCCAAGTGAATAAGAAATGTGAAACATGCATACAAGCAAAGATAACCAAACTTCCTTTTCCTAAAGTTGAAAGACATACAAAA
>JAOTIZ010000003.1:29474196-29492104 GCA_027123425.1 Erythroxylum panamense | reverse complement strand
AACTGGACATCCTTGGACTTCAATGGAACATATTCTCCCATATATACTTCCAGGTGATCCGACAAGGCAGATTTGTCAATGTTTTCATGGTGGTACGATTTGCAGACGAAGTAGATGACAGTTTGAATCACAAGTTGGAATAGAAACAACTTGAAAATCAGTAGGAAACAGATAATCCCAAATGATACTCTGTTCACCATACCTAATGATTCACCGTGCAGAACCAGTCTCTGGAAAATGAACTGGATTGCTGCAAAGGATAGACTCAGCTTAAGGAACACAACTGTGGCCATCCACATCTTTCCTTTAATCAGTGCTCTGCTCTTATTCATGGCCTTAAATCCGCGAGCCTCTTCTAGCACAGACACAACACTTGCCAATTGCCAAACTATGGCCATGTACACGAGTCCCACAGAGTACAAGAGAAGCGAAATGTAGAAAATAGAAATACCAGACTTGGTTAATCCAATAGAAATAAGAATTACGCAAAGAATAAGGACTACAACGGCAACAAGGCTGTACGCGAAGAAACAAAAGAAGATGCTGAGGAAGGTGACCATGAGCCTCTTCCAAACCCTGGGGACAACACTCATAACCTTCTTGAAAGTCACGTCTCGACCCGTGTAAATACAGGCAATGGTGTAAACCACAGCTGCGGTTGAGAGAAGAGAGAGTACAAGGAGAATAATTAAGTATGCAAACTTGAAGAGCCAGAGATAGGCCAACTGCGAGCTGACACCAGCTCGAGTGTGCTCTGCCTGCATCTCGTTGAGCATGACCTTCGAAAAGAGGATATCGGAGACTTCCATGTGGGCTAGGAAGATTAAAGTTAGAGGAAGAATAAGGACTAAGGTTATTTGGCTGAAAATCTTCCTCCATGTAAAGATGATCTTGTAGGATTCTGTGTAGGTGCCAAAGACCCCAAGAAACTGCATCTCTTCTTGTTCTCTATCCATACTCAAAGATACTTTCTTGATGAAGATATGATCTTCTTGGTGCTAGGGAAGGTGGGATTGGAAAGATGAGGTTTAAAGCTGAAGATGTGAAGATGACTTGGGTGGTGGAGGAGAGCCTCCCACAGGGTTGACTTTTATGAATGAAACTGACCACAGCCTGATCTTCCCATGAACTAAGTTAGTCAAGGCTTTGAAGCGCCGCCAATCAAATGGTACAACTGGTAGGTGACTTTTACCATTGAGGAATAACTAGGTCATTATTTTGATAACTTTCAACTACCATTAAAATTAATGTTATTTAAATTGTTTTTGTAAATCAATAAATAATTTAAGATATGTAAGATTAATTTTAACAGTTATAAAAAACATTTAAATAATAATTCTTTAACCTTTGTGTTATTTAATTAAATTAATAATTCAAGGGGATCAATTATTGTATTAGTGTTAATAGGTTCTTATAAAGTCAGTATTAGCCTTTTAAATTTACTAATTAAATGTTAAATTTTTTATTAATCATAAAAGGCATCAATTTTCTTTGTTAAAGGGCTAATAGTTATCAATTGAAATTTTTTTAAAAATAATATATTTACTCCAATTAAATCTAATTCACTAAAATTTTATATACCCCATCCATAATTAAAATTTAAATATTTTAACTAATTACTTACCAATCTTTTATTCTCTATTATTGTCATGTATACGATAAAAATCTTATTTGAGTGATAGATGAATGTTTCTTAAAATATGCAAATAAATCTATGTGATTTTGACAAAAAGCGATTATATGAAAAGCAAAAAAAATTTTGAGCATCACACTACAAAAAAATTATATTGCATTTATTTGTTATTTTTAAATTGTTTTTAGTTATTCTTCTATTAAAACTGAACATCAATAAAATGTAAAAAATACTAACATATATTATGCTTTTCCTTATGAAAGAAGTAGTTAATATGACAAGAAGATATTTTAACAAACAAATAGGTGCTTGTTAAATAATAATTTCACTTATCTAATCTTATGTGAGAAATTTGTTTGGAGCATTGCTTATATATCTATGGAAATTCTTACTGTGATGGTTGTATAAGTAATCATTTGAATTAAAATCTCCAAAATTATCTTATATATGAATTACTATATTTTGATGCTATTTATGACTTGTTCTAACCAAGGATAACTAAGTCGATAGTCATTTGATGTAGCATGCATTATATGGAAGTACTTGAGTGATTAATATAAGATGCCTCACCCTGAAGTAATTAAGGAAAATATTTTACTGTTCTCAATTAGAATTGATTTGAGAAATCCATGAACAAGGTGGAATGACGCTCTATAAATAGTTTACAAATGTTATTAATAGAATTAATTACTAATGATAGAAAACTAACATAATTATATTTAAATAGAGTAAACCTTAATTTTATACTCTATACCTAATCGGAACATTGTATGATGAAATAATTGAGTTATACGAAAAAATCATGCACAAAAAGGTTAGTCAAAACTACTTTGGGATTCATAAATATTTAGATAGTTATAATGTGTTGCTAAATGTCAATTTATAAATATGATTTATAATTATAATTTATATTCATTGCCAACATATTTGGGAATCAAATAAATCACAAATAAAGAGTTAAAGAGAGAAAAATATTTTAATCAAGTTAGATTTAATTGTAAAGTTTGAGAAATTTATTATTAAATATATAATATTTAATAAATTAGGATCAATATGAAATATTTGATCTTATTTGACATAATTAGTATTTAATTATAATCATTTAAAATTCTAGTTAAAGTTTAATTGAAAGTAGAAATTAATTTCAGTTAAATTATTAAAATAATCAAAACTTATTATAAATAGATTTAAGTTATAAGGGAACTATCATTTCTTATCTAACCCTCTTTGTAATAGTTTTAACGTTCTCTTAATACATTACGTAGATATTCTTAGAGGATGGACACTTATATATCGACAACTGATACGAGCTAGTTTTGAAATTTGTTCGAAAGAAACGACAAGAAAAGAATTAAGTTTTGAAATAAAATATAAATTAATATTTATATTTTATTATAATTTATATGTTAATTACTTTATAAAATTTTAAATGATTTTGACATTTGAAACATCAAAAGAAAAAATTATCATAATTATTTTACTGCGTTCGAGATTAGATCCCAACCTAATTTTCTAACAAAAGACTTCAATTTACCTATGGAATAAACTAACGGCATGATATTATATTTAGTTAAAATGGACCATAGTTTTTGCGATAAAGGCCGGTTGGGATTTTTTTCCTTAAGAATAAATTATGACACTTGATATGCAAGACATTGGAAGCTGATTTTGGATTACACATTGACAATTTTGGGAACAAAGAAGAATTACGAAATGGATGAAACAAAATCCAGTTTTGTTTGTATATAACATTCTTTTTATTTCCCGAGAGGAGAGGACACAAAATCAGGCTCAATACCATCTTGAGTTCCTTTTACAGTATACATTGACTACTAAGCAAGAAATATTCCACAAAGTGATGCCCACACGTTTTCTAAAGGCTGATTCATCTTGACTTCTCAACAATCTGACCAATAAGAAATAAGAGAACGCATTCGTCATTGGTGGGCGGCAATGGCAAATGCATAATGCATGATGGGGTCCAGTCATAGGGTTATTCGCGCGGAAGCTTCTCCAATCCTTCGAACGCATTTTCCAATTTCCAGCGTCGAACCCCACTTGCTGAGTCTACACGTTTCTCTCTTTCTTTTGTTACTTGCAAAGAGCTTTCATAGTCTTCCGTTCCTTCTATTGTTTTGTTTCATAAATGGACCCAGATGTTTAAATATAAGATTGTAAGTGGCTTTCAATTCCAAACCCAGTACAGCATTCGTATGTACCCGTAAGGATGAAACCAGGCCTTTCCTCCTGATCCTACACACCTTTTACAATCCAGCATGAGCATAAAAGCTCAGTTACAGGTTTTGCCGAAAACTGATCAGGTGGACGGTGGACCTCCTAGACAGCTATATTGATAAATTTTATAAATATGGCATCTATATTAATATTGAATTGAGTTTTAGTATAGTAATATACCGGTGTTGATTAATATTAGGTATTATTTCAAGTAATTTTTTAAATTTATAGAATAATTCTTAAATTTTTTAAAAAGTACAAAGTAATCCATTAGTATGTTGCACTTTATACTTTATAATTTTACATCAATCTTGTTTCCATAAATTATAATAATAAAATTTAAAATAATAACAACTGATATGTTTTTATTTTCAAACTCAACTTGTGTTTTAGGGTTTATATTAAATAGTTTGGAAGATGAAACTCTCCTTCCACTCTTAAATTTCTCATCTTTTAGAGTACTAATGGAGTTCCTGAACAAACATAAGCAGAAAGGTGAACATGAAATATATTCGCTGTTATTGCCATGCATGATAGGTGTTTTAGTATTAGCTTTTATAGTGAAATTGTTCTGAATTGCATTTCTTAACAAGCAAATCATTAAACTAAAGTTGCATGTACATGAAGTTGAATACCTCATACCCTCTTGAAAAACTAACATTCCCAGATGAAGGTGTTGGAAATTTGTTTGTGATATAAGTAGTTAAAGTCAAACTTGTAAATGAAGGGTTGCTTCCTTTCCAAGAGTTGTGACTTGTTGTGAACAAATATTACTATTATGAGGTTGCTTACTGTCCAAGATTTATGACTTGTTGTGAACAGACGTGATTGTTCTGAAGGGGTACTTCATTTTCAAAAGTTGTGACTTATCATGAACAGACATTACTGTTATGAAAACTCTATATAAACATGAGTTTTAGTCAAGATTAAAAAGTTTTGAACAATTTTACCAACACAATCTTTGCATTTATATTTCTTAAAGAACATTCATACTCTTGCAACTTGAATGTTCTTGTGTTCTTTGTATCCTAGAAGTAATTTTCCTTTAACCCAATTTACAAGTATAATGGGGGCAAATAACACTTTAAGGAAAGTGTCCAACATGCCTAAAACACTTTAAACTTTATGTTTTGATCTCAAGTTCTCTCAATTCTTTGCAACATCATTTAATTCATTGTTTATCCTTTGTTTTGTGGACTTCTAACCCCATTCTATTACAATCTTAAAGTGTCATTTGTTGCTATCATGGAGTCCATTCAAGAATCCGCTTTTAAAGTGATGAACCAAGATTTTGTGAAGTTAGGTCTCCTTGATGGAACTGACGCCAACTTCAGTCATTGGAAGGACGAGATGATGTTGTTCCTCACCGCTTTGAAAATTACATTTGTATTTAATCCCACTCTTCCTACAATTCCTCTTCCAAAGGAGGATGAAGTTGACACAAGGAAGGATGAACGAGATAAACGCCAAGAAGAGGAATTGCTTTGCAAGGGTCACATTCTCAACACCCTCTTAGATAACCTTTATGATCTCTTTACAACCCTGAAGAGTCCAAAGGAGATTTGGGTGTTGCCTGAATGTGAATATGCATCTCAAAAGCTAGGCATAGAAAAATTTCTTATTAAAAGATATTTTGAGTTTAAATTTATTGATGATTCCTCTCTTATAGATCAAATCCACAATTTACAAGTGATTGGTTCAAACTTAAAGACTTGGGGTGTTGAAATTTTGGAATCATTATAAGTAAGGGCAATTATTACTAAGTTGCCTTCTTGGAATGATTATTAAAAGAAGTTGTTGCACACTTATGAAATTTAACTATCGGTAGTGTTTTGAAGCATCTTCAAATTGAAGAAGGTGTAAGAAATCTTCAAAGAAAAGAAGTGGAAGGAGAACCAAAGGTGAATTTTGTGGATGAGAAGAAATCCAACAATTCTAAAAAGAAGAAACCTGAAAATTCTATTGCTAAAGACAAGAAAATTTGCTACAATTGTGAAAAGAAAGGGCATTACAAGGCTAAATGCAGACCCAACAAGAAGCAAAAAGGAAACAATGTGCCTAGTGCTAACCTTGTTGATGAATGTGCAGATATTGTGGCAACCTTGGCTCTTGGTACTGTGACAAAACTTCACCTGATAACATCAATACCTTCTAGGGATTGGTGGTATGATTCTGGTGCAGTAATTCATATGTCCAATAACAAGGACCAATTCAAGAACAATGAAGTTCTTGAAGGACATGAAGTGGTCATAGCCAATGGTGTGAAAGCCAAGGTGTATGGAAAGGGGATTGTGCATTTGCTATTCACTTCCAGCAAAAAGTTGGTGCTCATTGATGTTCTTCATGTTCTAGATGTGATTAAGAATCTTGTTTTTGCGGATATCTTGAATAAGAAAGGCTTAAAGGCTGTATTTGAGCCAAACAATATAATCTTGTCTAAGAATGGTATTTTTTTAGGAAAAGGATATTCTTGTAATGACATGTTTAAGCTTAGTGTTAATAAAATGAATGATGTTTCTCTTTATTTGGTTAATGCTTCTTATTCTTTATGGCATAGTAGATTAGGACATATTAGTCATAAAGTTATTCATTATATGTCTAAAAATGGGCTAATCTCTTATAAGGGCTAAGTGAATAAGAAATGTTAAACATGCATACAAGCAAAGATAACCAAACTTTCTTTTCCTAAAGTTGAAAGACATACAAAATTGCTTGATTTAGTGCATTCAAATATATGTGAATTTAATGGTTTTTTAATAAGAGGTGGTAACAAATACTTATTTACTTTCATTGATGATTGCTCTAGATTTGTGCATGTTTATTTGATGAAAACTAAGGATGAAGCCTTTAGTATGTTTAAGACATATAAGTCTCTTGTTGAAAATCAATTAAATAAAAAGATTAAAATCTTGAAAAGGGATAGAGGAGGAGAATACCTCTCTAATGAGTTCTCAAAATTTTATGAACAAAATGGTATTATACACTAAACTAGTGCACCATATACTCCACATCAAAATGGTTTGGCTGAAAGGAAAAATAGAACTCTGCAAGACATAGTTAATTCTATGCCTTTAAGTTCGGGTTTGCCAACAAACTTGTAGGGTGAGGCTTTGTTGGCTGCATGTCATTTATATAATTAAATTCTATTCTTAAAGATTAAAGTGTCTCTATATGAAGTATGGAAAGGAAGGAAGCCAAACTTGTCATATTTGAAAGTTTGGGGTTGTATAGCTTCTTATTATAGAGTCCCTGAAAACAAAAACAAAGTTGGGACCAAAAGCACTTAAAAGTGTTTGTGGGCTATGCAGAAAATTCTAAAGCTTACAGGCTACTAGAAGTTGACTCTAATGTGATCGTAGGATCAAGGGATGTTGAGTTCTTTGAGGATTTATTTCTTAAAGACTCAATGGTAAATAAGGATCCATTAAGTGGACCTACCCCTTCCCCAAGTGTTGAATTCTCAAGTGCGTTAAAAAGACTTAGTGTAGCCCTCCAAATGAACCTAGGAGGAGACAACGTCAAAGGAAGGAAAAATATCTGCCTTTAAATTTTATTTCTTCCCAAGCTATTATTTTCTTAGTTGAAGGCAATAGGGATACTCTACTAAATAAAATGCATGTTTTATTAAGTGTAGAGGAAGATCCTAAAACCTTTAGTGAAGCAATGAAATTAAGGGATATGCATTTTGGAGAGAAGCGGTAAATGATGAAATGGACTCAATATTGTCTACAATACTTAAGTTCTAGTTGATTTACCTCACAGGTCCAAACCAATTAGTTGTAAGTGGGTATTTCAAAGGAAATATGCTACAGATGGTACTATTTTAACTTATAAAGCAAGGCTAGTGGCTAAAGTTTTAGGCAAAAAGAAGGAATCGATTACTTTGACACATATGCACCAGTTGCTAAAATTACATCGGTAAGATTTGGCTTTAGTTTCGATCTATAGCCTTCATGTACACCAAATGGATGTAAAGACAACATTATTAAATGATGATCTAGATGATGAAGTGTATATGGAACATATGGAACAACCAGAAGACTTTATGCTACCAAGAAATGAAAAGAAAGTATATAAGCTAGTCAAGTCATTATATGGCTTAAAACAGACACCTAACAATGGCATAAGAAATTTGAATATGTTTTACTCTTATATGGATTTAGATATAATAATGTTGACAAGTGCAATTATTATAAATTCAATGAAGAGTATGGAGTGATCATTTGTCTATATATAGATGGCTTGCTCATTGTTAGTCTTACATATAAAGGTGTGGTTAAAACTAAGAAGTATCTTTCTTCTAAATTCAAGATGAAGGATCTCAGTGAAGTAGATATTATCTTAGGCATTAAAGTTAAGAAACATAATGGGGGATTTTTCACTCTCTCAATCATATTATGTTGAGGAAATCTTGAAGAAATATCAACATTTGAATGTGAAAGAGGTAAGTACTCCTTTTGATCCTGACTTGAAGTTGCATGAGAATGAAAATAGTCCAATTGCACAACTTGAATATGCTAGTATAATTGGAAGTCTAATGTATGCAATGGGTTGCACTAGATCGGATATCTCATACTCAATGTATAGACTAGCTAGATACACTAAAAGTCCTAGTCAAAAACATTGGCAAGCTATTAAAAGAGTGCTGGGATATTTTAAGAAGACAAAAGATTTTGGATTCTTTATAATAGCTTTCCAAATGTTCTTGAAGGATTTTCATATGCTAGTTAGATTACTAGCATTAGTGACCAAAAACCCACAAACGGTTAGGTATTCTTGCTTAGTGGTGGAGCTGTTTCTTGGGCTTCGAAGAAACAAACGATGATTACTCACTCTACCATAAAAGCTAAATTTATAGCTCTATGTTCTACTTGTAAGGAGCTTGAGTGGCTAAGGGATTTGTTATTGGATATAGATCTTTAGCCTCGTCCCATGCCTGCAATAACCTTATATTGTGATAGTGAGTCTACTATGTTTAAAGTATTGAACAAAGTGTACAATAGTAAATCTAGACATATAAGCTTAAGATATGCATTTATTAAAGAAATGCTAAATAGAGATGTCATCTTAATTGTTTATGTAAGGACATATAACAATTTGGTAGATCCGTTTACCAAACCTCTTGTAAGAGATTTAGTTAGTTTGACAACATATTGAATGGGATTAAAACCTTTTAATCAAAAATCACTTGCAATGGTAACTTAACCTTCTTCTATTACTACTCTTAGATTGTAAGGTTTAAAGGGTAATAATAAGTTGTTTAGTGGTTGTAAGCACTAAGATTGTGTAAACCATTTCAAGTAATTAGTGCTGCAATTTGTTACTCTTAAGTGAGAAGGTTGAGAGAAATCTCTTAATAAAATTATTCTTGAGTGCTTATGTATGGTTATGTAATCACAGCTAGAATTATTTTCACCTATATGATCATTAGAAGTGGTGTCGCTTCTAATTAGATTTTAAGGTAATCTCTTGTATATGATCATGAACTAGGATGAGCATATGGCCGATAATGGTGCTAAAATTGTAATGTGAATTAATTGAATGCTAAGAAGGTTCATGCGTGCAACATGTCTGAACCTTTGTGAATGATGGTTTAAGCAATAAGCCACCAATCATTTCCTTTGGATTTTATGATATGTTTATACTATATAATGGTTTAAAGCGAAAGCTACCTTCCTTTAGGCATGATTTCTTGTTTGTGTTGTATTTTTTCTTATGTCACAAAGTAAGTGGGGGATTGTTAGAAATTAGTTTGTGATATATGTAGTTAAAGTCAAGCTTGGAAGTGAAGGGTTGTTTCCTTTCCAAGAGTTGTGACTTATAGTGAATAGACGTGACTATTCTAAAGGGTTACTTTTTTCTAAGAGTTGTGACTTGTAGTGAATAGACATGACTGTTCTGAAGGGTTGTTTCCTTTCTAAAAGTTATGACTTATAGTGAATAGACGTGACTGTTCTGAAGGGTTGCTTCCTTTATAAGAGTTGTGACTTATAGTAAACAGACGTGACTGTTCAGAAAGGTTGCTTCCTTTCTAAAAGTTGTGAACCTTTCCAAGAGTTATGACTTGTAGTGAATAGACGTGACTGTTATGAAGGGTTGTTTCATTTCCAAAAGTTGTGACTTATACTGATCAGATGTGACTGTTCTAAAAGGTTGCTATCTTTCTAAGAGTTGTGACTTATAGTGAATAGACGTGACTATTCTGAAGGGTTACTCCCTTTCCAAAGGTTGTGACTAGTAGTGAACAGACATAACTGTCATGAAAACTCTAAATAGACATGAGTTTTAGTCAAGATTAAAAATGTTTTGTTTTTAACATCTTTTACCAACATAATCTCTATATCCATAATTCTTGAAGAACATTTATACTCTTGCAAGTTGAATGTTCTTGTGTTCTTTGTATCCTAGAAGTAATTTATCTTTAACTTGGTTTGCAAGTATAGTATGGGAAAATAACACTTTAAGGAAAGTGTCCAATACGCCTAGAACACTTTAAACTTTGTGTTTTGATCTCAAGTTCTCTCAATTCTCTGCAACACCATTTACTTCATTGTTCATCCTTTGTTTTGTGGACTTCCAACCCCGTTTCTATTACAATGCTTGCTCCCTAGTTTAACTTTATTGTAAATGTAATAGAACCGCACAAATCTATAGTGATTTAGGGATAAATACGCACTGGTTCTAGTTGTGAGATCCCACATTGGTTAGAGAGAAGAATGAAGTACGCCTTATAAGGGTATAGATACCTCTTCCTTATAAATGGAATTTCTCGAGTGCAGAAAGAGCAAAACCATGAGGCCCTTAACCTGATGGGCAACCCAAAGAGAATAATATTTGTGAGTGGGTGGGCTATTACAAATGCTATTAGAGTCAGTTCCCAACCCATTATGCTAGCGAGTTCTGAAGAACTGCTTCCTTTCTAAGAGTTGTGACTTATAGTACACAGGCATGACTTTTCTTAAGGGTTACTTCCTTTTCAAAAGTTGTGATTAGTAGTGAATAGACATAGCTGTTATGAAACCTCTATATATACATGAGTTTTAGTCAAGATAAAAAATACGTTTTGTTTTTAACAACTTTTACCACACAAAATCTCTGCATTCATAATTCTTAAAGAACATTCATACTCTTGCAACTTGAATGTTCTTGTGTTCTTTCTATCATAGAAGTAATTTTCCTTTAACCTAGTTTACAAGTATAGTGAGGACAAATAACACTTTAAGGAAATTGTCCAACACGCCTAGAACACTTTAAACTTTGTATTTTGATCTCAAGTCCTCTCAAATCTTTGCAACATCATTTACTTCATTGTTTATCCTTTTTTTGTGTGCTTCCAACCCCCATCCTATTACAATGCTTGCTTCCTAGTTTAACTTTATTGTAAATGTAATAGAACCGCGCAAATTTGTAGCTATTCAGGGATGGATACACACTAGTTCTAATTGTGAGATCTCACATCAGTTAAAGAGGAGGGGTACAGATACCTCTTCCTTATAGTACATTTTCTTGGGTGCGAGAAGAGCAAAATTGTGAGGGCCTTAGCCCGATGAGCAACTCAAAGTAGACAATATTTATAGGCGGGTGGTCTAGGTTGTTACAAATGGTATTAGAGTAGATTTTCGACCCATTGTAAAAATGACTAGAACTAGTCATTTTAAAAATAGTTAACTCAAGTCTAATTTTTGTTAGTGGATTGTACACTCTGTCGATATTAAAAATTCTAATATGGTATCAAAGCCATTATTAATTTCTCGATTATCCATTTAGATGTCCAGTCCTAGCAGCTCGGTTCGATTACCATTGTGTTTATTTCACATGACAACTAGATGTCTAATCCCAATTGTACTTGAGGGGGAGTGTTAGAGTATCTCATATTGACTAAACATGAAAATGTTAAAGGATTTAATAATAGTAAGGGCCAATTATCCAAATGACTAGTTCTAATCATTTTGGTAATAGTTGACCAAAGTCTAATTCTTGTTAATGGGCTCTACACTCTACTTATATTAAAAATTCTAATATGATATTAGAGCAGGTTTGGTCCTGATTATTAATTTTCTGGTTATCCGTCTAGATGTCTGGTCTCAACGGCCCAGTCCGGTTATCACCGCATTTATTTTAAGTGACAATTGGATGTCCAGTCTCGATTGCACTTGAGGAAGAGTATTAGAGTATCTCATATTGACTAAATATGAAAATGTTAAAGAGCTTATAAGTGGTAAGGGTCAACTATTCAAATTATTTGTTTTAGTCATTTTGGCAATGATTGACCTAAGCTCAATTTTTATTAATAGACTTTCCATATTAAAAATTCTAATATAAAATAAGAAAGCTTTGGATTTGATAGCACTAAGGAGGAACCCTTCTCCATAATTCAGAACTTGTTTTTCGCAAATAAGAAGGCCCTAAATCAATTTTTAAGACAAAGTAGAGGTAGCCTGTGGGCTGTGGTTGAACCACAAGCCCTTAACTTCCATAATCACCATTTTTTTTCTTCGCTTTGAAAGTAAGTAAAGATGAAGCCCAGATTGCTGGAGCAGCTTAAGGTGCGCTTGGAAGAACAATACACTTGGCGAAACAGGGGAGGCAACTTGGCTATATCATCAAGTCAAGACACTATTGCACTAATAATGGTTGTGATTGAGAGTTAATCTTGTAGAGGTTGACATACAAGAGCAAGTTGCTTGCCATTTTCTGAGCCCAGTGAAATAGACTAAAAAGGGTGCACAGGTTTGAAAGTTCAGCTTCTTTTAACAGAGTTTCCTTCTGATATCTGGAAATAAGAGCGGAGAGCCAGAGCACTTCTTCCTTAATTTTTAAAGGGAAACAAATTCCCGTTTACATAGATCAAACCATTCAGTCATAACAACCTAAAGAAACATAAAAAGCTCAGAGCAGGAGCACAAATTTGAGACACAAACCATTAGAACTGCTTTTTAAACTGTAGGACAACCAAAGCATTCTGTCCAAGAAACAAATTAATCGCTTCAAAGTGAATTTCAGACCATTACGTAGATAATTATTTCTGCTTCCTTAGTTAAACTACTATTTAAGAATTGACAGTACCTTTTCTATCAGAGATATTGAATATGGCACTCCTGCCTATCTACCACTGCCCAACTCCTCTTCCTTTTCTTTTCATAGAACGGGGAAGTGGTGGGATACTCTGTTCGTGCCTGAAAAAGTTGTCAGGGTCTACCTTGGTTTTCACTTGCACTAACCTGTTGAAGTTATCCTTGAAGTACTTGGCACCCCAAACAGTAGCTTCTATGAAGCTTGTGTTAGTGTTCTTGTTCATGCCTAAGTCCAAGTCCCTGTAGTTGACGTACGCCGTTCTTGGGAACATGGAGGCATATGGTGCCATGTAGTTGTACAACTTCCTCATCCAATCCATATGTTTTGCCATGTTCTTTTCTCCATCCTGCCAAGTGGTCACGTACTGGATTTTGTACAAAACACCTTTTCTATGAGGGAAAGGAATTGCAGACTCGGAAATTTTGGCCATCATTCCACCATAAGGATTCCATATCATCAAAGGAATTTCCTCCTTGAGCACCCTTTGCCATAGCCCCTCAAGCCCTGATTCAGGTATTGGTTCCTTGACAAAATCTGACTTGGCCTTGAAATAATTCTTGAATAGAGATTTCCCCTGAAGCAGAACTTCTGCAGACGCATTGCTAGGGTAACCAGCAATGTACAATACCGAATAGATCCAAGTTGTTTCGATACAATCCTTTGGTGTTAGACCCAGTTCAGGGAAGCTGGTTTTCATGACTTGGAATAGCCTCTTAGAATCACCAAGAAACAAGGCATTGTAGGACGTTGTCACAGTTCTTTGAGCTCCACTTCCATCAGTAGTAATTATGACCCTAATGAACAGATCCTCGTCAAGTTTATCAGCAACCTGCTGCCATCTGTAGAGCAGTTTAGTGGCACCTTGCTCTAATGTCTTTGTAACTGTAAAAACGGTGACTGTCGGTGGCACAGGGACCAACTTAATTTTCCAAGAAAGAATCACGCAGAAGCTACCTCCTCCACCTCCTCTAATCGCCCAAAAGAAGTCCTCACCCATGGCTTCTCGATCAAGAACAGTGCCATTGGCATTAACTATACGAGCGTCAATGACATTATCAGCACCAAGACCATATTTTCTCATCATGGAACCATATGCACCGCCTGTAATGTGCCCGCCAACTCCCAAGCTGGTACAGAGACCCATTGGGAAACCATGAACGTTGCTCTTCTCATAAATTCTGTAGTAAACTTCACCGACAGTGGCACCAGCTTGAGCCCAAGCAGTGCCCTCATCAATATCGACATTAACGGACCGAAGCTTGGAAAGGTCGAGAATAACAAAAGGTGTTTCAGTTTCAGAAGCATAAGAGACACCCTCATAGTCATGGCCTCCACTTCGGACTCTCAGATGAATTCCAAGCTTTTTTGCGCAAACAACAGCAGCTTGTACGTCGGATTCAAACACAGGAGTAAAGATAAACGCCGGCTTTGTTACAGAAGGCAACAAATATCTAAGGTTTTGTGCAGTAGACTCTAAGACAGAAGAGAACGAAGAATTATCTGGGGTGTAAATGTCTGAAGCAATAGAAGTGGAGAACTTAGAACTGGAGGAGAGACATTGGAGAAAGCCGTCTTTAAGTCGAAATGATTGTACCAAAGGAGATAGGAGAAGTAGGAGAATGGGAAGAAGGGAGATTTTAGAAGCCATGCTTTCTCCGTTTTGCTTTGGTATATGTTGAAGAATTTGAGTTAAGGAGTTCTCTTTATAGAAGTGGGATTATAAGCTGATGACTCTGTATTGAGCTAATCCTAACGTCAGAACAGGGCAATCTGTATATTTTGATGCAATCACGTTTCTAGTAACAAGCTTCTTACCAAAAATATTTACAGAAGAAACAAGATAACGTCAAAGCAATTGTAAGAGAAGGAACATTAGTATTGAGCATCCATGAAATGCTCTCGCAACTGGGTTGTTCAGATCCGGCACGTTTACCGTGAAGATAATCGTAGTGCCGACTGGCTCGCCAGTTTTGCTAGCCAGCTTTCTTTAGGTATTACTATTTTTGAACACCCACCTAGGGGTTGTATCCCTCTCCTTATAGAAGATGAATCGGGGGCAAGTCACCCACGTTACGTCATGTAATTTGTCTTTCATTTTCAGTTTATAAAAAAAAAAAAAAAGAGAAGGACATTAGTAATTTTTATTTCCTTAATCAACTTTAAAAAGATATTCAGAATTTATCAAATCATACATCTCCTGTGCGTATAAAATTGAAGACGTGATTGACAATAAGTATCTTCGTACAGATCTTTTGTCCAGTTTTATGGTATCTTATCTTTTGTTCAGTTTTATGGTATCTTATTATGTCCAGTAAAACTCAGTCATTTATTTATGTGAATTTCACGTGGATCCCGCATAAATAAATGATAATTCTACAGAAATAAATGGTTAAGATTCACTGGACACAATAAGACACTTTAAAATTGAACAGAAGATCTGGTCTCCTTCGTTACAGCCTGATATAATGTTATCCTGTCGCGCGAAAAGACGTGACCCGAAGGAAATGCTCCTGAAGGGAAAAGTTTGAGAAGGCAGTAGTTGAAATGGGACCAGTCAAGTCAACTGATGCACTAGCCAATGTCCTGTTCTGTCCTTTGAACGACATGTGAAGAGGCACAAACTTAAAGATCGGTCGGTCGATCTTTCCTTTCCCTTTCCTGCGTACCTCTCATCAACTACCATCTCAAGTTGCCACAAATTAAGCTCCTACGTGTATGTCACAAGTTCCTTTATGGTTTCTCCCGCAATTATTAAAATTGTTCTCAAGTTTGTTGCACCAAAGAAATATTATCTGGAAGTTAGTTGGAGAAAACATATAAACTAAAAGGAAAAAGGCATATGCTTTAGCTTTGGAGTGTAAAATGGTGATATTAATCTTTAAGGGAAAACAAGAGACAAACATGAAAGGACAGAAAGATTAGTTGCCAAGATTATGAAGATCTTCTAAGCATTATATAAATGTGACTTGCAAGAAATATTCAATCTTTCATTTCAGACTGTAGAGTCAAGATGGGAGAAACTTTAATAAAAAGGCTACAGCCATGAAAAGAATCAAAAGGGGTAAAGCTTGCAAACAACTGATTTGGCTTGTTAAAGAGTAAACAAAGAGTGTCCCTAATGGCTTAATTAACATTAATGGAAAAGGACTACATGGCACCATCAACCCATGTCCTTTTGTGATAGCCAAATAGGTGTCAACATCTAATTATAACAGGCCAAGACTTACCTGCAAGCGGGACAAGATCCTCTGTTTAATATTATAGTGTCTTATTCTGTCTTATGAATCTCAATCATTTATTTATGCAGATTCTGCGTTCATTTGTGTGAGACTCACGCGAGACCTACGTAAATAAATAGCTGAGATTCATAAGACAGAATAAGACACCATAAAATTAGACAGAATATCCGAACTCCCCACCACTGTTAATCAAGTATTTGTTCCATGTAATCCAAACTCAACGGCTAGGCTTACGTGCACAACGTCAACTTTTAGAAAGATAGGTCCTGAGCTGCTGAAAATTTTAACATAACGTCAAGCTTATGTAATTCCTGATATGTGATCCTGAGAAAGAATGGCTACTTCTTCCACCTATATATTACTGTACCAGTATGGCTTTTCTGTTAAAAGACCCACTAGAAGCTTTAAATACTACTCTGAATTTAGCATTACGTGCTTGTTTTCATACATACAGTTCGCAGAAGGCCAGAATCCGTGTCTTTTGTGAGTTTTAAAACTAAATATTTTATTAAGGTTAAGCAAATGTATGATTCGTAATAAAGTAAAATCTAATCAAACGTATGAAATCTAATTAGAAATACGAAAAGTAGTTGTGTGAGTTATAAAGAAAATATAGTAATTTTTGCTGTCAAAATTTAAAGCAAATGAGGTTTTGTTGCTTTCTTTTCTATCTCTTGTCCTTAAGAAAGTATGTGTCTTGATATGTTGGTGTGGAAAGTTATTGCTATCGCTGCTGTTCTCCTTTAGTTTCTTTTAGTGTTGGCAAAAGAAAAATTTTAAGCAAAGTTTTCGGTTGGACCCTCAATGGTGCAAATAGCAACATCACATGAACAAACCTGGCGCTTTCCATTAAGGCAATAAGTCGTCGGCGGAAACACAAGGAGGACGAAAACGCCCCAGTGTAGAGATCGAGGGATGCGGACGCATGCGATGCACGTGTCACAATGAAAACCCAGGTGCACGAGCCTGTCAGTTCTTTACTTACCTTTTTCTTCCTCATTTTTTTTCTTTTTTGAGAAAATATAGAGAATTTGGCTATTAAATGCAAACAAAAGTTTATAAGCTCTCGAAAGAATACGTAATTGTGTTGTTAATTAACATACATTAGTTAAGAATCAAAATAGCAAAATAGCAACCTTCTTAGGCATTGAAATTGGTGTGGTTGGGTACGGTATCTTGTACGCTGAACTGCAATCACAACAAATTGAGATTGTTCGCTTTGGCCGAGGTTCGATCCCCTGACCTCACAGTTTTGTTACGTTGAGACGCACGCCTCTTACCATCTCAATTTGTGGTGGTTGCGGTTCAGCGTACAAGATACGATACCCAACTACACCAGAAATAATTAAATATTCTACATTCTCCCCTAATATTCATGATTTTCTAATATATTCTTGGGAATGTTGAGATAAAATCGGATTTCTTGGATCAGGTTCTATTGAAACAACTCCTTAGTTGATTGTTGATTCTGAAAGATACGAGAGTTTCTTTTACCCCAAATGGCTTTGACGAGGGAAAAAAGAGTTAGACATAAGTCTAACATCTGTGCATAATTGACATTTATCTAGATTTAACAAACTTACATTGAAAAAACAAGTGACTGGTTTTCTTCAATTTTTTGATAAAGGGTGCACCAGTTTAGTATGCCAACTACAAGAAAATCTTGGTTTAGCGACGGAAATATACCGACGGACGATATAGCGTCTGTTAATTGCGACGGAAACAC